>VONZ01000230.1:0-600000 GCA_012976165.1 Labeo catla | reverse complement strand
GTGTGTCCATATTTTTGCTCTTCTTCTTGCTCCTATATGGAATCCTGGGGGTTCAGATGTTTGGCACCTTCAATCATCACTGTGTCACCAATGATACAGAGAAAGGGTAAGCAAGTTTCATCACTATTCTCTTTAATAGGGCTGCCCTCAACTAAAAGTATTTCTGGTCGAATAGTTGTTGTTCCTTTTAAGCATTAGTCGACTATTAGTCGCATATTTACTAATAAACCATATAAATCACAATAATGAGTCTATAATTACCTACGTAGCCTAATATGCGCTCAAGTGCACTAAAAAAAGCTTGCCACAGCACACCGGCAGATATAATATTTATGAATGGTGCCCCGATTTTGAACTTCCAAAATGCAGTTTAAATGCAGCTTCAAACGATCCCAAATGTGGTTGCAAACTATCCCAGCCGAGAAAGACGTAACGATCGGTTATTTTCATAAAAATAATGCAATTTATATACTTTTTAATGTCAAATGCTCGTCTTGTCTTACTCTGCCTGAACGTTTTTTTTCTGGTTCATGACAGTTAGGGTATGTCAAAAAACTCCCATCTCATGTTCTCCCTCAACTTCAAAATCGACCTGTATCGGTGTTTTATCTTTTTTGTCAAGGGTGTTTGATCTCCTTTGCATGTTTACTTTGCAAAGACTGTGTCAGAACTTCTGCAGCGATGTAGGATGATTTTGAAATGATTTTTGAAGTTGAGGGAGAAAATACGATCTGAGTTTTTCGACATACCCTAACTGTCTTGAGCCAGAATACACAGAGTTCAGGGATAGCATGGCAAGACGAGCGTTTGAGATTAAAAAGTACGTTATATGTGAATCTTCGTTTTGGAAGTGGACTTCTACTTTAAGAGATGAAGTCTGCGACGCTGACTTATCTCCGCAGTAATGATGTGCCTGTATGTATGTTTCATATGGATGACATAATCTGAGAATATTTGTTTTCTTTTTTGAGTTGGTTCTTTTGAAAGTAGACATTTCACTCTCTATAGCTATACTTTCCATGTCTGTACGGCAAGTATACACAGAGTTTCGAAGTTTTGCGCTCAAGGCAGAAAGCACATCTTCTTTGCTTTAATTATTTTAATTATAAGTGCAACATTTCGTTGTTATTCTGATTGCACACAAATAAACGTAGAGTCTTTACAGATTTGAAAGATGTATTACTTTTATCTGTATAACCAAAATGGCGGAGTATTTTAAGGGCAAGTGACCACACTGCCGCTTCCATCTGTCATGCAGGGAGCGCAATACTATTCAGCTTCCGCACTCCGCACAGACACTTGAATAGCGCACATTTTTCAAGGTTAACATTAGATTGAGCGGCCATGTAAAGTTGCTACTACATACATCTTTCAGATGAAAAGCCATTTTTGAGGTCAGTGAATGGTACGTGAGCATTTGGATGTCCTGCCTGATGTAACATATTGCCACATAGACCATAAAGACTTTTTTTTCTGCGATGTTTTTTTTTTTTTTTTTTCTAATATAATTTTGTTCGACCAAGCCTCTTCTTGTCGACTATTAGGGGGCAGCCCTGCTCTTTAAACTGCAGAGCCCATTTTTACCGTGGAATAAAATGTCAGTAAGGTAACTGTGACTTGATATTTTATACTTTTTCTCAGAATTGTATGATGTGAATTTCCTTGAGAATTCTGTGCTTATATCTCACAATTTAGAATTATGAGTTTCTCATTATGAGACATCTCGCAGTTATGTTTTTTGTTTTCGTCACAAAATAAAAAATAAAAAAGATAATTGTAACTTTTTGAGAACTGTGAGAAAAAAATGTCATAATTGTGAGATATAAACTCAGAATTGAGAGGAAAATAATCTGAATTGTAAGATAAAAGTCGTAATTACCTTTTTGTTATTTTTTTATCCTGCGGCAGGAATAAGCTTCCATATTAAATCCAATAAAATCATCTGTCTTAGGTTTAACTTAATAGCCCAAAAAGTCAAGAACTTCTCTTTGTGTGGTGAGTTTTATCATATTCCTTGTGTTTTATTATCCCTGGGATGATTCAGGGGATTTAACATTATGCTGCAGTTTTTCCTGGCATCAGCATGAGATAAGAAGTATGCGTCTGTTGCTGTACACCTCCCACACACATCTGTTCTTTGGAATATAAATCCCATCAGCAGCTGTAAACGTTATTAATAACAGATCATCATTTTCATCATGTGATGTCACGGCCTTGTAAACACTAGCAGTAAGAACAGCCACATTATATGACATGTTTGTGTGAATTTCTCATTTCATATGGAGGTGCTTGATAAGCCAGCCGAAATTCATGTCTAAAAATGAACAGTAAATCTTGCTGGAACGCTCGCACGCTTCCCAACTTAAGGGCATGACGAAAGCGGGGTTGAGCGCAGTTTTAATGCAGTGTGTGTGTATGGAGCTGTGGAGGTGGTTCTCTTTTAAAACCCATGCCTATTTAATATTCCCTTGCAAATGAGTGGCGTGTCAGAGCCGGCTCTAAAACAAAGAGCCTAAACCATCAGCAACAGAGGAGTGTGCTGAGCACTAATCACAATAATTAACGTTTCCTGTGTTGCCTGGGCGTCGTGCACATACTCACCTCTTTTCAGCATGTTGGCCTCAATCTGTTTATATGCATGAGAGACAAGAGCTCCTATATTGCAAGATATCTCACCCTGACCCTGCACTGATATTCATTCAAAAGGGGTAAGGCACTGGTTAAAAAAAATATTGCCTGCCATATAATATATGTAAACGGGCAAGATTTTCGTGCATCGTGCAGGTGGAAGTGTATTTCAGAAAACTCATTGCTGATTATCTTGCAGAACTACAGTATGTGTCCTTCACACAAAGTACCAGGGATTTGAATCACACAGGGAATAAATGTGCAAGGGAGTTTACCAGACTTGTGTCTGTTGGGAATACATTTTTAGATTTGATGTCACATCGTTTTACTTTTTAGGTGCTTAAATATGGATGAGAACAGGCCTCATGACCTTGCCAATCACAAACTGTCACCTTGTTCAGAAAATGTTCCGCACATTTCTCACAATTACAGACATAGGCTACAGCATGTTGTGAATATGATACAATCTCTTTTTCTGTCTATATGCTGTTTAAATGTACAGTATTTAACAATAGCACAATTTTTTTAAGTCATAAAAGAAGTATTAATCAAAAGGCATGTCCATTTTCAAATAAAATGAATAATTTATGGTGTTATTAGTATCCTCTGAGTTGTGTTTGTTATCAGTTTGTTCACAGGGATGATCTCTTCGGCGGATTATTTATCACTGTATAATTAGAGCTATTTTGATTCGGCGCTGTGTCTCTGATTGGCCTTTGTGATACTGCAATCAATGATCCCCACTCATTTCGTAGTCCTTAATAAACAATTTGAAAGTATGTCTGGCGAGCCAATTTGAAAACATTAATTTTCATTAGAGACATCAAGTGCCTCCTGAAGTAACACCTGTGGCCCAACCTAAAGCCATTTATGTGTGTGTTTTTTTAGAATAGGTATATTTTTTACCATATTTCCTGAAATATGGCATTTGAAAAATAATTTTTTTTTTCTCTTTAGAATGCTAAATACTTCTGTTTATATACAGTTCAGTTACCAGCTAGAACAAATACAGTCTATAATCTAAGTAACATAAAATTACATAAAATCTGGGTGATATTAAATGCATATTTTGAGAAAACAAAAATGCTTTTTTTGACCTTGCATACATGTAAACCTATTGTAGGAGACTTCCAAAACAATATTAGGAACCTTTAAAATGGCATGATAGGGGCACTTTAAATTATGTAGAGTAAATGTGAACTCAAAAAATTATTTTAGCTGTTTAGATGACATTACTGAAACTGGATTCCTAGCTTGATTTGCATGAGACTTAATGTGAAGAGTGAAAATGTCATTATTTTATGTTTTTTGAGAGCAAGATGAAAAGGGGTGAGTTTTGTTATTGTTTAAAGGGGTCATTGGATGCCCATTTTCCACAAGTTGATATGATTCTTTAGGGTCTTAATGAAAAGTCTATAATATACTTTTTTGGTTAAAAATTCTCAATGGTTGTGTAAAACAACACCCTTTTTACCTTGCCAAAATCAGCTCTGCAAAAATCATCTCATTCTGGTCGAGGCTGCTTTAAATGCAGATGAGCTCTGCTCGCCCCGCCCCTCTCTTCTCTCTGTGGAGAGATGAGCCTGTTTACTTAAGTTTAATTTAGCCGCGCATTTAGCAGCCCTGTCCACTTTTCTTAAATAGCCAATAGCATTTTACTTAAATCACAGCTTGGGCCAGAGTGAATTGTGAATGTGAATTTTGTCATTGTTTTGAAGCACACTAGCTTACAGATAACTTTAAAGCTAACATATTCATACTAAAAGCCAAAAAACTTCAATTTTGATTTCATAGGGACTTTAATATTCTTTGTGTATTGATAAAAAGTATTCATTTTAGCAATTAATGTTATATAAAATAAATAGTATTATATATAATGCTGCTTTATTTATTTATTTATTTAAACGCCTGCGTCCTGTACAAGGCAATTAGAACCACACCTGTTAGTAAATACGGTTGTCATGTCCCAAATGCTGACTGTGTAAATGTTGCCAGAGAGGAGCAGGATAACACCGCTAGTCTGTGAGAAAACACCAGATGGCCTGTTACAATATAATGGTTAATTTGATCAGATTTAACATTTGATGATGATTCTTTGAAAATGCACTCTGGTCTTTTTCCAGTAATGTGACATGGAACAGCCTGGCGATCCCTGATACACACTGTTCTCCAAACGGGGAGGGTTATCAGTGTCCGGCGGGGTTTAAGTGTATGGATCTGGAAGACTTGGGACTCAGCAGACAGGAACTCGGATACAGTGGCTTCAATGAGCTTGGTGAGTCATGGTGGTGCTTCACATTTGTCCATCTGCAATGATAAAATGATGTTTGAATTTTTATTATTACTCTCTCCAGTTTGCACATGGAATATTTGTTCTGCTGTTGCTAAAAATCTGATATTATGAATACAGATATTAAGAATTATGAATATCATTACATTTTTTTCCTCAAGGCCAGATTGGATACCACTGGCATACACATAAAAGCAAGAACTCTCTTGGTTTAGCTTTAGTTGTCTGTGGAAAATTATACCATCTCTGCCCTTTGTAATTATTTACAGTGATCAAGAGCAATTATGTCCTTTTTTGACTAAGTGTGATTAATTGTAGCATTGTTGGCTGAAGCATTTTCAGTTGATCTATGCATAATGTGAAAGCAAACATAAACAGATAAATGCCCTCTGTCACTGCATTTAGGAAATGTAATATTTTCAGCAAAGCTTATATATCAAAGAATCGTGAAGGCAGCTTCACAAATAGACCAGTTTATTTAAGCACCTTGATCTGTACGAAGCAGCATGCCGCATTTTTATCGCTCCCATTTGAGATAAATCCACTAGAAAGGTACACAGAGCAGTGCCACTAATCTCCAAATAGCCATGAAGGGAGGCTTTTCCCTTAAAAAAATAACAGTTGTGGCTTTGAACCGTTGACTTACAGAACATTGCGATCTGCGAAAGGGCCCTTCTTCGTCCTCTTTATAGAGTTCAGTACACAGATAAGTCATGTGTAAGTCAACCAGAACCGCTCCTGCATCAGTGATCTGTCGTTCATTCATCCGTGTTTACGGTACGGTTTACAGCCTCAACAACAATGCCTTTTTTGGGCTTCCAAGATTCAGGGATGCAGAAACAGAAAGTATGATTGGGAAAAAGTCCAATGTCAGGCTTAATATGTTGTCTTTTTCTGCTGAGCCAGTTGGACTGCCAACATTTTCACTAACCCCACCACAAAGTCCCATGTGTACAATAAATCCTGTTACTCAAGTTATTGTTAGAAATTTATGTGAAATAAAAATTACTACAAATACACATTTGGTCTCAAACTAGATTAAAGGATTAGTTCATTTCCAGAACAAAAATCTACAGATAATTTACTCATGTCCTTGTCATCCAAGATGTTCATGTCTTTCTGTCTTCAGTCGTAAAGAAATAATTTTTTTTGAGGGAAACATTTCAGGAATTTTCTCCATACAGTGGACTTCTATGGTGTCCGCGAGTTTGAACTTCCACTTGCAGTTTAAATGCAGTTTCAAAGGGCTCTAAATGATCCCAGCCGAGGAAGAAGGGTCTTATCTAGCGAAACGATTGATTATTTTCTAAAAAAAAAAAAAGTACAATTTATACACTTTAACCACAAATGCTCGTCTTGTCTAGCTCTGTGACGCGCATGCATACTCTGTGCAGTTCCGTTCATGACAGTTAGGGTATGTCGAAAAAGTCCCATCTCATTTTCAAAATCATCTACATTGCTGTTTTACCTTTTTTTTAAAGGGGCGTTTGATCTTCTTTGCACGTTCACTCGGTACTTCTGCAGTGATGTAGGACGATTTTGAAGTTGGAGGAGAAAATGAGATGGGAGTTTTTCGACATACCCTAACTGTCTTGAACAGGACTGCCCAGAGTATGCATGCGCATCACAGATCTAGACAGGACGAGCATTTGAGGTTAAAAAGTATATAAATTGTACATTTTTTTAGAAAATAACCAATCGTTTCGCTAGATAAGATCCTTCTTCCTCGGCTGAGAGCCCTTTGAAGCTGCATTTAAACTGCATTTTATAATAAAATAGAAAAATTCTGTCATTAATTACTCACCCTCATGTCTTTCCGAAACCCGTTAAGACTTTTGTTCATCTTCGGAACACAAATTACTTTATGCATCTGTTTTATTTACAAATATATATATATTTTGTTGGCTTTATTTAATTAAATTAATTTAAAACTGTATTAACTGAGTGGTAGGAATATAGTAAAATCTTTTGGAATATTAGTGTTTAAGGATTGCTGAGCTATTGTCTTTTTTTCATAGAAATTTAAGTCTTAGTATACTCTCTTTGGCTATTCAGGATGAAATGGGAATAGAGTTTCTTTTTCCCATTTGCTAGGCCTCTCTAGACACAGTGATTTATCCCTAAGTGATTTTTAATGGGACTTCTTAGTTTGCCAAGTGCATTTCCCTCTAATTCATCCAGGGAAAGACTCTGTTACTGTTTATACTGAAGTATGTGCTTTATCTAATGTGAATTACATATCGATTTAGCACAGTTTTGTCACAAAGCCAAGTGAAATAGTGTATTTCATTAATATAGGTCCCTGTAAAGGATCTGTTGTATGGTTAGTGAAGCTAACCTTTACAGGGCTCTGCCAGTGTCCTTGGCCCATTCTGTCCCTGGACCTGGTGGGAAATGGCAGGAAGCAGAACTGAGTGGCATGCTTCCTGCTGGCCTTTGGCAGCCATATCGCAGCATGGCATCATGGGTCACCGTGAGTGCAGAGATAACATCATTGAGGGCTTGAAACTAGAGAGCATCTCATACATTTTGTGTATTAAATAACTTGTTTAACCCTTTAACTGTCACCCCCATTTTTGAACATAGATGTGAAAGTGCACTATCCGAACCTAAATCATTATAATTTATTAACGAATACATTTTGTAATGATTTTGAAGTCCCATTTCCATGGTAATGTAATGTCCGATTTTAAAATGGCTTTCACTGGATGAATTTTGAAATTTTTACGCTTTCAACTAATATATAATTTTTGATGATTTCTAAGACATGATCAAGAAAAAGGCAGCAAAACAAGACTTTTTGTAACAAAGGTCAGAACTCCTGTTATGATGCAGATTTTTAGGTGCACTCTTGTCATAAATTAATGTATTACTGTTCCTACAAAATTTGTAACAAAATCAGCAGTAAAATATCTGTTTAGGAGTCTTAGACCTTTCCAGCGATATATAGCTTGTCATGATTAGATTAGGATTTTTTTGTAATATGGTGAAGTAAACTTAGGTGTCCCACTGAGGGGGTAACAGTTAAAAGGTTAAGAAACTGTCTAATTTTTTGTTATTAATATTTTGCATTAGGTTCTATTTGTGTATTGTAGAATTTGTAAAATGTATATTTTAATATACATTACACAGGGTTTGGCACAGTGTGAGGGTGGTTAAATAACAGAATTAATACTGTAAACAACAACAGAATATTCATTTAAGTTCCTTGAGGATTTGTCCTCATTCCTCTCATCTTTTATGAAGAAATCACACTTAAGACATAATGCAACATAGCTATGAAAGCATTATGTCCTTGAGTGTGTAGTTCTTCATTTATACTAGTTCCTTTGATACAGATTCTGTTACACTCCAGCACAACATGGAATGAAAGAGTACTTCAGAAGTGAGGATAACCATCTCATTCAGCTATTTGGAGAGAGAGGGACGCATAGCTGGGTAATAGGAAGCACCTGACAAGGTTCACTAATGCCAAGACTGTGTTTATGTCTGAATTTTTGTGTCTCAGTGCCCAGTCAGACCACTCTGCGGGCACAAGAACATCTCAGACATAGGGTTCTCCCCCTCCTCTGTCTTCTCGCGTCCCCGTCATGACCCTTCTTGTCGTCTCCTCTTGCAGGCACCAGTATATTCACGGTATATGAGGCCGCGTCTCAGGAGGGATGGGTTTTCATCATGTATCGAGCCATCGACAGCTTCCCACGCTGGCGCTCGTATTTCTACTTCATCACGCTCATCTTCTTCCTCGCCTGGCTGGTCAAGGTGGAAAAATCCTTTTCTTCTCACACCAGCGATCTGCAAAAACTCATAATCTGCACATGGGTTCTTCTTCATTTCTAGACATAGAAAAGTGAGGGTTATTCTAGGGGTCTACTATATTGTATTATATTATACTTATACGTGCAGTTATTGTGTGCATACACTACCAGTCGGACATTTGGGGTCAGTAAGCTTTTTAAAGGTTTTTGACACTTTGAGGTTTTAAAAGCTGTATTTATTTGATCAAAAATACAGTAAAAACTGTTAGTACATTTAGCCATTAATATGTTTTTAAGATACTGAAAAAACCCAAATGTCAGGGTATGTCAAAACTTCTCCAGGGCAACAAAACCCCCTCAGACCCAGAGAATTAAAACAACTGTTTTCAAGTTATTTTAATCTATTTAAAATTTAATGTATTTCTGTAATGACAAAACTGAATTTTAAGTCATTATTCTCAAAAGTCACATGATTCTTCATAAATCATTATAATATGCAGATTTGAAACATTTCTAATTATTATAAATATTGAAAGCATTTCAACATATTTATATTTTTTTTTTTTCAGGATTCTTTGATGTATAGAAAGTTTGAAATAGCTGCTTTTACTTAAAAATGTATGTAGAAGAAGTTGATATTGTTATGTTTTAAACACAATATTATGCTTTTGCTCAGTTTTGCAGAGAACATATTACCTTTGAAGCCATAGCAGAATTGTTGCGCGTCTCCAAGCAATACAGTGGTGTTTAGTTTCTGAATGAATCCGTGTTTTGAACGAATCGTTTGAAACAATGACTCAAAAGCCCATTCAGAAAGAGAGCCATTTACTTCATAAGTATTAATTAATTCATCTTAAAAAAATCTGAAAAAAAAGTCTGTGGCTATCAGTTACCACAGGAAATCTTTTTAAAATATCCAAACAAAAGCTGATATTGTGTTATGTTTTAAGCAAAATATTATGTGTTTTTGCTTAATTTTGCAGAGAACATATTAC
Source organism: Labeo catla (assembly GCA_012976165.1). Classification (NCBI taxonomy): domain Eukaryota; kingdom Metazoa; phylum Chordata; class Actinopteri; order Cypriniformes; family Cyprinidae; genus Labeo; species Labeo catla. Next base: position 590,329 of record VONZ01000230.1, on the reverse strand, counting down.
ATTTGAAGCCATAACAGAATTGTTACGTGTTTTCAAGCAATACAGTAGTGTTTAGTTTCGGAATGAATCCGCGCTTTGAACGAATCATTTGAAACAATGATTCAAAAGCCCATTCATAAAGAGAGCCATGTTCTTCATAAGTATTAATTAATTCATTTTAAAAAATCTGAAAAAAAAAGTGTCTGTGGCTATCAGTTATCTCAGGAAATCGTTTTTAAAATATCCAAACAGAATTGAACCTCATTAAATGTTAAAGACAACAATGTTACATGTAGTATTTTGTATCTATTTTATCATTCACGCAGATCTGTGTTCGAACTTTTTACTTATATGCTATGCAACAAGCACAAGCAATCAGTAAAATAATTTCTGGGCATTCATTAACTTTTTATGATTTTTTTACTTGTGTTCCCAGAATGTGTTCATCGCTGTGATTATAGAAACATTTGCTGAGATCAGAGTGCAGTTTCAGCAGATGTGGGGGTCACGAAGCAGCACCACATCAACAGCTACTACACAGGTAAACCAAACACGCACATGTGCACAAAAAGCAAGCTTTGGTGTATGATTCATTTCCCACATTTGTTAATCTCTTTGATCAATATGTATGGGCAGATGTAATTAAACCAACTGAAGCAAAAATATCAAAACCTTCAGTATCAGCATTAATGATTATTAAGCACAGACCAATACACACCAACGCAGACATCTGAAGGAATTCTTCCCATAATTCCCTGGAGGCTGCAAGTCTGGCTTCCCTGGCCTTCAGCAGGCAGGATACACCCAATAGCAAGCTGTTTTTTTAAAATAAATTTGGCTGCTTGTCAGGTGGGGGCCCCGAACGGCACAGAGAGATCTGATTGGGCGGCTGGCAGACTCAAGGGTGAGTCATAGAGGAACGTTGCTGAAAGTGCAACAGACCGAAAGAGAGGAAAAGACAGAGTGTGCATGTGTGTATGTGTGTGTTTGCAGTTCTGTCATTCAGCCTAAATTTGATGTGACTGATCAACTGAAAGGAGAGAGAGAATCAATTAACCCTAAATGCTCTTGCCTTCCTGCCTGCAGTCCTCTCCTGTGGGGAAACCTGTCCTGTTGATTTTATACAACCATCGCCTACCTAATGTTTGGTGAGAAATTCACACTAACCAAGCTAATGGTGCAAATGCACAGAAAATCTGGAACGGGGGCGTGGTGTGAAAAGTTGTGTGTGTAATTGTGTGAACTGAGGCATAGTGTCTCCCTGACTGCGCCAGCCACACTACCAGAGCCAGTCCTGGAGCAGAGCCTTGGAGGTTGGCATGAGTGGAGCTGGCAACACTTTTGGCAGCACAGGAGTGACCTGACCACCATTATTCAAGTCTTATGGCTGTAGAATTGCCCTCTGGGAAAATGAAGGGCTACAGCACACAGCATTTATTCCAGCACTGCTTTAAAAGGGTAAATCTTGTGAATAAATATCTGATGCATGTGACCTCTAAATAACAATAACAAAAAACAAATCATGAAAAAAAGAAGGATCCCTGAAAATATCATTACTGTAATCCAAAACAACGCTTATGGTTGTTACTAGAATAATGACAATCATCCTGTCTTAAATTTGAAAATTTTAAATTTGAAAGTACGCAGTAAATCTGGGATGTATAAGTATTATATAAAGAAGTCTATAATTTCAAAAAATATGTGCTTTATGTGTTTTTATTATATTATTGTAAAATATTTTAAAATGCCATTTATTTCTGTGATGGCAAAGCTGAATTATCAGCAGTCAAGACTTCATTGACACATGATCCTTCAGGAAATATTCTAATATGCTGATTTGGTGCTTAAGAAACATTTCTTATTATTATCTATATTGATTTGATACGTGGAATGTTTGAAAGAACAGCAATTCTTTGAAATAGATTTTCTTTTTGATCAGTTTCTTGGAATCTTACTAACTCAAAATTGTATGTGTGCACTATATGTACAAAAATATTGGGACACACCTCTTCACAGATGTATTAAATCGTGCAGTCTGCATTTACAAGAATTTGTGAAAAAATGGGTCGTTCTGAGGAGCTCAGTAAATTGAAGCATGGTACTGTGTTAAAATGCCACCTTTGCAAGGAGTTACCTGGAGTTATGCCAGCATTACCTGTCTGACTGCATTGTGCCAACTGTAAAGTTTGGTGGAGGAGCAGTAATGGTATGGGATTGTTTTTCAGGGATTGGGTTATGCCTCTTAGTTCCAGTGAAAGGAAATCTTAATGCTTCAGCATACCAAGACATTTTGAACAATGCTACGCTTTCAACTTTGTGGAAAGATTTGGGGAAGGCGCTTTTCTATTCCAGCATGACTGGGTTAGGGTTAGGGTTGGATGAGTTTGGTATGGAAGGACATGACTGGCCCAGACAGAGCCCTGACCTCAAAACTGTCAAACACTTTTGGGATGAGCCGGGACAGAGATTGCAAGCCAGGCCTTTTCATGCAAGATAAGTGTCTGAACTGACAAATGGGAATGGGCAAAAAATCACGCAGAAACACTCCAAAATCTTGTGGAATCTTCTGAGGACGTTACCATACGTTACCATACGATTTTTGTCTAGTCATTACATCTGAATGTATATATATATCATAATAAAAGTAATAATGAGTAAGAAATGATAATAGTATGGCCACAGATTCTTAAAATAGAATACAGTTCCACTGCAAATCTACAGTAAAGCTTTTCAAAAGCAATAAGACAAATCTCATTCTGAGGCACAAAGTGGAATTGTCTTCAGCAACATACAGTTTTCCAAGCCCATTTTCATTTATGAACCTTTGAATGGATTCCTTATCTGTAATGTCTGCAGCAAAAACAGTATAAAGTAGTCTTTTGCTGTTGGTCTAGGTAAGGCTATTCCAAGGGGCTGATGCTTCACAGGGAGGAATAGCTAAAGAATGTGTGAAAGTTAATTTGCACTGGCTTTTTCTACCCATTTGAAAAAAAAAAAAAAAAGTTTTTACAAAAAAATGTACATTGGTGCTGACATTTTTTACACTCATCTCTGGGTTAACGTTCATCTAAAATGTCAAGTTTTCATAAATGTTAACTGTTGACTAGGGCTGCCCCCTAAAAGGTGACTAACCGTTAGTCAACGAGAATAGGCTTGGTCGACCAAAACTGTATTAGTCGCTTAGACACAGAAAAAAAAAATCCACAAGAAGTGGTGAAGTCACACAGTCTGTGACTGACAGATTGTTAACGGCTGGTCTGTGTGGTAATATAGTACATCGGGCAGGACATCCTAATGCTCGCCTATCGTTCGTCGACCTCAAATATGGCTTATCATTTGAAATATGTAAGTAGTAGCAACTTTAAATGGCCGCTCAATCTAATGTTAACCTAGAAAAATGTGCGCTATTCAAGTGTTTGGGCAGAGTGTGGAAGCTGAATAGTAGTGCGCTCACTGCATGACAGATGGAGGAGCCGGTGTGGACACTCGCACTTAAAATACTCCGTCATTTTTGGTCGTACAGATAAGTGTAATACATCTTTAAAATCTGTAAAGACTCTACGTTTATTTGTGTGCAATCAGAATAACAACGAAATGTTGCACTTATAATTAAAATAATTAAAGCAAAGAAGATGTGCTTTCTGCCTTGAGCGCAAAACTTCGAAACTCTGTGTATACTTGCCGTACAGACATGGAAAGTATAGCTATAGAGAGTGAAATGTCTACTTTCAAAAGAACCAACTCAAAAAAGAAAACAAATATTCTCAGATTATGTCATCCATATGAAACATACATACAGGCACATCATTACTGCGGAGATAAGTCAGCGTCGCAGACTTCATCTCTTAAAGTAGAAGTCCACTTCCAAAACGAAGATTCACATATAACGTACTTTTTAATCTCAAACGCTCGTCTTGCCATGCTATCCCTGAACTCTGTGTATTCTGGCTCAAGACAGTTAGGGTATGTCGAAAAACTCAGATCGTATTTTCTCCCTCAACTTCAAAAATCATTTCAAAATCATCCTACATCGCTGCAGAAGTTCTGACACAGTCTTTGCAAAGTAAACATGCAAAGGAGATCAAACACCCTTGACAAAAAAGATAAAACACCGATACAGGTCGATTTTGAAGTTGAGGGAGAACATGAGATGGGAGTTTTTTGACATACCCTAACTGTCATGAACCAAAAAGACTCTACCTTTGTTTATGCGCCCTCACAATAGCAACAAAGCATTGCGCTTTTTGCCGTCTCGGTCTCTGTGAACTTGAGCGCGAAACTTCAAAACTCCGTGTGTACTTGCCTTACAGACAAAATATATTTTCATGTCTGTAAGTGAAAATATATGTGTAGTTTCAAATGAAAGAATAAAAATATTCTCAGATTATGTAATCTGTATGAAACATGCATACAGATGAGTCAGTGTCGCCAGCTTCATCTCTTAAGCGGAAAACAAAGAAAGCGCTTGTTTATCAATAAATTATTAAAACAATAATGCAGTCTCTTTGCTGTTTTTTCCTGACACAGTCGTAATTATTGTATCTGCCATTGCGCTGTGGCAAGCTTCTTTTGCGTGCGCTTGAGCACTTATTAGACTATGTAGGCAATTAAAGGCTCATTATTATGATTTATATGGTTTATTAATAAACGTGCGATAATAGTTGACTAATGCTAAAAATGAACAATTACTATCTTGACCAGAAAAATGTGCGCTATTCAAGTGTTTGTGCGAAGTGTTGAAGCTGAATAGTAGCATGCTGACTGCATGACCATACATGCACTTAAAATACTCCGTCATTTTTGGTCATACTATCTGTAATACATCTTTTGAATCTGTAAAGACTCTAAGTGTGTGCACTCACAATAGCAACAAAACATTGTGCTTTTGTAAATGAATGAAAGCAAACAGAATGTGCTTTCTGCTGTCTCAGTCTCTGTGAATATCTACTTTCATCTGAATGTCATCTGAATGAAACATCCATACAGGCGAGTCAGTGTCGATGACTTCATCTGTTAAACTGAAAACAAAGAAAGCTCTAGTTTATCAAAAAATTATTAAAACGTTAATGCAGTCTCCTTGCTGTTGTATCTGCTGGTGCACTGTGGCAAGCTTTTTTGTGTTATTAGACTATGTATGCAATTAAAGGCTCATTATTATGATTCATGTCGACTAATAGTCGAAAAATCTTTAGTTGAAGGCAGCTTTACTGTTGACTGTAGTGAAGAGGTTATACAGTGTTTGTACAATTTAGGACTTGCATTTATTAGAGCAGGTTGCAATGTAATTGACCCCATAAATATGCAAATAAGAACGATAACCCAGGGTTTATAAATCTAAAGTGTGAAATGTCAAACCCTGACTATCCAGGATTAAAAATGACCTTGAGTTAAAAAATTCAAGTGTGAAAAGCCCAATAAGGCTCTTCGAATTTGCCCATAGAACTATAGACAGTGCTGTGACCTTGAAAACAAAAAAGCCTTTCTGTGTCTTCATTTTAATTACGTTGAAATGTCTTATTGAAGAAGAATCTCTTAGGGTACACAGAACCTTGGTTTATTGAGAGTTAGACAATACGACTTCAAATGATGCCTTTAATCTGAAAGAAGTAAAAAGAAAATAAGGTTCTCCTGGGGCCTGATGATACTCTTTGCCAAGATTTGCACCATCCCTTTTGTGACTGTCTTATAAAAAATAATATAATTCAATAAGGCCCCTTAAGAAGATTACCACATGAATGGCAAAGTTATAATTACAAGACTATGAGGGGAAACTTTTAAAATATCTATTTATGTAGGTAACCTTTTTAATCTGTCAGAGCTGAAGGGGCATTGTGAGCTTAATGACTGTCATTTCTCATGGGTTTAATTGGTTATCTATTCTTCTGAACTGATAAAAGACAGACATAAGTGGAACAGCAGCAGCGCACATTAGGAACAGCCACAAGCACGCTTTCACTGACGGCGGGGGATGCGAACAACGAAAATGCGATCTGAAAATGCGGTCTGAAGCTTGATACTGTATATATTAACGTGGAACATAGACGGGCATGTCATGTAACTCTTCCCACACCTTTTGTGCAGTGCCCATGAATAATGCATCGAATTATGTGGTTTGTTGAGAAGAGGTGGGCTATTAGATTTCTAAACAATCAGTTTTATTTAGATTTTCACATGGTGGACAATAAAAAGGCTTCAAGCACAAAGCCGTCTGACAGTTCTGGGATGTGTACATATGGATATGGGTAGCCTCTGTTGTTTGCCAGATTCAAGGTGCCTGCTGTAACATCGCCTCCCTCCTCTAGTCCCTGCTGTCTCCGCCGCTGTCTCCTCGTATCTGTCATGGTGAAGTCATGGTGCATTTAGATTCTGAAATGTGAATAGATGCTCGCTGGATCATGAAGCCAATTTCTTGTGACCTTGCCTGTGTTTATAAAATGGTTATGAAGTTGGTGGAGAATTCTGTTAAATATCATGTAATTGACAGTTGTTTTCAAGATTGTCGGTTGTCTTTGGTTTTCTCCAACTTGTTTGTCATCAAATATGCATTTTGAAGGCATTTTTTTTTATGTGTGTGTGTGTAGTAACTGACCAAAAGTGCCAATCATTCACAGTTGTTAACAATTTGCCCTCTCTTTCTCCTCTCTTTTCCTCTCTTTTCGTCTCTCCTCCTGATGGCAGATGTTTCACGAGGACGCGTCTGGAGGATGGCAGCTCGTGGCGGTGGACGTGAATAAACCACATGGCCGGGCGCCTGCTTGCCTCCAGGTACCAGACATGCGATTTAATGGCACTGACGCCCCCGACCGTCAGCACACCCTCAGTGTTGCCTGACTGCCACATCTAATGCCACACTGCTGTGTGGGAGTGCAAGAAATGTGCTGCAGGCGGCCTGAACGCAATAGCCACATTTAGATTTCGCTCAAACTAGCTGGTATGATTTTGACAGAGTATGAATAGACTGTGGAATGAACACAGCAAAGTTTGCCTTCCCCCCCTTTTGTGAGCCCAATTTAGCACATGCACAATACACAAACTTACATACCCACATATTCAGATCATCCTTATGCTTAATATCTCTGCAGAAGCGTTTCAACAAGAATTTCTTGTTGTTGTTTTTTTCCACTTATTTTACTTTGAATCAACATGAAATCAATACTGACCCCAGTTACGTTCCATTTACCGTGTTCCTGGTCTTATTCTGCACGATTTTCAGTACATGGTATTGAAAAGAAAAATAGATTTGCCAATGCAAGGCTAACTTTAATAGACAAAAAGATGGCTTATTATTTTGAAATAGTTTGCCAGTGTCGTTTTGAAGTATTTTGCCACTGATAGTGCAGAGAAATAATGAATTGGATTTGAATGGTCATAGAATAGAGTGGGCTTTTGATGGTTGATAATGTCATAATAATAAAAAGGACAGCATCTGGAGAGAGTCTAATGGCACTTACCTTTAAAAACCAGTCCTGACTTTTAGATCTGCCCACACAGAGGGAGAGAGATCATCAGTGAAAATAGGCCCTCAGCAGAGTCACATAGAAGTTAATATTCAAAAATGCATTTTAATGCGTCACATTTGGGTTAAGATTTGGCAGTGTAATCCTGGTGAAAAGCCTGCATTTTGTTCTAACATGGCTTTTTAACTGTAGAGAAGCATTTGAAAATATTCAGTGCGAGTAAAAAAGACCAAAGGCTGGCATTTAATGACATTTCGGGGGCCAAGTTTCTGTGAGGTGAACCCATCAGGTAAAGGAAAGCTTTTGTATTTCCTCAGAGAAGGGCAAAGGTTAGAGGGGGGTTGGATGGGGTGAGCAAGAGAGAGAACACAGCAAGTGGGTGGAGGTGTAGTTCATCATACACTTCAATCACAATGACTTTCAGCACAATGGAATGGCCTGTGAACTATTATTGAAGAGTCATGCCACAAATGGCAGACAAATGAACACTAATCTGCACAGAAATGAAAAGAAAGTAATTTTTCCCTCTTTCTCCTTGAAATGGTGTTGTAATGAAAAAGGTAGGTCTGTGTTTATGTCCAAAAACACATGGAATGATTACATAGTTTGCCTTAAAGGGCACAAATCTTGCCACAGTTTTGAACAGAATACTGAGTGAATCTCAAAAAGGAATGGCCAGGTCATATATTTTATTTTATTTATTTTATTTTGGACCATTACATATCCCAATTCCGTATTTAAAATAAGAATTCTATAGAAGTCAAAAAAAACAAAAAAAAAAAAACAACAATTTTGACTTTTTTTCAATTTTGAGAAACGAAGACAGAATTGTGTGATATAAACTTGCATTTGCGAATTATAGAGTCAGAATTGTGAGTTTATATCTCTTTTTTCTCAGAATTGCCTGATTGCCGACTCACAGTTGCACGATATAGTCACAATTCTGTGAAATAAAGTCTCAAGTCTAAGAAATAAAGGCAGAATTGCGAGATATAAACTAAAATCATCAGTTGTCAGGTATTAAGTCAGAATTGTGCAGAACGTAGTCTTTTCTCCCCTCAAAATCAGACTTTATAACTCGCACTTGCGAGTTTATATCTCGCATTTCTGAGAAAAAAGTGTGAATTGCAAGAAAAAAAGTCAGAATTAAGAGATATAAACTTGCAAATTTAAGAAAAAAAGTCAGAATTGCAAGAAAAAAGTCAGAATTGCAAGATATCAACTTGCAATAGTGAGAAAAAAAGTCAGAATTGCAAGATACAAACTCGCAATCACGAGAAAAAAGGTCTGAATTGCAAGAAAAAAGTCAGAATTGCGAGAAAGAAGTCAGAATTGTGAGATATAAACTCGCATTTTGGGGAAAAAAATGTATGAATTGTGAGTTTTTATGTTGTTTCTAAAAATTACAATTTTATATCTCAATTTTAAGAAAGAAAGTCAGAATTGCGAGTTTTTTTTTTTTTTTTTTTTTGAGTGGTGGAAGCAGTCCATAGAATTCTCATCTCTGTAATGCAAAAAAAAAAAAATAATAATAATAAAAAAAAAACTGCATTATACATTTTGCCAGCACCTGTGACGTTAACAAAATGAATGGAGGACAGTACAGTAATATTCTTTCAAACGACAAAAAGCCAATAAAAATCATTATATCTGCAGCAGATATTTGTCAGTTTCAGATGTCATTATGCATAATCAGTCTTAATGTCATAATTCAGCAGTATAGACTAATGTTTGTATGTTTCTGGAATTGTCAGGCTGTAACTTGTTCTTTGTGATATATTTAACTGGAAGCAGTGGCCTTCTGTATTTGGTTATGTTTCATTATATGGTTAAGGTTAATGAGGTCTGCTTGATCTCTTCTGCAAAGGCCACTGTGGTGTTAATTAGGCCTTTGCATTTCCTTATGTTATAACTGCACTACAGCTGTTCTCATGGATTCTTCAAGTTTTTCAAGTAAAAGATTTCTTGTCTCGAGTTTTGCACTTGTTCTTACTGCAGACTTTTATATATATAAGTTTCAATTTAGACTCTAGATATGAATATCACTAAAATAATACTAATGTTTCAGTGGAGTTTAAAAAGTGACCTTTACAGTAGGGGATTTGCATAAAAATCAGTTGAGTTATTACTGTACTTTACAGACTTTTTTTCAAGCTGTGACAATAATTTTTTGTTGTACTTGGAGATCAGAATATAGTAAATATTGCGAAATCTTGCTTATAAGATAATGTGCTGTTGCAAACTTCAGTGTCGATTTGCTATACAGTTGGTTAAAGGGGTCATCGGATGCCCATTTTCCACAAGTTGATATGATTCATTTGGTTCTTAAAGGAGAAGTCCACTTCCAGAACAACAATTCACAAATATTTTACTTACCCCCTTGTCATCCAAGATGTTCATGTCTTTCTGTCTTCAGTCGTAAAGAAATTATGGTTTTTGAGGAAAGCATTTCTTCATATCTAGCGAAACGATCAGTCATTTTTTTCGGAAAATAAATATTTGTATACTTTTTAAGCACAAAAGCTTGAGTAGCACAGGTTCTGGGATGCGCGTTCATGACTATATGTACTATTTAATCATGTTGAAAGGTCACGTCGAAGGTAGGCGGAACTACAGACCCAGTGTTTACAAAGTGAACACGCAAAGACTAACAAAGTGCAAGTAAATCAACAAAAAGGTACAACGTCAGACGATTCTGAAGTTGTAGGAGAAAATAAGATTTTTTCGCCATACTCTACCTTTTTTAGCCGGAGTACACAGAAGATGAATTTAGACGTGATTCGTAGTAGTGATGGGAAGTTTGGGTCATTTTACAGAATCAGACCTTTGAGTCTCGTTCAGCAAAATGAACAAATCTTTTTTGAGTCATTTCATTCATTTTGTTCATTTTAGCAAAATATAATTAAAATGTTATGTGTTACTTCACATCTACTGCTTACACAAACGTTGATTACACTACAAACAAGACAAAACTATAATGCTATAAGAAACAGAAAAGATTAATTCATTGTTTACCTGGGTCTTTAGTTTATGATTAGCTCACCTCACCTCTTATCTGACAAGTTTTTGGGTTTAAGTCGTTTCTTTTATCACGTGACAGCCCCATAAGGTGAACGAATGACTCGAAAAACCCGAAGACTCGAAACAGGTGAGCTAATTCCAGTACAGAACCTAATAGGATATTGCGCATGCGCAACTGAACGAAGCACTCCCCGAAACGACTCGTTCTTCCTGAGTCACATTAAAGATTTGTTTAAAAAAGAATGACCCATCACTAATTTGTAGCATTGTGAATGCGCATCCCAGAGCCTGTGCTACATGAGCTTTTGTGCTTAAAAAGAATTAACCAAGATAAGACCCTTCTTCCTTGGCTGGGATCATTTAGAGCCCTTTAAAGCTGCATTTAAACTACCTTTTGGAAGTTCAAAATCGGGGCACCAATCAAGTCCATTATATGAAGAAAAATCCTGAAATGCTTTCCTCAAAAACCATAATTTCGTTACGACTGAAGACAGAAAGACATGAACATCTTGGATGACAAGGGGGTGAGTAAATTATTTGTAAATTGTTGTTCAGGAAGTGGACTTCTCCTTTAATGAAAAGTCTATAATATACTTTGGTTAAAAGTTCTCATTGGTAGTGTAAAACAACACCCTTTTTACCTTGTCAAAATGAGCTCTGCAAAAATCAACCCATTCTGATGGATTGCTCCTTTAAATGCAAATGAGCTCTGCTCGCCCCGCCCCTCTCTTCTCTCTGTGGAGTGACGAGCCTGTTTACTTTAGCCGCATTTAGCCACAAACTTGCTAACTTGCACATTATTAGGAAAGGTGATTGCAGAGATTCATAAAAAAAAACCTTATACTCACTTCTGCTGTAGGTGATGCTGGATCACGAATGATTTGCACAAACATAGACGCATTTATGTAGATCGGGAGGCGCATTCCCTTCACAAACAAATGTAATCCACTGCATCTTCAGTGCCTCACATGACGGGAGTAAATGGCGACCATTATGTTAATTATTACATCCAGCAACACACCACCTCAACACCTTTAACAAAGAGTTAAAGAGATTTTTTTTCATTATATGGTCAAAAACAATGAAAACATTCTTCAAAATATTTTCTTTAGTGTTACACAGAAGAAATAAAGTCAAACAGGTTTGGAATGACATGAGAGTGAGCAAATGATGCCAGAATTTTTATTTATTGTGAAAGTTTTCACAATAAAATTATATATACTGATAGCCACATTAAACTTACAGTAGATTGAGCTTAACACAGATGGCTAGTCATTTAGAATTAAAATACATTTCAATGAAGAGCAGTTCCCTGATCGTACATTATCTTTCCCACTCTGGATTTTTGTGTTGAAATCTCTAGACGTCATGATTGATAACCCTTTTAATCAGAAGGTGCCGCCCACAGAGGAAACACCTTGGCCTCTGCAGTCACCCCGCGCCAAGGTTATTTATATAGAGGAAACCCTCCATTACCCCACCTCTGACCTTGCAACACTCATTTCTCCCAGGGGACCTATTTCTCCCAGCCATAAGCATGCCTAATCAACAGCCGCAACCGTGATGCTCAGAATCCAGCTCGTCTGCATCCCTAACCTGGACTTGAACAGTGGCTGGAGAATTCTGTAGGACAGTCAGCTTTAATTAACCAGCAGGTCCCAGACAGAGCATGAATCACCTCACTGCAGTAATAACTTCGATAAGCAGTGGGATTTGAGCACTGCTGGTCTCCCATAAGCTATTTTTGTTCCTATTTTCTAATTAAACAATGGAGCGAAAGTGTCAGGGTATGCCTACAGAGTTCACAAAAAGTGCTTTTGTAACGCGTAGTTTGCTGATGCCTTAAATTTGGGGTGTTAGATGTGCTATAAGATGCTTCGTTGGGCTTTGCTGATGGTTGCTGACAGACATGAACTCTTAAACTCCTGTTTTTATATTTATTTTTAAATAAGCTGCTTCTACTTTATCTTTCTGTTCTTTGTTCTTCTTCTACATTTAATTAAAGTACATAAAAGCTAGACTTTTTGCTTGATATTCAGTTTAGCTTAAAGGGACAGTTCACCCAAAAAAGTGAAATCTGTCATAATTTACTCATAATCGTGTTGTTCAGAACCTGCATGATTGTTTCTTCTTCTCTAAAACACAAAAGATGTTTAACAGAATATGCTTTGGAGAACAAATTAAAATATTTTTGGTGAAATCTGAGAGCTTTCTGACGCTGGATAGACAGCAACACAACTGACACATTCAGGGCCCAGAAAGGTAGTAAGGACATTAAAATACTCAATGTGACATCAGTGGTTCAAACGTAATTTTATGAAGCTGCAAGACTACTTCGTGTGCACAAAGAAAACAAAAATAATGACTTTATTCAACAATTTCTTTACAATTTCTTCACATGGATGTGCATTCGCAACAGTACCACATTACTTTTATGTTCTAGCATTTTTTTAAGCTTGAAAGCATCTGTCTCCATTTAATGGCATGTATAAGAGCTACCAGTACATATTTCATACTTTCTTCGTATGTGTTCCACAGAAAAAAAAATGAAATGACATGTGGGTGAGTAAAAGAAAGCAGTTTTTGGGGAACTATTCCTTTAAGAATGAGTAAATGTTTGGTCAAATGTCACTGACGTGCACTGAATGATAAAACAGCGTTCTTCCCTTTGAGTTGTTGCTGGCTTTGATTGCACAGAACCGATGAAGCATGACAGGCACCTTACTGTAAAGAACACTAATTGTGTGTCAGCTGACAGGTGTAAAGCCTGAAGTTTCAAACATACAAGGAGGAGCAGTAACAAGATGCTCTGAATGTCTTTTTGTGGGAAGATTTGGAGCATACAAATTGGGCTGCATCAAATGCAATGAAATAGAGAAAGAGGTGTATCCCGCCTTCACAAAGGTTGCTATTTAATTGATTGCGACAGCTCTGCTAGGTATTCATGTGGCACCAGCAACATCAGAAGAAGTAGGCCACCACACCTTGAGTGCATTGACAGTGCTGGTTTTATGTTCTCCATACAAGAGAAATAGGCGTCACATCACAGGCGAGTCTTGAAGTAGACAATGGATGAATTTCACAAGCAAGCTTTCAAACCCTGCAATAAAACATGCCTTTCAGAAAGCCAGGAACATTTTTTGGGTGAAGTCAAGGACCCTGAGAAAATGGAGTCACCTGTTAGTCCCCCTTCAGCCGAAACACCCTAGGGAAAACCAACATCGAGAAGCTGAAAATGTCAAACTGCTTTGTCATGTCTCTTATTAGTCATAGAGGCTGCTCGGTGAATTCTAAGCTGTGATCCCAGACCAGAGCAGCAGACAGACCAGACTGCCACTGGCCTTCTCTCATCTTTCTCCCTCTAGATATACTGTAAGACACTAGCTACATTTCCTGGAGCTCTACAAGTCCTTTATGCATTGAAGGAGAAATCCACTTCCAAAACCAAGTCATCCAAGATGTTCATGTCTTTCTTTCTTTAGTCGTAAAGAAATTATGTTTTTTGAGGAAAACATTTCAGCATTTTTCTCCTTATAATGGACTGCTATGGTCCAATTTTGAACTTCCAAAATGCAGTTTAAATGCGGCTTCAAACGATCCCAAATGCGGTTGTAAATGATCCCAGGCGAAGAAGAAGGGTCTTATCTAGGGAAACGATTAAACGATTAAAAATTGTACAATTTAAATAGTAGAAATCAATAGAAATTTTTAATCTCAAATGCTCGTCTTGCGTTGCTCTCCATGAACTCTGTATTCTGGCTCAAGATAGTTAGGGTATGACGAAAAACTCCAATCGTGTTTTCTCCGTCAACTTCAAAAATCATTTCAAAATCATCGTATATCACTGCAGAAGTACCAACCCAGTCTTTGCAAAGTGAACATGCAAAGAAGATCAAACACCCTTAACAAAAAAGGTAAAACAGCGATATAGGATGATTTTGAAGCTGAGCGAGAACATGAGATGGGCGTTTTTCGACATACCCTAACTGTCATTATGGAAAAACACAGTCTAGGCAGAGTGAGACAAGACGAGCGTTCGACATTAAAAAGTATATAAATTGTATTATTTTTATAAAAATAACCAATTGTTTCGCTAGATAAGACCCTTCTTCTTTGGCTAAAAAGTATATAAATTGTTTTATTTTTGTGAAAATAACCAATCGTTTCCCTAGATAAGACCCTTCTTTCTCAGCTGGGATCATTTACAACCGCATTTGGGATTGTTTGAAGCTGCATTTAAACTGCATTTTGGAAGTTCAAACTCGGTGCACCATAGCAGTCAATTTTATGGAGAAAAATCCTGAAATGTTTTCCTCAAAAAACATAATTTTCTTACGGCATCCAGTCAGAGTTCTCACTTTCCCCGACAGTCCTGATGGCGATTCAACATGTTGAATCAGGAAAACTGCAGGCGTGAGTCCGATGTGAGTAACACACCAAAAAACGGTTTGTCGCCTTAAGCCCGAAGTATACTGCATCTTATATTCAAAAGGAGTATACTTCCTTTCAAAGTATACTCCATTTGAGGTGTACACGAATGCAGATGAAAGAAAGCTTCATCTTTAGTTTAACATCTGCTTTAATTTTCTCCAGAAGTTATGACCAATGAAATGCTGTTGTACTCTTTTAAAATAAATTTGCTGCTGTCCCATAACCCTTTCACACAAATGCTTGTCAATGCGGCAGTCTGTTGTAGTTGCAGTCTCCGCTATTTTGTTGTTGTTGTTCTATCCCTTTAGTTTCATTATCTACCGTGAAACAATGCCCCGGGCCAGTGTTGCCACCTTGTGGAACAACTGATTAGTGCAAAACTATTTCTTTGCCCATATGCGACCTACGCATGGTTACAGAAATCGAGCTGTGAGTGTATAGTACGTGTGTACTATTCTGATGATAAAATTTGCGCCATGCACTCTGTACGTGAAGTGGCTTTACATTGTCCGTTACGCTTATTCATGCTTTGTGTCCTCAATCTGGCAACCCACGTGAGTTGCCGCGTCTGAGGAGACCGAAGTACCTATTTCAACAACTAGCTGTCATTACTACCTTTATACCTTTAATGTAAATTTTCGACAACTAGACAGCATTATCTTTTTTGCGGACTTACCTGTGGGGTGTCTGCTATGCTTGTTGTTGAGAAAACTATGCTAGACTAGTGCGCAAGTCATTGGCTTTTTTAGATCACTTTACTGCAATCCAAACAGAGCCCTAACAGAGTTAGAGATGGTGTAATTGCCAATTACAAAAACCGTTACCTTCTATTTACAACATACACAAGTCTAAGGAAACACAGTCGATATATCTCTCTGGGCAGATGGACAGCCTCTGGACACAAAGAAGAAGAGAAAATCTGTTCTCAGATAATCTCTTCTTGTATGCCCTTTTTGCCATTGTCTTTCCAAAGGCAAGCTTTATTTTGAAGGTTGTATGTGGTGTGGGGCCGCATTGTTCCACATGTGGCCCAGTCTGGCTGTCGAACCCGGAGGGAGAATGTCTCATTTTATGTCTCTGCTTACGAATCCTGCCACAGAATCTCTCTGTCTTGCACCTCTCTACTTAATAAACCATTTTCTGTATTTTTGCTTCTCGTTGTCTTTTTCTATCAGCAATTTAACTAACCGGCTAATGTTGAAAAAGTGGTCTGTTAGGAAGGCGTAAAACATATTTTGTGACAGGTCCTCCCCTAAATGCCTTCGCTGTGTGTAAAGTAATAAAATAATACTCCATTTTACTTTTATTAGATAGATAAATCAGACAAATTAAGCAAAAGCAAGAGTTCAGTGCAGTAGTAGACTGGTTTCCCTCCTTCTCTCTCTCTCTATCAAAGAGTGGTTTAATCGCTTTTATATAATTGTTATTGACTGTTTTGGCTGTTCCAAAAGATGTGGGATTCTTTCTGTTGGTCTTCCAAAAGGTCCTTCCTCTGTTCTCGTTTTTTCTCTCCTCTTCCTCTGTTTTTTTTTTTTCTTTTTCATTTCCTCTCTCTCCAGCTCGTTTGAGATTTTCCACCCACCCACAAGCTGTGTTCATGTATTTGGACGGTTGAGTGTACATGTTGCATTTTATCTGCATCTCTTTGGTGTGTCTTCTCATTGTTTTATAACACATAAATGCACCCAGGCTGTGAGCGCTTATACAAGTTAGACTGTGCCATCCACTGTGTCATGACATTGCAATGAACTAGATATTGGCCCTCTGTCATTGGTCATATTGAGTATTTCCACTGTATGTGCATAACTGGTGAATTTAGTGGTAGGTAGTGTGTCTGTGCATTTTGTGCCACTAGGGGCACCAAGCAGAATTGTTTAAAATAGTATTATTGCTTCCAAACAGGTTTCCCAGACACCCTATCTGCCAGTACTCACATTACTTTAGAAGCGTTGCAAATTATGTAAAAGGGTCAGAAGTATCATATATGACCATGTATACCATATTTGCAGGATATTTAAATGTATACAAATATATAAATTCTTGTAATGAGACTGTACTCGGTTACATCATTCGCAGTGCTTTATGGGAGTGGGTGGTCACTGTCAGGCTCTGTTTCCCTGATTCCTGTTTCCATGGTAACAGTTACTTTTCTGGTTGGTGGATCTCCTTTAGGATTGTGGGTATTGTAGTTTTACCTGGAATTCCACAATAATAATAATAAAATGCATGTATTAAGTTGACTTGTAAATGTATGTCATCACAAAACCTCAGAGCTTGAACTAGCACACATTTTCTGCATAGAGCAACTGTGACAGTTTTTAGTTTAAACCATAGAAAGAAACAGGTGTGGAACCATCTGATTATATAAATATAACTTGCTTTAAATTAATACAGCTTACAACTCAATACATATTTCATTTACCTTAATACAAAATACAGGCTGCAAATTTCATTTGCTTTTAGGCTTACATTTGCTTTTAATGATAGGGAAATATAGGAAAATATCACAGTGTGATGACAATAATAGAAATGTACTGTTAGTAATAACAGCAAAGCTGTTTCTAATAAAATCATGCTAGGCAGGTATAGTATAAATGTAAATATGAACACATTCTCATTTTGTCAGTAATTTATTTTCATATCACTTCTGTTTGCTTGCTTGTTTGTTACCTTTATGGCTTTAATATGTTATATTTTGTACTCCAATGGTATCCGCTCCAGCGACAGCTGTTTATCTAGAATGCTGGCTTCCAGACACATGACCTAAAAGATTATGTCTTATTAGTCAGGGTTTTCCCTCACTGGAAGAAAGTTGGCAGTGTTAGGAATGAGAAGAAATAGGCTTCTGGAACCTTTTAATGCTAATATTCAGAAATATCTTAAAATAAAAAAAAAGAAGTAAAAGTACAGTGCTCTAGATATCATGTTTCATGGCAGGAAAATTTCTTTATAATGTAGCTTGGGTTTAATGTTGTTTTTTCAAACCAAATACCTCCATTATAATTCATCCAATGTTGCAGCTAACTTTGAGAAGAAAAAATACCTACTAGAGTCTCAAGTGGAGACAGATTTCATGGGCAGCAGACAGGTGGCTCAGTCTGGGCTTAAATTAAGTTGTCTTTCCTGCCTCATGTTCCTGGGTCTGTAATGGGCCTGAGATGGGTTCATTTGGCCTGCCGAGGGCTCAGGCAGTGAGGGTCCATTTAGTTGGCTCGGTCCTTACTGTGATTAAAAGCTTCCATTATACAAGAGTGGAGAATCAAGTGGAAAATAATGTTCTTCCGGCAGCTACACTCAGTATGAGGAGGCAGTCAGCCTACTTGTTGAAAAGGGAGAATATATATATCCATACCCATTAAAAGTGAGTGGAGATGTACTGTACCACACATATATAAAAATAATTAAAGAAATTGCTTAATGTGGCAGCTCTAGGAATAGAAGTTGACTAAAATGAGTTCAGTTAAAATAAACACACAAAAGTTGTCTGCCCTGACACGCATCAAAAGGGCTTTGTTAGCATGTATTAGCTATGCTTATGACAACTGTGTCTGATTTTTTCTTTCTGCAGCAACTGATGCGATCTTCAGTTTTCCACATGTTCATCCTCAGTATGGTGGCTGTTGACGTGATTGTAGCTGCTAGCAATTACCACAAGGGCGAGGACCATAAACTCACCAATGATGAGTTCTACCTGGCTGAGGTAAGACCTGTCAAAATGGATTCTTAGAAACTTGCTGATTTTTTTTTCCATTTCTTTTTTAATATGTGCAGCAATTTCACAGTGCAATGAGCTTGTGCTGAACCACAATGATTGTTAATAATTGTTACAGGGCAGCAGCTATTTGCAGTAAGTGCAAATAGTGATATATTATAGAAATATAATCTATAGATTAATATTTAAGTGAAAATATCAGTGATTTTAGTGATATGCTACTAACTGCAAATAGTGATAGGGAAAAGAACAAATTCGGGGGGGGGATTCAAGGGGGATTCGAACTCGGGTTGATCGTGTCAAAAAAGTTACAGCCATTCGCTTTACTACCTACGTCACTCGAGCTCCTACACAACAGCCGTCTTTTGCAATTTGTCTAAAGCCTAAGTTATTTTCACCATTTACATGGGGTAGTTGGTGATTTTATTCCCGTATGAATACAGAATGACTGTGTTTATCTCTCACCACCTGTGTAAAAATCCCTGGCCAAATTACCTACTTTTTTTTGACAAACACCAAGGTCGTGTGGTAGTTTAATCGCCGTCCGAATTCACATCTTTGAATTTAAAGGGGTCATCGGATGCAAACTTCACTTTTACATGTTGTTTGAACATTAATGTGTGTTGGCAGTGTATGTACAAATCTACCCTATAATGATAAAAATCCATGCAGTGGTTTTTAATAAATCTGTAAATATAATATCCTTTTTTTCATATCGAGCCATTCTCAGATTGCTGTCGGTGTGGCGTCACACCCACAGAGGCCGCTCCCACAATAGTTGATTGACATGAGCGTCTTACCTCAGATCAACTGTAACAGTCCAACCTCCATTGTTTTGATGCTGGAGCAGTAAGTAAGTTAGACAAGAATATCTCAGATTGAGTGATTGAGGTGTTGTGTTGCTGGATGTAATAATGAACATAGTGGTCGTCATTTACTCCCGACATCTGAGCCGATGAAGATGCAGTGGATTACATTTGTTTGTGAAGGGAATGCGCCGATCTACATAAATATATCTATTTTCGCGCAAATCATTCGTGATCCAGCTTCACCTTTCCTAATAACGTGCTAGTTAGCAAGTTTCGCATCGAAACACGCTAAATGCGGCTAAAGTAAATCACTCCACAGAGAAGAGGGGGGCGGGGCAAGCAGGGCTTATTTGCATTTAAAGGAGCAATCCCTCAGAATGGGATGATTTTTGCAGAGCTCATTTTGACAAGGTAAAAAGGGTGTTGTTTTATACAACCATTGAGAATTTTTAACCATAGTATATTATAGACGTTTCATTAAACCCTAAAGAATCATATCAATTTGTGGAAAATGGGCATCCGATGACCCCTTTAAGAGAAGAAAATGATTCAGAATTTAGTGTTTAATACCTTTTTGACCACTGCCAAACACCGTATTGGAAACTGTTGTAC
This sequence comes from Labeo catla, assembly GCA_012976165.1. Classification (NCBI taxonomy): domain Eukaryota; kingdom Metazoa; phylum Chordata; class Actinopteri; order Cypriniformes; family Cyprinidae; genus Labeo; species Labeo catla. The sequence continues at coordinate 570,308 of VONZ01000230.1, read as the reverse complement.
TTTGGTGTAATTTGCATGCATATTTGTTTCTGAAATGCTGGAAAGTATTTAAAAGAACAATACTTTGCAACTGCTCCACCACAGAGAGTGGGAGCAGAAAGAGAAGAAAAGCATGTAAATATTCAAAATGGGTCTTTATTATGGCAGCAGCAGGCATGCAATACAATTTTACAATGTGTGTTATATACAGATATATACGTAACTATATAGTGTAAAATATATACAACTATAGTGCATCTATTTTCCTGTTTTTAAACAGAAGATTTAAATAATTGAATAATAAATGGGATTATATATTATGAAATATGCTTGGAATAATAAGAATATATATTTACATAATAATACATATTTTTAAAATACATTTTACACAATAATGAGAATAAATTTGTAAATAAAATTCATAGGATCACCAAACTCGCTCCTCCACTGTGAATAAATGGCCATTCGAATCCACAAGTTTTATCACTGAGGTGATATGTAAATTTATTTTTATAGACGTCCATATGAGAAACAATTACCGTCAAAATAGGACTTAACCCTACCACACGTTAGTGAGTGGAGTTAGTGTAAAGAGCCTCGGCCAACAATAGACACTCCATTTTTAAATATGGCATATTACTGATTTAATTTGAGATGAGAAATGTTGTGCTTTACAGGATTACAGTGCTACATATAGACATACATATATTTATATAAAACAGAAATATATATACATACATAACCTATAGAAATGTACATATTTTCATATACCTATATAAACGATGTAAACAAATAACCTACATAAACTTACACACAGCTAACTACAGTATGCATTAAATACCATGTAATAAAATGTCATACAGTTTATTTTATTTTATGCTCAATTTTTGGGTTAAATTTAACAGAACTAGAAATATAGAGCTGAAAATTATATATAAAAAATTTGTAATTTCTTGTTATTTTTAATTAAGATTTTATCTGGGACACAGCAAATATCTGATTCCTAAAATGGATGCCCCAGATGTTACTAGTCACGCCCTGATCACTGTTCATGCTAGGTGCTACGAGTGCTGCATAATTTGAATCCCACTGTGAAAGTCTTCACATCTTTTAAAGATATTCAGTGTCAAGATGCTACTTGATAATAAACTTTGCTGGGATGGGTTTTCTGCGCTTTCTTTGTCTTGGCAGCGTTTATTAGTTTTAAAAGACACAATTTTGCTCTGTTATCTTGAGTTATGAGATGGGCATAAGAAGCCTTATATTGTTATTGCACTCAAATGCATCAGCAGATCAGATTTTGCTGAAAGCTCATATATACATATCCTCATCACTTTCTGTCACCTTAAAAACCCTGAGATTGAATCAACTGAGTGACAACGTGGGCGAAAACAGCTTGTGGGCAACACTCCATTTTAGCGAGCGCCGGGTTGGTGTGTGTGTGTGTGTGTGTGTGTGTGTGTGTCTATGTGTCCTGTTTGCCACGCACTGCCTCTGCAATCAGTATGCAGGTGGCACAGTGGGAACAAAGACAGATAGAGGAGTGTGGCCACCCGCCCACTCCAAGCTGAAAGACAGAGATAAGGAGGAAGAGGCACCCCACATATTCACAGGCCGATCCATCTCATCATTAATCCACGCTGCTCTTTATTTGGATCAGACCAAATGGGGGAAAACTGGGGAAATACTACTTTTGTTTTCCGTCGTCTGTTGACATTCCCGTGCCTTAATGCATCTCACTAAGATTGCATTTATTTCCCATTACGTCCTTGCTATATACTGTATCTTAGACATTAAAAGCAGAGTTATTATGAATGGAAATGGCTCTTCAGTCCTCTTTGTCTGAATGTGAATGTATTCACATACGTGTTCCCTTTGCAAAACCCAAAGGCTCTAGGGATACTTAAAAAGCAATTACTAAGAAATGGGCACGCAAGGAACAGCTCTCCATTATCATGCTTCTTGCCTCTTATTGTGTCTTTCTGTCATTTTCAGGTTGCCTTCACTGTGCTGTTTGATTTGGAGGCTCTGCTGAAAATCTGGTGTTTGGGCTTCACTGGCTACATCAGTTCCTCTCTACACAAGTTTGAGTCTCTGCTTGTAGTGGGCACCACCCTGCACATCTACCCTGATCTCTACCACTCGCAGTTCACCTACTTCCAGGTTAGAGACAGTTACAGATCCGAGAAAAATCTTTTGATGTGAGACGAATAAAAAGCATGCTTCAGTTTAGTAGCCTCTGATAGTAGAAACTTAAACTCTAAAAAATGCTGGTTTAAAGGAGAAAAAATTACAGATAATGTACTCACCCCCCTTGTCATCCAAGATGTTCATGTCTTTCTTCCTTCAGCCGTAAACATAACTTGAAGAAATGAAGAAATGTTCACAGTTAAACATTTCAGGATTTTTCTCCATATAATGGACTGATATGGTGCCCTGATTTTGAACTTCCAAAATGCAGTTTAAATGTGGCTTCAAACGATTCCAGCCAAGGAAGAAGGGGCTTATCTAACGAAACGATCAGTTATTTTCATTTTAAAAAATACTATTTAAATACTTTTTAATCTCAAACGCTCGTCTTCTCTTGCTCTCCCTGAACTCTGTGTATTCTGGTTCAAGACAATTAGCGTATGTCGAAAAACTCCAATCGTATTTTCTCCCTCAACTTCAAAAACCATTTCAAAATCATCCTACATCGCTGAAGTACTGACTCAGTCTATGCAAAGTGAACATGCAAAAAAGATCAAACACCCTCAACAAAAAAGGTAAAACAGCGATTTAAGACGATTTTGAAGTTGAGGGAGAGCATGAGATGGGAATTTTTCGACATACCCCAACTGTCATGAACTGGAAAAAAAACAGTTCAGACAGAGTGAGACAAGACGAGCGTTTGACGTTTAAAAGTATATAAATTGTTTTATTTTTATGAAAATAACTGATCATTTCGCTAGATAAGACTCTTTCTCAGGTGGGATCATTTACAACCGCATTTGGGATCATTTGAAGCCGCATTTAAACTGCATTTTGGAAGTTCAAAATCGGGGCATCATATCAGTCCATTATATGAAGAAAAATCTTTAAATGTTTCCCTCAGAAAACATAATTTCTTTTTGGCTGAAGAAAGAAAGACATGAACATCTTGGATGACAAGATAATTAATAAAATCCATTCATTTTATGCAAGGCAAAAGGTGTTTCCATCCTGCGAAACAACCGCTGCTGACGCAGCTGACTGACATCTCGTCCTTATGTTGTGTTGCGTAAAATAATAAGACTTTATAAATGAAATAAAATGTATACAAACCTTTATTTCGCTGAAGAAGTGCAATTCGGTGGTGCTGAGAACCGCTCTCTCCTGTAGAGCACTCAAAAAGCCTGTGCTCTGAATGACTGTAACTCAGCAGCTGAGTCGTTTAGTCAAAGACAGGCTCAACCCAGCAGTTGGGTAGAAGAAAATAACCCAATGACACAGCAACTTAGTTACAGAAAAACTACCAAGCAAATGGGTAAAAAATATTAAAAATAACCCAATAAAATGGCTCAACAATTTGAACCTAGCATTTGGGTTGAAAAAATAACCCAGCACCTGTGTAAAAATCTTAAAAATAACCCAATAAAATGACCCAACGGGCTGAACCCAGCATTTTTTAGAGTGTGATTGAATTTCTCATCCATACTGTCATCTGCCACCATTCTGAATTTAGACAAAATATAGTCTCTGTCATTGTTCAAAACTTCTCTGATTCGTTTTCAGACATTATTAACACAGGTAGTAGCATTTTGACAAATTATGCACAGAAAAGTTATTTTTACTGAGGCCGTGACACATGCGGCCACAGCATTTGTAAAAGGCTTCCTGCATGAGTGCAGCACCTGCTAGATTTTGAGATGCTAATCATGCACTAATGCAGGGTAATAATGCATACTGGTGGCCATGGCGGAGCTGTTTTCATACATCTCCAGGCAGCTGCAGGGAATGGGAATGGATGAAACCCGTGCACGTTGACAAGCCTCATTAAGGACACAACCTGCGCTCTCCCTCCAGTTTCCTCTCGGCAGGAGGGGCGGAGCTCCAGCCGTGAATATTCATATCCTCCCCTCATGTCTGGGCTCATTATGAAGCTGCCATGAAAAAGACACATGATTCACCATGAGCAATCACCATGTTAAATTTGATTTGTAAATAGCATTCTATATTTTTCCATCATTAGTGAAATGAGTCATTGTCACAAATAGCAATGTCTTGCTTCAAACTCATATTCTAAAACTTTTTGAATTTAATTACTTTTTTGCATTACTGAATAATCTGTAATCATTTTACCACTTTTTCTACATTTATGTGCTGAAAGATGTTTTTGTATTAATGTGTACATATTGTGTAAGTGACACATAGGTGCAATGTGTGTGTAACAAGTTGACGTCGTAAGTATACATAAATCTTGCAGAATCTGCAAAATGTTAATGATTTAATAAGCAATTTTTAAGACTGTTCTAGCTCCTTACAAGAAAGACCAGTCATGATTTGGTTGTTTTACTGTAAAGGTCAAACTTAGCCTTTGCTTTCCAGCTTGCCATATTCAATAGGTCTTACATTTATGTTTCTGGAAAGCCTAATTAGTACTTGATTTCCATTGGTTCTCAAACTACGCAGTAAGAAATCTCTTGTACATTAGACAAAGTGTTCCCAAATAAAGTTCATCGTCTTCCCAGGATGAATTTTCATTTGCATTTTTGTATTTGGCAGATGCTTTCAACTAAAGTAACTTTCAGTGTATATAAGGTGTACTTCATTTTTAGACATATGTGACCCTGGTCCACGAAACCAGTCATAAGGGTCAATTTTTTCAGATTGAGATTTATATCATCTGAAAGCTGAATACTGAATAAATAAGCTTTTCGTTGATGTATGATTTGTCAGGACAGGACAATATTTGGCTGAGGTACAAATATTTGAAAATCTAAAATCTGAGGGTGCAAAAAATCAAAATATTGAGAAAATTGCCTTTAAAGTTGTCCAAATGCAATGCATATTACTAATCAAAAATTAAGTTTATATATATTTATGGTAGGAAACTTACCATATATCTTCATGGAACATGATCTTTGTTTAATATCCTAATGATTTTTGGCATAAAAGAAAAATCAATAATTTTGACCCATACATTATATTGCTTGTTATTGCTACAAATATACCCGTGCAACTTATGACTGGTTTTGTGGTCCAGGGTGACATATTTATCAGCATGTGTGCTCCCTGTAAATCAAACCCCATAACTGTGGTCTTATTTAGCACCATGCTTTCCAGCTGAGCTACGGCAACTCTGTGATTAGAATTTAATTGAAACGGTGTTGCAAAAATCAATATTGTAACTACTGGCCAACACCATTAGATAAGCACAGTGTTTTTAAGTTTTTCAAGTAACAAAACCCAAAAGAAGCCCATTTGTCGATGTGTTTGTGTTTGTTGTGCTGAAAGACCTTCTCCTGAGGATTGCTAGATGATTTTTCTGGGTTTAATAGTAACAACACTAGGAGAACTCTCAGGTCACATTCAGCTAGAAGCATATAGATCAATATCCATTCGCCGCTCTTGATCAAAACTCAACCGAGATGCATCATTGCTCAAATTTGTTGTCACCTAGAGTAATTTAATAACTGCTTAAGCAAAAATGCAATTTGTAGCCAAGTTACTCTGGGAAGAACCCGATATCAGTGTTTGCTCATTAAAAATCAATAAAACAAACACCAATACGCTCCATAGCTCTTCTTCTTATGATAGTTTTCATGATGATATTGATGTGAAACCCATGTAATAAGATGCTTCTGTGTATGTATTGGCTGGTTGATGCTTTGAAGTTGATTTATAATTCCAAGATGTTGCTTAAGCAAATTTTAGGTTTGTTTTAATGAAGAAAATGAAATGTTCTTCCTTCTTTCCTGCAGGTTTTGCGAGTGGTCCGTCTAATAAAGATCTCTCCGGCATTAGAAGACTTTGTGTATAAGATTTTCGGTCCAGGGAAGAAACTCGGCAGTCTAGTGGTGTTCACTGCCAGTCTGCTCATAGTGATGTCTGCCATCAGTCTGCAGATGTTCTGTTTTGTGGAGGACTTGGATCGTTTCACCACATTTCCACGGGTAAATATCCCTCTTTCTGGAGACAGAGAAAGTAGGGCCCTATGTAATCCATTTTATTATTTCCCAAATTCCCATTTTTTGCTGTTTTAATTTTTCTGGATTCTGTTTTTTGTTTTGTTTTAATTTTATAGACTCTGTTTTAATGGTTAAATTAAAAATTATTAAAATATAAATCATCAGTTTAACAGCAATCTATTAGAAGTTTAACAAAAATGTAATTTTTTAAGGCCTTATAAAACCTGTTTTACTTTTTTTTTTTCTCTCAAATTTAGTTTTTTACCGAATTCTGTGGTTTCCTTTTAATTATTTATAATTTATAAAAAAATTTTTTTTAATTTTAATTAATTAATAATAATTAATTAATTTAATTAATAATTTTTTATTATAATTATTCGAATATTATTATTCTTTTAGAAGAATTATAATATTTAATTCTTTTATAAAACTGTGTGTTGTTCTGCTGTTCTGGTAAATACATTCTGTTAAATAATTTTTCTGGTAAACATTCCTTAAAAAATAATGTTTTAAAAATAATTTTAATAGTAGTATTACTATCATTACATTAAGTAATATATTTCTGTCACAGTTTCTTGAAGTTAAACTGTAATTCTGACGAGTTGCTGTACTTTCTTTGTTTCTGTTTGTGTATGATTTTTCTCAAAGAAACAGTAAAATTAAGTGACTCTTAGAGCAGTTCTAGAGATTATGTTTATGTGTTTATGTACTCAAATATAAAGGCGGCAAAGGCTGAAAACACCTTGAGCGTAACGTGTGTAGTACAATACATCACTAAGAAAGTAGTTGTAGATCAAAAGATAAAATGTTAAAAAAATTGTTCTTGGAGAAGAAAATAAAGTTCTTGAAATTTGTGACTTATAATTGAAATTTTTGATACTGTATGTTGACAATTTTTATTTGTGATGTTAAAATATTTACAATTACCGCGGCAGAAAAACACTGGTAAATCTAGAAAAGAATTCAGAAACCAGTGTGGACCAAAATATCTCTAAATCTATTATAATACTTAATTTGTGAGTAGATGTAAGACTCTTCCAAGTTTTTTGATACAGTGTGCTCATGAGAGGGGTTCTCATTAGTGGTGTCTTTTTATCCTCCGTTATTAGTGGGACTCCACTGATCCCAATGCGTGCTGGGATTTGGAGGGGCTCACATAAACAGATGCCGCTCATTTCCAAGGCGGGTGGCACGATAACCATTGAAGATAATGATGTTTACCCAGCTCCCTTGTCAATAGACCTGTTGCAAAATTATCTTCATCTGCAGTCACTCAGAGACAGTGTGACTGTGACCAGGCTTGGGACCAGCTGGGTTTAGACCTTCATTTGACTTCCATTGAAAAAGGGCCATGAAAATGTGGTCTCATATCTCTGTATGATGCAGAGACACTGTTTTTTCTTCTTCCCTTTTTATTTGCAGCCATTTCAGTGAATGTCGTGCTCTGACTTGTCTTATTTTTGTCACAGCACTGTCAGTCAAAAATCTTTGTATATCCATGAGAATATATTTAGGAAAAGCGACAAACGTAAAATTGTTACTGTGCTTTGTTAGTTTTGATCACTAGAAAGGTCAAATCAGAGTCATGACAATTAGCGCCATCTATCAAATTCATGAAAGCTTACATCCGTTATGCCTATTAACTATGAAAGTTTTAGTTCAACCAGAAATTATGTTTATTTTCACCCTCATGTTATTCCAACTGCATATAACATTCAAAATATCCAGATAAGGCACTGGGGCTGTCAAGCTTGTTAAAAATCTTTGTTGTTTTCTCATAAAAAGAATAAAAAAAATAATACAGGCTAATAAAAGAAATGCAGGCTGATCGTTTCTTTATTTCTTTCCTCCAGGCATTTATGTCCATGTTCCAGATTCTTACGCAGGAAGGATGGGTGGATGTCATGGACCAAACTCTGGTGGCAGTGGGAAAGATGTGGGCTCCAGTGGTGGCCATATACTTCATTCTCTACCACCTGTTTGCCACACTGGTAAATATAACTTATTTGTGCTTTTTCTGTAAGATATAACAAACAGGCTTCTATGAACTACTTATTTCCGGTTATGTACATTTTCAGTGTGCCGTAATCATCTAGTTGACTTAAATGCCTAATAAAATGAGAGTTAGTGGGATGATTTCAAAATCCAGAAATTTTCAGAGACAGGAGAAGACATATTCTGATGATTACTGTGTACAGAATTTTCCAAACTCAACGGAACGTGAAGTTTTAATCCAGCATAAACCGATCTGAAAAAGTGGTGGCTAGTAATCATACGTGATTGTTTCACCAAAGGGTGTCAGTGCTCTATAGTGGCCTAATTGCGACGCTGCAGTGTTTGTGAGATCTGATGAATAAGATCATAATGAACCTTTATTTATCTGTATTAAATATGTTAGTCACTATTCTGTGTCATATTCTGTCATCATTTAACCGTATGTAGCCTAATGCCAAAATATGAACATTCAAAGTAGTCGCACTGTCAGCGTGTTACTGTTAAAAATAAGACAGTTACCGCACATTCATTCAGCCATTTTAAACAATGGAATAAGCAGTAGGTGCTCGGAATAAGAGCACCAACACACACAAACAAATTAGCCATGGTTTTACTCCAAATAAAACCAAACATTTCAATTGAAGTTAAACTATATAACCACAAATTAACTTTCGTATTACTACACTGATTATAGTCTAACAGTGGTAGGCTATTTGTAGTAAAGATGTTTAATAGTCAAACTCATTTAAAACTGTACATTCAACAGGTATGAAATATGATCAGTAAAAGAAAAATACTGTTATGAGCATGTGGCAGGTTAGTGGGGAAATATATTTATTTATTATTCAGAATGCACATACGGAAGGGAAATATATTTATAGTAACATTTCAGCAGGTTGAATATGATTCATGTTAATGCAGAGAATATGATTAATTGTTTTTTAAAGAAATGCCAGCCCTAAAATTTAGTAATAATCTGCGTTCTCATGAGTTTGTATGTAGGTGCGCTGAACGCTAACCGGAAACTCCCGAGCCGTAATAAGTTGAACACGGAGGTAGTTGTGCAAGTAGTCCATTGAGTGTTGCAGTGATTGCATAATTTTATAGGCCAAATCAGAAGTTAGCATCACCCTGGCTCCCTTGACGAAAACCTAACCATATTTTTCCATTGACTTTTAGATTATTGCAAAAAATAAGCTCTGTGACCAACAAATATATAATACCTATATTTTGTTTTTCATCATAGTCTTATAAATTTATCAAATATAATCAAGAAGTAATAAATCAAAACGTCGGCTATAAACAAACTCAGTGTCACCACAATGTCATCCACAATTCTTTATAATTGTATTACTATTGTTATTTATAATTCATTATCTATTCTCTTTATTATTAGAGTTTTTAATTACCTTAAAATATATGCTTGTCTGCACTGTGTTTTTACTTTCTGTAATGGAAGCGCTTGACACCAAGACAAATTCCTTATGTGTGTGTGAACACACTTGGCAATAAAGCTCTTTCTGATTCTGATTAGGCTTCGGATAAATCTTTATTTATAGACTGCCCTCCAAAAGTTTGGAAACACCCCTGGCGAAGTGTGGTTTTGGACAATATCAGCATAAACCCTTATCATTTTTTGGTGCAAATACATTAAAGTAACTTGACATTATCATTGAAGACCAGCAATAATCGTTTTCATTTTGATTACATAATAATGGCAATACATACATGTCAAAGTCCAGCTGTGATGCCTGGTTACTGGTTTAAACTTGGCCCAGGTTTTTGGGTCAGCACACCTTAATAGCTTCAACAATTGATTGCCAATTAAGTTTAGAATACATTGAATTTAGAATTTAGATTATGCGGAGCTGTAATAGCTGCTAATGGTGGATATTTTGATGAATCGAAAATGTAAGATTTTTTCTATGTATAAACTGTTTATGTAATAAAATATGTTTTTGTAGTTTGTGTTGTCCCTTATCAGTGCAAAATTATCACAAATTAAAAAGGATTCATGCCAATATTGTCCAAAACATCACTTTTCTAGGGCGTTTCCAAACCTTTGGTGGGCAGTGTATATAAAAAATCCCTGAAAGTTTGAGTTATAATAGCAAGAGTGTTGTGAAAATGGACTAGTGATTAGATTAATTTTCCTGTTCGTTGTGATGATGTTGAAGGTCTTCGACAACCTCTGTAGTCCCATTTAACCACTTATTAGCAACTACATTTTTCAAAACAAGTAAAGCTTTAAAAAATTACAAGGAGTTATTACTAATATTTTACACAGGATTTACACTTACGAGCTGGCATTGTGTGTAAGACTTGTCTGAAGCCTCATCATCACTTTTGACATAAATCTTCATTACGGTATCCCATAAAGGGCCCCAGTTCAATGTGTTGCACACTGCACATGTGTTTCCACTTTCAGGGACACAGCAGCAAAACAAATGCATCTAAAATGAAGACCGCTTGCGTTTGTGCTGCTGAGAGCTAACCAGACTGTTAGAAAATGAATCATCCTTCATCCTCCCTTGCCTTCTTGATCTTCTGGCTTACCTTGCCATCAAGAGAACATATTCAGAGATCCCGTAGCAGGTTGGATGTTAGTGAGAGCAGCATTCCAACCTCTAATGGGCAGTTTTGTGTGGTTTGAAGAGAAGCAGCACTCTAGATGATGTCTGAAGCACTCAGGTACTTAGTGAATGTGAATAAAGCGGATCAGTCTGTGTGTAGGACTTTCTGTAGTATAGCAGTTGAGTACAGCCTGCTATGTTTTCTTCAGTCTGTAATTATGAAGACTTCAAGGAGGAAATCCTGATTTGCTTTGTGACTGCCTGTAGCCTGAAAAACTCAGGTTGTGTATAGAGTGGACATGGATAAATTCCTGTGCTGCCTCCTAGCCAAGAAAAGGAAGAAAATAAACAACACTTTCTTACTTAGGAAATATAGCAGTAAATTGCCTCTGGAAACATCCTAACACACATGCATTTTCCAGTCGTCACACCTGACATCAAACACTCCCTTCACCCATATTTTTATCTTTTTAAAAAACACGTCTTTGGGGCATTTCACAGCCACATCACGGCCCCTGTCACTCCCTATTACAGATATTACAAGCAAATGTTTAGCCATTGGTGTGTTATTGTTGTTTTACCAAACACTGACATAAAAAAAGCTTCACAATGCAATGCACATGTGTGCATACTACAGAGATAATGAAATATTTGCACATGACATCTTTAGCTATAGATTTATGTTAACCATTTTCTTGAGGACAAAATGTACTCCGAATGAAATTATGCTGTGGTCATAATGATTTTTTTTCTCTTTTTTTTGACTTTTGACAAGTTTGAGTGAGTGAGGAGCAGCCGTTTAAATTTGACATTTGAATGAGAGCGCACACTAATGACAGAACAGACCGAGCATGTAATCAAGACACGGCTGAATCATTTATTAATTTCCTGTCACACAAAAAAAAAAAAAAATATGATGAAGAGAAAAGACGCAATGCCTAATGCGTTTGCGGACAGCTTTGGACACCTCTCATGTAGGGAGACGTATGTCAGTAATATAAAAGCACTGATGACACCTAAGACACAGTCAGCTGTGATTGATTTACCACATTTTTGTTGATGTTGTTTCTGTCCTGAGCGTTAGTGTTTGCTGTGATTATGTTGAAACATTTTTGTTTTCCTTTGACACTAACATGGCCACCACATCATATTCTTTTATCAAACAGTATTTCTATTGTTGGATCATATCTGCATCTTGGACTGAGCTTGTGTTTGCATGACAGATTATCTGTCAACATCACCTTATGAGCACCATACACCTACTGACAATGTATGGCAGAGAATATTAAGGTCACATCACAGTGTTTATGTCTTAAAAACTACTGGAACGTTCAAATGTTCATTTAAGATGTGTGACTAATAAAATAATTGTCTTAAATATCTTCAAATGGTTTGTTTGTTTTGCACTCTACATGCATATAAAATTTTAATGATAACTAAATTCAGTATGCTCTTGTCTTTTAGATCCTTCTGAGTCTTTTTGTGGCTGTTATTTTGGACAATCTTGAGTTGGATGAAGACTTGAAAAAGTTAAAACAGGTAAGGCATTGTTCTATTCATTTTACATTACTAAAAGTTTGGGGTTGGTAAGATTTTTTTTTTATGTTTTTGAAAGATGTGTCTTATGCTCACCAAAGCTTTATTTATTTTATTAAAAAATACAGTAAAGGCAATAAAATTGTTAACTTTTATTACAGTTATATACAGTTTTATGTGAAAGTTTAGGAACCCCTTGCTGAATCTGTGAAACTTTAATTTTAACAAAATGAGAGAAGTCATACAAAATGCATGATAGTTTTTATTTAGTACTGTCCTGAGTAAGATATTTTACATAAAAGATGTTAACATATAGTCCACAAGACCAAAAAATAGCTGAAATTATTAAAATAACCCCCTTCAAAAGTTTGGGAACCCTTAATACTGTGTGTGGTTACCTGGATGATCTATGACTGTTTTTTTTTTTTTGTGATGGTTGTTCATGACAAATCCTCCAGGTCCTGGAGGGTTCACATATACAAAAGATGCTGGAAAACTGATTCTGCAAGGGAATCAGATTCTGAAAAATTCTGCAAGGGGTTCCCAAACTTTCGCATAAAACTGTAAAATAATTGTTTTCTGTTTTAATGTATTTTAAAAATGCATTTTATTCTTTTGATGGTATGAATTTTATCATTCTAATATTCTGGTTTGGTGCACTAATAACATTTTTTTTGTATTATTGATGTTAAAAAACAGCATTTATTTTTTTAAATAGATTTTTTTTTTTTTACAGTGTAAAGTCTTTGCTGTCACTTTTGGTTAATTTTTCTATTGTTTTGGGAGTCTCCTACGATTTACATGCATGCAAGGTCAAACAGCGCTTTTGTTTTCTCAAAATATGCATTAGATATCATTTTCCAGTGATTCTCAAATGGTTCATTCAAAGCAGTTCAAAGATTCAGAGTCTCTAAACCCTTTCCATGAGCCTACTCTGCTCTGATTAGTCAGATGGTCCGATCTGTTGTGATACTACATACAGCGCATGTCAGAAACGATACACCCATTGTCATAATTCGGTATTTTGAATGCTTGATAGAAAATATAAATATCCATTAATTATCATACTTGCAGGTTGTGATTCAGTGGAGCCAGCTGGTCCAAATAAACTACTGAGCCATCTTTCAAGAGCAAGCTTTTGTGAATCCAGCATTGAACTCCCTGAGATTAAAAAAGCAGTCGTCAGTAAAATGACGTGTTTGAGGACGGATCAAGTTGTTCGCAACCGGCCAGTGTAGAACATAGGTGGGCATTATGCAAAAGTGTGACACGTCACAGAAGTGGGATTTGAATTGCTAACAACTAATTCAGGCTGTTCAGAGTTGATTCTTTCTTTTGGGAAACAATAATTGTATTTATCATGCACTTTCGGCTTTGCAGATTGTTTGCATTAACATTACACACTGCTTAAAAGGCGGTATTGGAAATGGCATAATAGGGCACTTTAAATAATTTTTTCCAATAATATTACTGGAATTGTAGTGTATTTTTATTATATTTTGTAGTAGTTGGTTCTGTTTTGAACATTGAAACCTATCCTAGTTTCCTGGGGGAATGACTCTGGAACAGGACAATTAGCAAAGCTGAATTAAAACAACTTGTTAAATCCCTCCATTGACTGTCAGACCTACCCTAACTAATAAGATCTAGTTTCAAGCTAAATTAGGTTATAATACTTTAACAATGTGCTCTCTGAACCCTGGAATCACAATACTTTTCTCACCAAGCACATTTATAGCCTTAAAAAAGTTTCATGTCTCTTCCCTGCATTTGAGGAAAATCAGCAAACAGGGTGAGCCGTGTTAATTAGTACAGTTTTCCATCTTGTTCTCTGTCTATTTTTACCTTTTCATGGGGCCATGATGCACAGGTAGCGATGACTCATAGGATAATTAGCGTGAGAAAGCGTGACCCGTTTGGCAAGCGCACTTAGAAAAAAACAAGGGACCTTCTACATAGGATGCAAATGAACTTCTGCTGTGGCCAAATATCATAGGAAATGGCTTTTGAAAGCAATTAGAGGTCGGATGTCTCTGTGGATAACAGCATGTCACCTCTTTCCTCGAGCACATCAGCAACATATTTCAGCAATTGTTGAGAGAGAGAGAGGAAAGCCAAAAGTAACCAGCAGCTCATCACAATTTGCATGATTACTTTTGCAATTTGTCATAACAATCTTCAGTGTTACGAGATATGCTAGGACAAATTGTAAAAGTAATAGTGTAAATTGAAAAGTAAGGCCCCTGGTTTCCTGTGATTTCTCTTTTTCTCTGTGCTCTTCTCACTCTGAGTAAATGACATGGGCTGTGTGGTCCTTCAATCCACCAGGCTGTCAAGCTCCAGGCATCTTCACATGCCCAGATCGGTTATCCCTCAGACACAGCTGACTGATCCACGGTTCCACCTGTAAAATTGCCTATTTTATAGGTGCTTCAAGCACAGATGGGGGCAATCCAAAAATAGAGCACTAGATTGTGATTGCTCTCCAAGAATACAGGTGGCTTTTATAAAGCGCAATTCAACGGCTGACCTTAATTGAAGCAAAACCAGTTCTAGCTGATGTGGAACAAATAACAACCGGTTTTCGTCCTTTCCCTTGCAGTGGCTTTATGACAGCTTCTGTAGGCTATTCTTTCTCTCCATAGGCTTTTGCGTCGCTGCCTTAGAACCTGTCACCTTGTAATAAAGTCATCAGTAACTGTCTCCTAAAATGTTTGGCCACCTGCTAGAATGAAGGATTTCTCAAAATGGAGCATTAATCAAGACACTATATTTAACCTTCACACTCTTACAGCCTCATAACTGACAGACATTTTCGTTTGTTTGGCGGGAAATTGTTTGTCTGTTTGATTAGGCTTACCTTTGTGTCATTTTTAGCATGTCCTTTGCATGCTGAAAATAGACACATTCATTCACCACTCATTTTCATTACCACGACCACGATAAAAAAATAATTCAAACAATCAACCTAAGGTTAGGATGTGTTATCATGTGTTATAATGCATTATTCTCTTTAAAGCTTTACCCCTTTTAATAGCTCAAGCCAAAATTTCCACAAGCAATTATTTATCTTTTTATGACATGCTGGATGTGTCTGAATCAGGATTGAAATATTAAACTAAAGGAAGAACATTCCTTTCATTCATTTCCATTTTTTTCTTTAATGCAGTATGTATTATGTATATATATGAAACTGTATATTGCAGTGTTTTCCATTTTTATATATGTACAATTCTATATATTTAAATAATTATTTTGGTAACACTTTACTTAAAGCCTTTATGTATAAGTGTCATAATGTATTAACTGTGTATACTGTATCTCATGAGATTGTACAGTGCATTACAAGGTGCATTACAAGGTATAATGAATGCATTAAAATGCATTATTTTTTATAATGAGGGCTTTAAGTAAAGTGTTATCCTTATTTTTACATACAATATATACATATGCACTGCCATTCAAACAGTTTGGGTCAGTAAGAATTAATTTAAAAAGTAATACTTTTTGTTCAGTAAGCATGCATTAGTTTGATCACCAAATCAGCATATTAGAATGATTTCTGAAGGATCTTGCAGGATAAATGCAACCTATGAAAATTGATAGAATTGAAAATACTTTTACATAAACTGTGTGTGTGTGTGTGTGTGTGGTCCTCGTATTCTCTACATTATGTGGACCAAATGACCTTATAGGTGTAGTAATACCAGTAAATTTGGGTTCCCATGAAGAAACAAGCTTATAAATCATACAGAGTTAAGTTTTTTGAAAATCTAAAAATGCAAAGTTTCCTGTGAGGGGTAGGTTTAACGTTAGGGTAAGGGGGTAGAAAATACAGTTTGTACAGTATAAAAAACATTATATCAATCGAATGTCACCATAAAACATGGAAACCCAATGGTGTGTGTGTGTGTGTGTGTGCATACTGTATTAAAGAAAAATTGTATGTAAACCAAAGTAGACATGAGGTTGTGGACTTTGAGTCAGCTAGTTTTTAGTCAGCATGTTTTTTTTTTCTTTCATCTTGTTTCATCAAGATATTTCATCTTGTGTCATGCTATAAATGTCAGACATGACACATCTCTAGGGACAGTAACAGTATCTCGCTTTGATTGATGGTAAAGCTGTAGACAGTTCTAGAGAATTCTAATCTAGAGACTGTGTCAGCGGGGCAGTTTTAAGGGTGTTATTTTTTTGAATGGTTTATTTAGATTCCACAAATAGACCTGGTGGTTCCATTTCACTCTCACCGCAGGATAGGGTAAGTGTTGAAATGAGTCTGGCCCTGATCTATCCTCCCACACTGTGATATTTTTGCCAGGTACAAAAGTAACAGAAAAAAATAATTGTCTCGCGTTTTACCTTTCTACTTTTCCATTTTATATTAGTATATGATTGTGTTCAGCAAAATCACAAACTTGGCATTTCATGAGCCAAGAGGAAGAGCTGTTACACTATGTTCTAACTAGGGATTACTAGTTTCCTGTGAAGAAATTAGCTGTACAACCAAACAATCACAGGCAGGCAGACCACATTTTATTTATAATATATGTGTATTTGTAGGTTATTTATTTATTTATTTGGGAGATTTCACAGTTGGTGGAGCTACGCAGCAAAGAACACCACATAAATAGAAGGTTTATATTGATAGTAACAGCAATTTCATTAAAACATATAGCTGTAAGAAGCGATTACCGGGGTTCAAGTTCCATTTAAGCATATATAAAAAATACATTACATATTATTTAGCAAGAATGTAACCACTGAAATCATGTTTTTTTTTAACATTTATGACTGTTATAGCGCCAGCTGTGGTCCGATCTCCCTAAAACTTTATGCTTGTTAAGAATCACCTGTCGTATGTGCTCAACAGGTTTCGTGAAGCTTTTTTGATAATTATTTTTGCACTGCAGTGAAATGTTTGCAAATGTTTGATTGACAGCAGTGGTTGTAGAGGCAAAGTTGTTTGGAATGAGGAGTTCTACCATATGATACGAATATTGTACGTATATGTGAAAAACTGTGCAATATACAATCATTTAAACTATTGAAAAATGTGATGACACCCCCGGTGGACGATTTCTTTCAAATTTCTCACAGACCTTAAGGGTCGTGAGTTGAACAGGCCCACCGAGTTTTGTTCCGATCAACCTCCGTTAACCTGGTCTAATAGGTGCTCAAGGTTCATTAGCCTATGGCGGCCATGTTTTCGTGAGATACGCAAATGTCCTTATAGACACTTGTGACACTTTGGACCATGGTTGCCAGGTTTTTACAACAAAACCTGCCTAATTCCTACTCAAAACTAGTAGAATCACGTTTCGAGGGGGTCCCCCAGAAAAAATCGCATTCACGTTTTTTGGAGGGGTTCCGCTGGTACAGTTTGCATTCAGGGGATAAATAAACGTTATTGGAGTCGCTTCATCCCGCGGAAAAAACACACTTATTTGGCAGCACTGCTTTGGACCAAGAATAGGCATAAAGATTTTCATGGTGATAGAACAAAGGGGTGTGCAATTATGGTCATTTTTATGTTTTTTTCCCTTATAGCGCCACCAAGTGGCCAAGCTCAGTGATTTTCACGTGACCTTAGATTCAGCGCTTACATAAGCATTGTGAGTTTGCCAAAGATATCTTATTCCATTCAAAAGTTATAGCCGTTTTAGTAAAAGCGCCCCCTTTTGAACGTTTTGGCGTCCCTTAGTGACAGAGAGTCGAAAGTTAAACTTGTTTTAATAATTATTGATATCCACTCTCCAGAGAATCTTCCTGCACTGGTTTGGTTCCAATACTAAAAAACCTAGTACTGGTTCGCAAAAAGTAGGTTAAAAAAAAAAAAAAATACCAGAAAATTTTGCCAGGGTGATGGACAAATATGAGGCATATGTTTTGATTCCAGTGACATGAGACACTTGAGTCTGCGACAAACGGTTTAGGAGTTAGGACCGATTTTGTACTATTTATCGCTGTAGCGTCCCCATTAGGCCAGTTGGGGCGAGCCATGGTGACATTGTGGACGGTGTGAGTACTACCATTCCTCAGAGTTTCAAGTCTCTACAACTTACAGTTATGGCTTGCAGATCCTTGGCCATTCTAACAATTACAATAAAAAGCTTAGATAATAGATAATCAGTATTGTGTGATGGTACAGTGGTGGCTTAAAACACTTTCCCTGTTTCTATACAATGAACAGTAGTGACATATTTATTTTTATGTGTAAACTGAGCAGCCTGTTGCTCTATCCTTCTTTCATTCCCTCAGAAAATAGAACTGTTTTCACAGGGAAACAGTTCCCATGTTTTCCGCCAGAAAGATCTAGATGCATTCCATGATGTTTTTTGTTGTTGTGGTTCCTTAAGGCAGCGTGAGAGTGATTCAAAACTCAGGATATGCTTGTAGTGTTGCTTGTTGGACTCATTTATTCAGAGCTTTGAATGGGTCCTTTCTGTATTCATTGATATTGACTATGATAACTGATCTTTTTGGCATACAGTAGCTGGCAGCTAAGAATGCAAATGTTCGAACCTAAAGTTTGAGCATCTATTATTAGACAGTTGGCTCTGTCGAGACGAAGGATTGAAATGATGAGTCATAACTTGTTGGAACTTCACATAGATTCATTTTGGTAGCACTCCAGATGAGGACAGTCAGTATAGCTGCTTCAAAGGACAAGACTAGCCGGTAAAAGCATGCATTTAAGGTGAATATGCAGTGTAAAAAATGCATTTGAGTGGAACATTAGGTTCAGATAGCTGCCATATATTTTATAAAGTATATGACTAATTTAATTCAGCTCCTGAAAGTTGCCTGCTCTTTTTTATTTTATTTTATTAGGGGCCAAACACCGAAGGTGCGAAGGCACCTATTGTTTCCGTTGGGGTTCTTCTTCTTCTTCTTCCACTTTTAAGTCTATGGCAGCCCATAGAACCATTTGCGGGAAAGTTGTGAAATTTGGCACACTGAAAGAGGACAGTCCCAACATTAACCACAGCAAGTTTGGAGTCTCTAACTCAAACTCTCTAGCGCCACTACTTGTCCAAATTTAAATCATTTTATGCTAATAACTTTTGAACCATAAGGCATAGATTGTAGATTCTTTTGTCCTCTGAATCCTTGGCTCATGCAGAGTGAATGAAAAGAAATCAAGTAAGTTTTAGTTTTTTTTCTATAATTTTTTGTTCGTAAAACCTACTTTTTCGAACTCATCTTAGATGGATTGTCTGATTTTCACCAAAATTGGCTCAGATCATCTTCAGGCCATGCTGGCAAAAAGTTATAGAATTCAAGTTGATTAGTCAAACTGTTGTCAAATAACTCGCGAACTAATTCTACGAAAAGCATGAAAAAATTAATGTGAGGCTATATCTCCGTAACAATTTGGCATATTGAGACAAAGCTTGGTGTGTGTTATAACAAGGATGACCTAGGGCTACCTGTAGTGTTTCGGTGCAGTGCCACCTAGTGGTCAGGAGATACGAAAAATGGGTATTTTTGCTTATAACTTCCAAATATCACAAAACTGGTCTCTTTAGATTCGGTGCATCATGCTGAGTCGAACCATACCCAATACTCCCATGTCAGCCATTTTGAAGTTTGTCAAAAAATGCTGTATTTTACGAACACATGACTAATCATTACAAAACTCGGTTTGTGTCTTCAGCATCATGCCCTGACAGTGCTCAAAAAGTTTGAAGACAGTGCCACCTTGTGGTCAAAAGTTATAAAGAAATTTTGAAAAATGCTAATAACTTTTGTTTACATTAGCCTATTGTAATGAAACTGGTCTTGATATATTCCTTGGTTGATGCCAAGAACATTGATACCAATTATGCCAAAATTGGCCAAACTTCCTGTCCGGTTGAAAACCTACTTTTTCAAACTCCTCCTAGACCGTTGGCCTGATTTACACCAAATTTGACTCAGATTGTCTTCAGACAATGCTGACAAAAAGTTATGGATTTCGTGTCGATATACCAAACCGTTTTCGTTTAACGCATCAACGAATTTGCTGGAAAGATGAGTAAAAAAAAATTAACCATTAACCATGAAATTTCCAAAAATGCTAAGAACTTTTGACTGCATTAGCCTATTCTAATTAAACTGGTCTCAAAATATTCCTTGGGCCATGCTAAGAACATAGATACCAATTATGGCATAGTCAGTTAAACTTTCTGTCCGCCATTTTGATTTATGTTGAAAACCTACTTTTTCAAACTCCTCCACGACCGTTGATTTGATTTTTACCAAAATTGAGTCAGATCATCTTCAGACTGTGCTGACACAAAGTTATGGATTTCGTGTTGATGTTTTTGTACAGCGCCACTACAAATTTTAGGCTTGATGCCAAAATGACTCTGAGGCTGTAAGCTTTGATATAATGGCACCAAACTTTGTGTGTGTCATTGTCACCTCACATAGAACACACCACATCAATTTGAAAACAACACCACCTATTGGTCAAAAGTGATAAGCCAATAAATTATATTATTAGTGGTTGTATTTGTGATTTTTCAGCCATTTCGACTGATATCATCCTAAAATGGCTTTAATAACTCATTGTTGTAGTTGTTCTGTTGCTCCATTGCTGCTTGCAGCTATGTTTTTTATTTTATTTTATTTTATTTATCTTTTTTTATCTAGGACAAAAAGTGTTATTTATTTTTCAGAATTTGGCTAAAATTGACCTCCTTTCATCTCACAAAAGTTTTCCAAACAGAAAACAAAGTCATTTTCTCCAGTTTCTTCTCACATGTGCATTAAGCCTTACTCATACAAGATTATTTTTAGATTTGCTCAGAATAATTTTAACAAGGTTTGCCCTCTGTGCCATCACAGGTGTTGAAAAAGAATAGTCCAACAGAGATGGTATTTACCACACAACTAGGTAATCAATCCGATTTTCCCATGGTAACATTCGTCATCATTTGCTGATTGCAGTATATGAGATTCATGAAAATAGCATGCATCTGTCAATACTGGCAGATGATTCGTCTTTATTTGAAGCCCATTTCAAAGCCTCAGACACAAATGGCTTGGACTTTTGTGGATTAACAGGCATTGATGGATAGACATGGGTTCGAGTTCTCGGTTTATGGCCACAAAAGGGCCGTTTTGACTCCACCCTCCAGCACAACTTCAGATACTGATTCCCTCAGCAACAGCACAGGATAAAGAGTTTTAGCCATAGCGATGTATCATATCCTCATCTGTAGTTTGCGACCAGCAGGTACAGGAACAGGAAGGAGATGCTGTAAGCAGCCGCCACCGGGGTAAAGGACCGATCTCGGAAATTGTACGCACCCCTGTACAGAAGTCTCCTTTTTGTAAGCATAGATTCAATTTGTCAGGCATCACGGCAGGCACCCGCATACACACACAGAAAGGATCATTAGCAATTAAACCCGACAGGATAAGAGGAGGGAGAGCTAATGAATATCCAGTGTGTTCCACACGTTACAGATCAGCCAGTGATAAGAGGAAGTGTTTAATGAGCTTCCCTCTTCCCTCTGTCAGGACTTGTCCATACCTGTTCAGGCTGCAATCCGCTCCTGTTAGCGCTCTGATTGAAATAATGCAGTTATGCCGTGAAATTACGCTGATAATGTTTAATGAATTGTTCAGACAGCTTTGCGTATAAGGTGACTGGAGATGATTGGGAAGGTCGTGTTTTATATTTTAGAGGGTTTTCAAACTTTTTGACACCATGGATCCCTAAATATGACCGTATAGACAACCATTCAAACATTTGGGGTCAGTAAGATGTTTTTGAATGATGTCTCTTATGCTCAACTAGGATGAATTCATTTGATCAGTAATAAAAAATAGACTGTGATATTGTGAAGTATTGTTGCAAAATTAAAATTGATTTCTATTTTAATATATTTTAAAATAAAATGTAATTTATTATTATTTATTATATATTTGTGGAAACTATGGAACCGTTTTTTCCTTCAGGATTCTTTGCTGAAGAAAGAGAAATCTTTCTTAATATTTTTATGATATTTGTGTTTTTTTGGTCAGTCAAGAAAATGCAGAGCTGGGTAGATCTATGTTACTCATTTTAGATAATGCATTCTGATTACTACTATTTAACTTGCCATTAAATGTAAATGTAATTAAATTTTTTGATATCAACATCATGAAGTACATTAAACATTGCATTAAACCAAGGTTTCCCAAACTGGTGGGTTTGTGAGTTGATAAAAAGATAAGAATTAATTCATTAAATCATAAAAACATAGAATAAATTATTTAAACACAGAAATAATTTGTTTACCTGTTTACCATGTCAACGTGACCATTAAACAACATCAGAGAACTGAAAACATACAAATGTGTATGAACCATTAATTTCCTCATTTATTGTTTATTGACATTTTTAGCATCATTGCAGGTACTTAAGGATGTTTTGTCATCCGGAACTCTGAAAAGTCAATACCATTAACCTCAATTTAAAATACAATGGATGAAAAATGACATTATGAAAATATACAAAATAGTAATTTCACGTCAACCAGTCTATATTCAAATGTGATTTTTAAAATCTGTAATCATTTAAAAGTCTGCACAAGTACTGAATAGAGGTTTTGCACTTGTGTCATGGTTTGGTCAGTTACCCTTAGGCGTGGCCATGTTGGAGATAATCGAATGTAAACAATAGCTTGGATTGCACGGTTAATATACTACTGAATAAGTTGTTCTGCTAATTTATTCTGTCTAAGCCTCATATAGAGAAGGACTTAGTAAGCAGGAAGAGTGCAATATTCTGCCACACTAAAGTTACTAGATGTTAGACTATTATTTCACCTACCTGACCTGAAATGATAAGAATAAACACTTGCCCTGGAAATCCTGGTTCAGTCTGGCCAACCACAAACGCTTTTTGTTCCTCAGACAATTTTTTGCGCTCTTCTCCTTGATTTGTTATAACGTTTGGCAGTCTAGTACTCAAAATAATGTTTTTCCCGGTCAACAATAGCTGACTATTTTCAGCAGCAATAATTAGCAAAATATGCAAGTTTTGTTCAGTTAATTGGTATTGTTGGATCTATATGTGATCTTCTGTCATGGCATAAATGTTTGGGAATCTCTGCATTACATAAACAAACATTAATTCTTTCAGAATCAATAAATTATGAATGATTTACTATTGTATGAATAATATTAATCAGGTAATCGAAACAACTGTAATCTGATTACAAGCATTATAAAATGTAATATACTCTAATTAGGAGTACTTGATTTTTGGAATCCGATTATGTAATCCAGATTACATGTAATCAGTTACTTACCAGTTCTGTGAAAATGGTTACAATTAAAGGAGAAGTTCACTTCCAGAACAAAAATTTACAGATAATATACTCACCTCACTGTCATCCAAGATGTTCATGCCTTTCTTTCTTCAGTCGTAAAGAAATTATGTTTTTTGAGGAAAACGTTTCAGGATTTATCTCTTCACATGGTGGATTTAAATGGTGTCCGCAAATTTTAGCATCCAAAATGCAGTTTAAATGCAGCTTCAAATGGTTCTAAACAATCTCAGCTGAGGAATAAGTGTCTTAAAAAAAGAATTATATAAAAACTATTTATATATTTATTAACCTCAAATGCTTGTCTTGTATAATCTGGGGCAAGACAGTTAGGGTATTTTGAAAAACTCCCATCTCATTTTCTCCTCCAACTTTAAAATCGTCCTACATCGCTGGAGAAGTACCAACCCAGTGTTTACAAAGTGAGCAAAAAAGGTCAAACGCACTATACAAAAAAAGGGTAAAACAGCGATGTAGAAAATTAGTTTTTTGATCTACTCTAACCATTTTGGACGTTCAAACTCGCGGGCACCATTGAAGTCCACTATATGGAGAACATTCCTGAAATGTTTTCTTAAAAAAACATAATTTCTTTACGACGACATACATACGTCATACGTACATTATCTGTAAATTTTTGTTCTGGAAGTGATCTGCTCCTTTAATTGTGTGATTACTGACCAGTCTTCCAAAAAGTAATATTAGCAAATTTGATGAATTTGTAATTTATTTTATTTATATATATGCCTTAAAATACATTTTGTATTATCTTTTTTCCTTTCAAATTTTTGTACTTTTTGGAGATATCCACTCACATTTCAAGGGGTGGATATTTGGTGAATTGCCAAGCTTCAAAGGTGTAAAAGTGGCTAGTGGAATTTCATGCGTTGAAAGAACAGTCTAGTTGTCATGACCCGAATAAGCCGGTCTCCCTCTCTGACCGCTGTTTGTTACACCTCACCTTTGTGCCACGTCTCCCGATGCAGTCTGTTCATTCGGCCGGTCATGAGCCGTTTCTTTCTCTGATGGCAGAGATTGATGGTTGTTAGCGGCTTGAGAAATCATTACTTTCCTCCGGTTAAATGGCAGTGAGAAGTGTCTAGAGCTGATAGGGGAAATGTTTATCTTTTTATTGACAGAAATCAAATGGAGGACTTTCCCTCAGGGAAGGAGGGGGAGGATCTTTCAGTGGGACCATGGTTGGTTGCTTGACTGAGGTCCCTGAACTCTTTCAAGAGCTACAGACTTCACGCTTTAAATCAAAAACCTTCCAGCGTGTCAGACTTTCATTTTTCAAATGTACAATACTAGCAGTACTGTTGATGACAAAACTCACTAGGTTTTTACATTGCCTTAAGATGGGGTGAGTGGTGCGTGGCTCTTTACGTCACAACTACGATTTTTCCAAAACCCCCAACCCTAAGCATGAGCAATAGTACAATAGAGTAACAAGCAACACTAATTAGAAGCACTCACTATGAGTCATATTACAGAGTAGGAGCATCCATTCATGAATACTTTTTCTACAGAGCAATGCTGCTTTGCTTGTGTTCAACAGTCTCCTATAGGTAGAAGCTGTTCTGTAGCTGGTTGAAATGAATGTTTTCTCTGACAGTTTAAAGAACAATATAAAGATTGAACTAAGAAAAGGTCACAGTGTCAACTACTGTATATGTACTTGGTGTCAGATGTTCTTTTGGGTCTAACCACACTGCCATCTAGTGCCAACAGCTTCCACTCCATGTGGTATATGGAGTTTTCTGGGTAAATATCGCAAAGGATCATATCAGTCAGATCATAATTCATGCCAATAGTATATTTTACCTCTTTTGTTTTTTTGTTTTGCATTGTGAAAGGTTTCTTAATTCCCATTAAAAATATGTATTTCCTTTTTAATGTACTACCATAATCAAATTCATCCTGCGTGGACGCATTGTTTTTTCAGTGTTTATTTTTTGGGGATACATTAAATTATAATTAGCAAATAATAGAATGGTGTATGTTACTTTTTAGAAATAATTTTTGATATTATTTTAAATAATATATACTTTTTATGGACTAAAACAATCAGAATTTGGTTGTGTGGCTGTCTTTAATCAGCATGAAAATAATGTGACGAATTTTAATGGTCCTAAAAATAGACTCAGTATGACCTAGATTCTTAACAGGTTTCTTCACCCTTCTAGCAGAAATGTGTTACGGTATGACTGATATTTTAGCCTGACTGCTTTGAGTCAATTTAAGTGTGTAAGAAAGAAACTCCCGACTTCCAGTCCAGCCAAACTCAGTTTTGTGGTATGCAGCCAGGTCTAGTAAAAGACAAAAAAGTCAGCTATGATCTTATTATTGTGTTTGTGAATGAAACAAAGATAAACTGCAGGAAATTCAGTGTTATTTTGTTCTTTGAGCGTATTAAGCTGCTTCCAGCAGCGGAAGCATGCAATGTGTTCTTTTCACATGAGACGATATTATCTCCATTTTTCTTTTTCGTTTTGTTTTGTTTTCTGTTAATTTCCCCATCTCTTGCACTCATCTGCACAAAGCACATCTGGTCCTGCTTAGAAATTCCTGAAAAAATTGCAGTGGGGCTCAGATGTACAAACACACACATACACACATTTGTATATTATCGCACCCGGTTTAAAAAGTGTGGCGTCAACAATTTGTCATACACGCACACAAACACACATGCTGGTCCCCTTTGGCTGCGATAGACATGAAAGGACCCTCGGTAACAGGCCTGTCCATCAAATGTGCCTTCCAGTACTCCATCCTCTGATCTAACAGTCACGCCCACACTCCCCCACCCTCACTGCAGCACCTGATCCAGATGTCTGCTGCCCCAGACACTGTGTGTGTGTTCCATCGTTCACCCAGACCCATTTTCGTCCTTTCAGTAGCCCACTTTTT
Source organism: Labeo catla (assembly GCA_012976165.1). Taxonomy (NCBI): domain Eukaryota; kingdom Metazoa; phylum Chordata; class Actinopteri; order Cypriniformes; family Cyprinidae; genus Labeo; species Labeo catla. The sequence continues at coordinate 543,857 of VONZ01000230.1, read as the reverse complement.
ATGATAGGGTTTCAAGATGAAATCAAAATTGACCTTATTTACATTGACACTTTCCTAGTCTTATTATGCACAATTTGTCAGTTTGCATTATTTCAAAGGAGAAAAAAAATCTTTATTATCTTTCATCAAAATGTAATTACTGGCTCAGACATTCCCTTTCAGTTGATGTCATAGGTTGTGCAGGCCAGAGTTTGGCCATATTTCAACACACTTTGTAAATCTGTAAAATCTTACTTACGTTTTTGTTCTGCTGACATCCAGCTGAGTGTTAGATTTAGGTGAAGACACAAAAAAAAAATCATTGTTAAACTGCACACTGTTCTTCAGAAAAATCCTTCAGGTCCCACAAATTCTTTTTTTAGTTTTTAGCATTTTTGTGTGTTTGAGCCCTTTCCAACAATGACTGTATGATTTTGAGATCCATCTTTTCACACTAAGGACAGCTGAGAGACACATATGCAACAATTACAGAAGGTTCAAACGCTCACTGTTACTCCAGAAGAAAAAACTATGCATTAAGAGCCAGGGGTGAAAACTTTTGAACAGAATGAAGATGTGTACATTTTTATTGTTTTGCCTAAATATCATATTTCTTTCATGTAGTACTGCCTTTCAGAAGCTACAGACGATACATACATGTTTCCCAAAAGACAAAATAAATTTACCCTGATCTTAAAATTCTAAAAGTTTTCACTCCAGCTCATAATGCATCAGTGAGTGTTTGAACCTTCTGTAATAGTTGCATATGAGTCCCTCACTTGTCCTCAGTGTGAGAAGATGGATCTCAAAATCATACAGTCATTGTTGGAAAGGGTTCAACTACACAAAAATGCTGAAAAACCAAAGAATATATGGGACCTGAAGGATTTTTCTGAAGAACAGTGGGCAGTTTAACTGTTCAGGACAAACAAGGGACTCAAGGGACTATCACACAAAAAAAACACATACATAGTATAAATATGGCTTGAAGAATAGCAGGATTTGCTTAATTTTTTATTTGTAAGAATATGCTGATTACCAGGCATTTGGGAATATTTCAGTTGCCGTACAAAATACGCTTTTTGAGGAACGTCAGACATTTTGTCTTGCCATGCTGTGCCACTCTCGCCATGCTAAGTATTCAGCCAGTCAGCCTCTCAGGTGGCAAAGGTGTGCCTCTAAGAGGTCTGGGAGTTTATAGCCTATGCAGCACCATGCCTCATTAGATACTAAATGAGAAGGAGAGAATGACCCTCTACCCCTGAGCTGCTTATGGAAGTTCACCAAGTCTGGTGCAGAGTAGAGCGGCACGCGTAATCTATGTTTATCAAGCAGTCTAACTGAAATGGAACCTTAAAAGGTGACTGATTTGGAATGTTCTTCTTAGGGGTCGTTTACACAGAATGCACTCTAATAGACTGTAGCAGGGGTCAGTTTATCTTCTTTTAACTTAATACAGTATCTAAACTAAATGGCACATGATGAATGTATATATTGACCTGCATTAGACCATTTGCTCATCTTCATGCCATTCCATATAATATATAATAAATGTCAATGGATTCCATTGTTTTTTTTTGGACCCCATTGACTTTAAGTGTGTGGACACACACAGTTTCATTCTTCAGAATTCTTCTTTTGTGTTCCAGTCATGCGAGTCTGAAATGACATGAGAATGAAGAATGAGAATGATGACAGAATTTTCAATTTTATGTGTACTATGTCTTTTATTGCTGCTATATTCTTGCCCATTTCAGATTGTACACTTTTGAGCCTGACATGTCAAATATTCTGGTCCTTTTAAAACCGATATGCGATTATGTCTGCCGACACCATCCCTGAAGGTCACACACACACACACACACACACACACACACACACACATGTTGGGTTTACATGTTTTATAGGGACATTCCATAGGCGTAATGGTTTTTATACTGTACAAACCGTATTTTCTATCGCCCTACACCTACCCTACAACTAAACCTAGCCCTCACAGGAGACTGTGCACACTTTTACTTTCTGAAAAAAAGTCATTGTGCATGATTTATAAGCCTGTTTCCTCATGGGGACCTCACAAATGTCCCCACAAGGTCAAAATTTACTGGTATTACTATCCTTGTGGGGACATTTGGTCCCCATAACGTGATGAATACCAGGTGCACACACACACACACACACACACACCGTTAGACATTATTACCTGTGTTTACATTAGCTCTCCACTGTTTTATGGTGACCTAACTGGAGCATAAATGTGTCTAATGGCCTGTAGAGTAAATTTGTGGGACGGCGACATACAGATTTGTAGACCGACCAATCATTCATGACGCTGGGAGCATAGCACACTATTACAGGCTCCTTTGTGAATGTGCCACAGACCACGCAGCAATTGGTCAATAACCCGGACCCTCGTCGTTTTGAAAGGCGGGGGACTTGGAGAATAGCCTAGTATGGTTCACCTGAGCCTGAAATTGGAAGAATGTGTGAATAGGAGTGAATGGATCACCCTAATGTGTCCCAAGGCCAACACATTCATTTCGGATGCATGGCTCTGTGATTTATGGAAAATGTTACATATGATTCATCATTATGAAGAGCTGTGGCCATATGCTATTTTTACAAAAAAAAAAAAATGCATTACAGTACATGCAGACCTTCTACAAGCCATCGGGGGAAAATACAGCTAGCTACAAGCAATCATGTGGAGATGCAAATCAGCATGATGTGTTGCACTGTATGTAATGTATGTGAACCCATATCATTTCAGCTATTTCATATTGATCTGTTTATTGATCAGGGTGGATTTCACTTTCTAGCTGTGCTGATTGAATTTGGCTTTCCCTTCCTCTTCAGCACTCCATCACATGTACTTACTACATCTCGAAAATGAAAATGAAAATTCTGTCATCATTTACTCACCCTCACATCGATTCAAACTGGTATAGTTTTTTTTTCTGTGGAACACAAATGAGATATTTTGAAAAATAGTCTCACTGATCTTTCCATGCTTACAGAGAACAGGGCTGTTATTTTTTGTATTATTTATACACTGCCGTTCAAAAGTTTGGGATCAGTAAAACCTATCATGTTTTTTAAAGAAGTCTCTTATGCTCATCAAGGCTGCATTTATTTGATCAAAAACACAGAAAAAAGTCATGTTTTTATTTTAATATACATTAAAATATAATTTATTCCTGTGATGCAAAGCTGAATTTTTATCAGCCTTTGCTCCAGCCTTAAGTGTCACATGATAAATCATTCTAATATACTGATTTATTATTAGAGTTAATAGTTAATAGTTAGAGTTAATAGTAATATAATATTTTTTTGGAACCTGTGATACTTTTTTCAGGATTCTTTGATAACTAAAAAGTTAAAAATAACAGCATTTATTCAAAATATACATCTTTTCTAACAATGTAAGTTATTGCTATCACTTTTTATTAACTTTAACACATCCTTGCGAAATAAAAGTATTAATTTAAAAAAAATTTAAATAAAAATGTTTTGACCCCAACTATTGAACAGTATACTGTTAGAAAATATTTTTTTTTTAAATAAGTGCTTTTTTTGTTATTCATCAAAGAATCCTAAAAAAAAGTATCACAGGTTCCAAGCAGCACAACTGTTGCAGACAACAATATGATAATAAATCAGCATATTAGAATGATTTCTTAAGGATCACGTGACAGTAACGATAATGTGACACTGAAGTAATGATGCTAAAAATTCAGCTTTGATCACAGGAATAAATTTGATTTTAATGTATATTAAAAAAAGAAAAACGTTATTTTACATCGCAATAATATTTCACAATATTAAATTTTTTTCTGTATTTTTGATCATATATACACAGCTTTGATGAGCACAAGAAACTTACAATTAAAATTAAAATTACAAATTTTACTGATCCCTAACTTTTGAATGTCAGTGTATACTATGTAATATTTATCAGTGTTTTCAATAGCTTGTATTTTTATATTTTCATTTTTCGTTTTAATTTTAGTAGTTTAGATGTGTGCTATTGTCATTTTTTTGTTTTTTTTTTATATTTCTATTTAACTTTATTTCTGTTTCAGGCTTAGTCATTTTGGCATTCAACAGTCATTCTAATGTTTATATTTTACTTTTTATATTTTAGCTTGTTAACAGATTTCAACTGAAGTTATGATGTATTCTTTTCAAAATAGTACCAAACACTATTGGTAAAAGTCATACATGTTTGGAGCAACATGAGGGTCAGCAAATGATGAAACAATCTTTATTTTTGGGTATTCATTTACTTTAAAATATCAGTTACCTAAAAAGGTCTTTAAAGTTTTAACCAATTGTGATTAATAAACACTTACTCTAAATACCAGATCAGAATATTGAGGGGGGCTGATGCGTCGCGTTGCAAAACAGGGAGGATTCTTCACGTTAGCTATTTATACTGGAGGGATGTAAATTGTGTTGGTATTAGTTAGGAGCGCCTGTTCTCTCTGCAGTGCTCCATGTCGTGTGCGTCTCTGTGTGAGAGCTAATCAGAGGCTGTTGCCGAGTAAAGCGCAGAGTTGAAGCCACCCCGCAGAGTGCAGAGCTATTGATTGGAGCCTTGGGGACCTGTAAGGTTTCAAACACACACGCTTTTACAATAAAGTTGCCCTAAAACAAATGTAGACTATTTGTTTTGAATAGGAGACAGGGTAGCCCATCTTTGTTTAAGTGCAGTCTAAACCGTTTTTTATGTTTTCCACCGTTTTTTTGGTTTCCCTATGTATAGTATATGTATTATACTAAATATTTGTTGTGAATGTTTGTGGTTTATAAGCAATGGATTTTTTCATAATGGCCACAAACATTGGTCAAGCATGTTGATGGTGCTAAAGCTATTTTTCTTCATTCTGGCATGTCACGTTTGTTTTGAGCAGGTGTTTACTCCTAACCTAATACACTGAAATCATCAAGATCTATGTTGAGCACATTTTCTCTTGGCTCAAGCGTCCAGCCGCTTTGTCCTTACTGCAGGCAGGCTCTTAGCAACATTAGCACAACCTCTCCACAGTAGTGCTTCACTTCCAGCACAGAACATGACCTGCTGTCTGTAACTCTAAAAGAACAGCCTGTGATGCACTACAGATGTCTGAATGTATGGCCAATTCAAATGCTGAATGAAAAAAAATGATGAGTCATAATACAATAATATTATGCAATGACATTATTTGCATTTCTAGTTTTGACGGTTCCTCTTGGTTCCTCTTGCCAAATGCTTTTCATTTCCTGAAGGCTCTAGGTCAGCCGTCTATTTCTAATGGTAAGCTATCTCCAGGGAACCTAATTTTACTGGTTCTTATTCCTAATCAGAAATGCATCATATTTATCTACAGGCGTCCAGACAGCCAAAGAAGCCTAATATTTTTTTTAATATGCAATAAAATTAAATTAATTGCTCTCTGTTGTTTGTGACATTTCTGTTTGTTTGAGCAGTTTTTAGCCTGCTTTGCAAATGAGGACAGAAAGTCCTTTCTGAATACACATTTCAGTTTTGTTTTGCTTCCCTAATAGGCAGTGTGTTGAATTACATTGTATTGCAGCAGTGGTAGATAGCAAACCAATAATTGTTTGCAAGAAAATAAAATAACTAATAAAAAACTAATCATGCATAGTAGGATAGCAAAATAAATAGGCTTATAAAGAACACTTCCCAAATCCCATGTCTTTTAATGTTATGTCAGTCTAACTATCTATCTATGGTATTTTCAAACAAATTTAAGACACAAGGTACATCGTCAAAACCATGAACAAAGTTACACAATTTGCTGTAAATATACACTGCTAGTCAAAAGTTTTTGAACAGTGAGATTTGTAATGTTTTTTTTAAAGAAGTCTCTTCTGCTCACAAGCCTGCGTTTATGTGACCCAAAGTACAGCAAAAACATTTTTAGTATTTGAAAGAACTGTTTTCTGTTTAAATATATTTTAAAATGTCATTTATTCCTGTGATTTCATTTCTGATATTCTGATTTGCTGCTCAGAAAACATTTATTAATATTATGTTGATAAAAGCTGAGAAGATTTTTTTAAGGTTTCTTTGATTTATCTCAAATAGATGTTTTGAAAAATCTTTAGTATATTCTAAATTATAAATGTCTTTTTCATCACTTTTGATCAATTTAAAGCGTCCTTGCTAAATATATATATATATATATATATATATATAGACTCCAAGCTTTTGAAAATTATAGTGTATAATGTTACAAAAGTTTTTTTATTTCAGATAAATGCTGATCTTTGGATCTTTCTAATCATCAAAGAATCCTGCTGAAAAAAATGTACTCAACGGTTTTAAATATTGATAATAAATGTTTCTTCAACAGCAAATCACCATATTAGAATGATTTCTGAAAGATCATGTGACACAGAGGACTAATGAAGAGTAATGATGCTGATAATGTAGCTTTGATCACAGGAATAAATTACATTTTAAAATATATTCAAATAGAAAGCAGTTATTTTAAATAGTAAAAAAAATATTTTACAGTATGACTGCTTTGGCTGTATTTTGGATCAAATAAATGCAGGCTTAGTGAGCAGAAAAGAATTCTTTAAAAATAGAATTACCTGGTAGTGTATACCAAATTAAATAGGGGTTTATTTGAAAGAAGGATAACAAATAACAAATTAATAATACATGTATATATTGGGTTATCAGTTTTTTTTTCTTTTTGCACGTGAAACAGTTTTAGTGCAGTGTTGGGTTTCCATTTGATGTCAATGTATAATCTGGGTCCTAAAGCAAAACTAGTTGACAACCAGTGTTATAATAGATAACTGCATTGAGACTGTGCGCTGCTGCCATCTTTGGACAGCTTAGCAGAACAGCACTCTAACATAAATAAATCCTGCCAAATGAACATTTTGTTCTCAAAAAAAAAAAAAAGAAAAGAAATGTTTAAATAGTTAATAATTAAAGTCTAACATAATAGTTAGAAATTAGAGTTATTGTTTTAGTAAATTAAACTGCAGTTACATGTTTTTGAATCAGTAGGGCATTCAGTGGATTTTTTTAATATGCATTCATAGGTATGTTTAGAAAATATGAAACATGAATCTGTCATCTCAGTTTTGTCTTATTGGCTTTAATTTATGCATCTCTTCTGACAGGAGAATGAGAAGTGATCCTCTAGCGTGCTCCGGCCTAATCATCTGAGGCCTTTATGTTGCTTGATAGACATGGAGAAAGATAAAAGGTTATGGCACATAAAGTCAGTTAAGCCTCAGAGGGCCACATTAATTCAGAGCAGTGCACCATACAGGCTAACCCCTTCCTCTCTCACCATCAGAAGTGAGGAACGGAATATAAAATACACCATCTTTGCATTCTACTTGAAGACCCGCTGAGTTTTCAAAAGAGGCAATCAGAAGTAGAGATGGACAGCTTATGTCAATTTTGGACTGTCCACCAAATGTTTTGAAGGCTATGTGTGAAAACACAATGTGGCCCGGTCAGAGTCTCTCAGCTGAGTCACAGAACGAGACATTTGTTGCAAATGAATCTTCTGGCTTCTCTTCACAGCTGAAACAGAGCGAAGCCAATGCTGATACGAAAGAGAAACTTCCTCTGCGATTACGGATCTTTGAGAAGTTCCCCAATCGACCACAGATGGTGAAAATCTCCAAGCTGCCATCAGACTTCACTGTGCCTAGAATCAGGTACTATGTGCACTGAATTATACCTCATTCCAAGCCATATGTATGAACACATGAAAGACTCATTCTCATAAAAGCAACAAGCATACTGGCAAACATAGTACTGAATGCTTTGAAAACACAAGTCCCTTGTGTGTTTGCATGTGACTGTTTGGTTATGCGTGTGCTGTGGGCGTGTGCCGCAGGGAGAGCTTCATGAAGCAGTTCATCGACCGACAGCAGCAAGACCCCAGCTGTCTGTTTCGTCGACTTCCCTCTGCGTCGTCCTCGTCCTGCGACCATTCCAAGAGGTCTGCCATTGAGGATAATAAATACATAGATCAGAAGGTACCACGCTCCATCACTCCCACAGTCTGCCCCCTCAATACACACAGGGACTAAACAATAAGCTCATGAATGTTCTGAAAGGAACAGATCTATTTCCCACGCAACAAGACTTAAATAACCAGCCGTTATATAACTATATTTTGTTGATTACATTAGGATGTTTTTGTTTGCCGGTATCCAATTCAGCTTTACCCATATAATAATAGTTGTTTGCAGATATATCCATCTGAAATAAAATGTGTATTGATCTGTGTTTTCTATCTTACCGTCTAAACCGCTTTTTCTTCCTAGCTCCGAAAGTCAGTATTTAGCATCCGGGCCCGTAACCTCATGGAAAAGGAAACCACTGTCAATAAAATTCTGCGGTGAGCTTGTAATTTATTCCCATTGCGTATTTTTAGTTTAATTTTATAATATTTTTTCAGGGAAAAACACTGATATTGATATTTTGGTTATAGTATGCACACCCTAGCAAGGCTACAAAATTTTATACTACAAAATCATTTTAAAAGGTCAGTGGTATATGTAAAAATATTACAGTATTAATCATAATTTAGCTTTTTTTTTGGCTTTTATTTGGTTCATCTTAGGTCAGACAGAAAGCAACAATAACGTAAATATAGTAATATACTATAAATAATATAGATATACACATATCTACATATAGCATACAACCATACATTAATTCAGATGAAGAGGGGCAAAAAAACACCAGGCAATTATGGTTATACATTCAAATAAAGAAAGAAAGAAAAAATATATAAAATAAATAAATAAATAAATAAAATTAAATTAAGATACAGTTCAGATTCCAGAAAGGGCTACTGACTCAAAAAAAAAAAAAGTGTAGGCTTTTTTTTTTTGCAAACTGAATCATTTCCATCCTAAAAAGTCAAGTTGCAAAGGCTACACTATACAGCCTGTAATGTGTTTAATTTAACAGATTCAGTCCAAATCTGGGTCTGTTCGTAAAGAAAAAATACATAATTTTTGCATTTTTTTATGCGCAGATAAATGCACACACACAGTTTGTGAATGAGACTCACTGATTTTTCCATCAGGCTGAAATGAGTTTGCATTAAGGTATTTCTTCATAATATAGATATATGATGGGCCAGCAGGAATAATAATAGAGCATTGCTTTGTTCTCTGGCAGCCTTGAGCAAAAACACATTAATTCCTATAGAGGGTGAATATGTTTTGATTTCGGTCCTCCATTTCCACAATTTCGACTCCATGTTTGTCATCCAGCCAGCCGAGCAGTCAGAGCAGATAATGGCGTCTCCATATCAATGTAACTGTTAGTGGGTCACCTGTGAGCGTGAATGGACAATTAATATTTAAAAATCTGGCAGCGATGCAGCCACATAATTCCCACACTTTGCTTCAGCCGCTCTCGTCTCTGTTGTTAAGTTTCAGCTCACGTCGATGCCGTCCCCACCTCCCTGGTGTTGCACACACACTCATACGGCTCACCTTGTCCACCCCTCCTCCTTCTGCTAAGCAGACAGACGGCACATCAGTAGCCATCCCACGTCGTCTGTGCCGTCTGGGGCATTCAGTCTGTCCGCATGCACACATGCGCACACACACATCCTTCATCAGCCAGACACTCATCACTCTGAGTGGCCATAAATAAGGGCGACATGTTCTCTTGAAGCTGAAATTGTCATTAGCTGTGTTCTGGTACATGACTCTGCAATTAATGGACAATAGAGAGGCGGTGGTGAGCAGAAGGCTTTTCAAAGCATACATAGATCAGCACTGATTTAGAGCATAAACAGCCAATGGGATCACAGCGGCGGAACAATCTCCCAATACCAATTATAGCAACAGCCTCACCAGTTACATTTCATCTCCAGACATAGCTTTGAAAGATTTGCCTTTAATAAACTGTCAGAAAGCACCACGAGGGGCTTCTTGACTATTCCTTTCTTACAGATCTCTTGTTCTTTTAAATAGTGCTGCATTTATTTATTTATTTTTGGTTTAAACAAAGACTTGTTCTGCATGTTTTGTTACTGTACCTGTTTAAGCAGTTGTCACAAATAATATACGAGTCAAACTTTAAGAAACAATGCCGTTTGTGTGAGAAAAATGCAGGTAAATTACAATCTCACAGCTTTCCCACTATTTCAACATGGAATGTCATGGAATTAGCCAAATTTTGAATAAATATATTAAAAGTTGGTCAGTACACTTAAATCAAACTTAATTTTTTTTTATTTTAAGCCGCAAAAATGCTGTTTAAATATGGATTCTGCATGCTCTGCATGTCTCTGTGTGAATGAATGGCGCATACACACTGTTTAGTTTATTAAACATATACTGAAGCGTGCGTGACACTCACAGTGTTTTCCGCCTGTGCCATTTTCAAATATATGAACACATGAACACATAAACATATTCTCTAGAACTGCTCTGTGACTTCAGGAGCATTTTACCATTTTACCCATCAAAATAAAAGTTTGGTTTAATTTGAAGAAAAATTGATGGATATACAGTAGTCAACATTTGAAGTGGATCAGAACTTTTCATCAAAGTTGTCCTAAAACCAAAACAATACCCATGCTTGTCTTAGGACAACTTTGATGAACTTTTTTGATCCACTTCAAATGTTGACTACTGTATATTATTTAATTTAATGGTATTACTACTACTACTAATAAAATTATTATAAAAATATTATTTTTTAAGTAATGTTTACCAGAAAAATTATTTTCCAGATTGCCATGTTTACCAGAAATATCTAAGTACGCAACACAGTATTTCTGAAGAAATAAATAAAGATATAAATAAAAAAGAAATAAATAAAATAATATTAATTTAGTTTTTAAATAAAATAAATAATTTAGAGATGCTTTTGATTATTAAAATTTAATCAAATCATAAAAGTGGAATGCAGAAAATTATTAGAAAATACAGAATTTTGATCCCCTCTCTTCTCCCAGCTCTTTCCTGTCATCACTCTACAGTCCTATCACAATAAAAAGGCATTAAAAAAAGTAAAATACAGAATTTTTTTTTTTTAATTTGAAAAAAAAAAATTCATAGGGCCTTAAAAATTTTATTTTTGTTAAACTTTTATTAAATTGCTGTTTAATTGTGTAAGTTTCATGATTTCAAATTTAATAGACATGCTATTTTGTTAAAATTGTTAAATTTAACCATTAAAACACAGTGTAGTAAAACTTAAAATAGAAAAAAAATGAAATCCAGAAAACTTAAAACAGAAATAAAATGGAATTTGGGAGAAAAATAATAATAATAATAATAATAATAATTTAAAAAAAAATGAATTTATAGGGCCATATATATGGTGCATAGTGTTTTTGTTTTAATTAAAGCAAAATTTGTTTTTAGTCTGGAAATAAATAAAACAGAATTTGGGAAAAAATTATATATGTATAATATATGTATAATAAACTGAACTGATATTCCAGTCAATTACATTTAAAGATAAATTTATGGTTCATTTAATACAGTTCATTATTTGCACTGAACACTTTATGGCATAATTACAATGAAAATTTAAACAGAATATTGTCTCTAAATTCAGTATGCTGTTAAATAAATCAGTGTTAACTCCTGGGAAAACACAAATGGGGTCGCTTGCTGAGAATGTCCCACATGCATACGGAAAGCTACTGTGGTGTAAATGGAGTCAACTGTTCATCATCTCAGTTTTGTAATTTTTGTCAGTAGCAGAACTGGAGCCTAGTATATAAGCAACCTCATATACCTATACTAAGTGTGCCAAATTTTTCCTTGGAGATTAATTGCCTCCTACTGCTTCATCTTCACTTCACTGTTAGCCTGAATTTTTAGTGCACCGCAGGTCACATTCGACCACTCTGAAAAAAGGATTAATTAGTTTCCTCTCCGTGGGCGCCCCGTTCCTTAGAACTGTCTCCACCTGCATAACACAGTGTTAGCTAATAAGAACCATCTGCTGTGTCGGATGTACAACAGTGTACATGACAGACAGTAGTGGCATAGCTTAAGGGCTGTTCACTGATGATCGTCACACAATCCTATGCATTTACGGTATGTACAGTAAAACATGTTTGCATTTGTAGTACCCCCAAAAATCGAAAGCCATTTAGCTTTTGTAATGTAAATTATTTTTGAGTGAAACTAAATGGTTTCAGTGGAAATAATTTAGGATAGGACTTCAAAATGGAGATGAATTAGATTTTGATGAATAACCCACTTAAATGAATCATGCTCAGTAAGACTAGAACATTAAACTAGAAGCCAGTTTTGATTCAGTGTTTTCTTAATATTGGATGAATTTTTAAAAAAAAGAATATTCACTGTTTGTGTCATAATTTATTAATTTGCTCCTGACCTAGTTATGCTTTGTCTGTGTGTATTTTTTCAGAGCCTGCACTAGACAGCGTATGCTGAGTGGCTCTTTTGAGGGTCAGCCAACAAAAGAGAGATCCATACTCAGTGTCCAGCATCACATCCGCCAGGAACGCCGGTTAGAAAGCACATTAACAAGCTTTCACATACTCATCTATTTCATTTATTTAAGGAACAATGGACAGATGCATAGTCATAAAGTGTGCTACATTATGCTAGTGTGTTAACCTGCTCTTTTTGGCACAGGTCCCTCAGACACGGCTCTACCAGCCAGAGAATCAGCAGAGGGAAATCCCTGGAAACACTCACTCAGGATGTGCGTATACACACACACACACAGATATCACCGAGTAATAGCTGACAGCGCTATCTGTGACTATCTGTGATCTCTGACATGCGTGTGAACTCTTCAGCACTCCAGCACGGTCCGCTACCGTAACGCCCAGCGGGAGGACAGTGAAATCAAGATGATACAAGAGAAAAAGGAGCAGGCTGAGATGAAACGGTATTTCTGCCACTCCATACACTTGGCATGCAGTCAGTCGAACAGATCTTATCCCCCCCAAACAAAACATGCCATGTGGGAGTTATTACACCATATCTTTCTCTTCTACTGTATGCTGATGGTGGCACATTGCCATCGGTGTATGACAAGACATATTGCAGGGAAGCAAAGCTTTTGTTTTAGGTCTGCTGTATTTATTTGCCATGTTCAGAGGGCAAGGAATGACTATAAAAGAGAGATCAGATCTTAGCTGATTTACAGATACAATACGCTCGCTTTAAGAACTAATAAGGTCCCTTTTGTGCATCCTATATCTTACTACATGTCTATACTTTATCCCAAAGCAGGACTAATAAAAAAGTGTTTGCTGAAGATGAGATTTCAAAATGATTAATTGCTATGCCTACAATGTTTTTTCGCTCAGAAAAGTCCAAGAGGAGGAACTCCGGGAAAACCATCCATACTTTGACAAGCCACTCTTCATTGTTGGTAGAGAGCATCGCTTTCGAAACTTTTGCCGAATGGTTGTGCGAGCCCGTTTTAATGCGTAAGACCAAAGCAAATACAAGTCCACTGCACCATATTATTAGTTACAGTAGCATTTTCATACACGTCAATGAGATGACTAATCCCTTTGTATCATAACACTGAAAAAATGCCATGTTGTTTCATAAACTGTTATGTGTGTGTATGTGCGTTACATTTCTTTGCTGACATTGTGTTAATGGGCTTTTTATGAATAGGTTAAAAACGGATCCCAATACAGGCGCAGTGAACAGCACAAAATACCATCAATTATAGTAAGTGCATAAATACTTAAGGCCTTTGCACCATGATAGCCTGGTAATATAGACAATTCAATATATAAAAAATGACTACACCATACACCTACATCTTCCTTTTGCATTAAATCAATGTAAATTCAGTCATAATACATTATTTAAATTGTAAAATATGAGTACAGTTGTGACCCTGGACCACAAAACCAGTAAGTGGCATGGGTATATTTGTAGCAATAGCCAAAAATACATTGTATGGGTCCATTTTTTTTATTATCCATTTTTCTTTTATGCCAAAAATCATTAGGATATTAAATAAAGATCATGTTTCTTGAAGATATTTTGTAAATGTCCTACCGTAATTTATAAAAACGTAATTTTTGATTAGTAATATGCATTGCTAAGAACCTCATTTGGACAACTTTAAAGGTGATTTTCTCAATATTTTGATTTTTTCGCACCCTCAGATTCCAGATTTTTAAATAGTTGTATCTCGATCAAATAATGTCCTATCCTAACAAACCATACATCAGTGCTACAGCTTATTTATTCAGCTTTTGAATGGTGTATAAATCTCAGATCTCATGAGCCATATGGCTGGTTTTGTGGTCCACGGTCACATTTATTATGAAATAGTGAAAAATACAAAAAAGTACAAAAATAAAGAATTTGGGGGAGAAATGTGCTTAATTGTCATGACAATAATGTCAAAATAATGGTATTTCTTATTCTTTCTGTGTATTTTTGGGGTTAAAATTAGGGGTGTGCGATATATAAGCTACAATAATATCGTAATTGTTGTTTAAACGATACGCAATTGGACATTATCCAGTATATCACGAAAACACACAGAGAGAGTGCATGCATGCAGTATTAGATGTAGGTTAGACTACTGTGTGATTTGAATTCTACAGATATTGATTTTATAAAACAGTCCAATAAACAAGAAGTTAATATTACCTTACACTTTAGACACAAGTTCCTGTATGAGTGCCACACGACGGTGTTTCGTAACTGAATCAATCTGCTGTTTGAACGAATCGGTTGAATGAATGACTCAATAACTCACTCATGCAGTAATTTGTTAATTTTTTCAAATATAATTATTGAACTTTGTTTTTAAAACATCAAAACAGTATTTATGCATGTGTAACTGCAGTAATGCAGATTCAGATGCAGATTCTGTGTCACCACTGCATTGCACACAAATTTTGCTGGTTTCATTTAATTGGTAACAGCCTTATAGTGTCATACTATGATTGGTTATGATTGACTATGATTTATTTAAAATGATTGGTTAAAAATTTGACACAAAAGATGATGCATACATTTAATGAGGTTAGAGAAAAATAGCCTTAATAAAGGTAAACATCTATTTAAACTTTTTGCAAATGTTCATTTCTGTTACTCCTGCAAACTAATCATGGCAGAGAATATGAAGAATATCAGAAGCTTTGGAAGTCAGCTGTCCATGGCAGTCCTAAAACTATCAAAGTACCTGCACAATAACACACTAGGCAAAATATTGTCTGATTATCATTATCAATAAAATTCCAGAAAACATCAAGATATATTTTTTGTCATTATCGTACACCCCTACTTAAAATATGACCTACACATGTTTTCTCATTTATATCTCTCTTTTTATTCTAGAAATATGAGAATTGGCTTTGAAAAGTTTTGATCTGTAAGACACACCAGGGTGGGTTAGTGTGGGATTATGTGCAAAATTAAGCCAAAGTTATGTAAGAGACTGAAGAGTAGGAGGAATGCAGAGTAGGAAAGGGGTAGCACATTTAACCTGCACTAAACCTTGCATGTGTGTGTGTCTGTGTGTGTTCTCCAGTGATTTGCTGGGCTTGGTAACCTATCTGGACTGGGTGATGATCGTGGTCACCATCTGCTCTTGTATTTCCATGATGTTTGAGTCCCCTTTTACTAGGGTCATGCATGTCCCTACCTTGCAGGTATTCTAAACCCAACTGGTCACCATTCTATCCTACACACACATCCGACTAACTTCTTTACCCTGTAAATTGTCCTCATCTCTTACCCGAAGACTGGTCACCATGTCTGCTTTTGTTGCAGTCCAGCACTTTTGATTGCCACTCTAACAAGTTTTGCCCTTTTGAGCACATTTGATCATGACCCCCACTGATTTAGTCTACTTTGGAGTTCATTTAAGTTGAAAGTGAATGTTTTTAGGGTGCCTCTGTTTCAAAGATCTCGTACTTTACGAGACAGAAAGATGGGACTGATTGACCTGCCACTCTTGAAAGTCTTCTGTCTCTTTTTCTACACCACTGATTGAAACTCCACTTCAGACAGTCCAGGATGTCCTGATCTTTACCTGATAAGGGTATTTTCAAGAGCACAGAGAAAGATTTTTATCCTGGTGTCGGTTTTTGTGTTATGACACTCCCAGTCTCAAAACCTTCTCTAAATTACCAGCAGACAAGCAATTGTTATGACGCAGCTGGCAAATCTTCAGTTGCTGTATGTTTTTATAAAAGCTGCTTTATGAAAAATTGTAGTCTATTCTACACTAAACCACCCCTTTCTCTGCAGATCGGAGAATACGTTTTCGTCATCTTCATGAGCATTGAGCTGAACCTGAAGATTATGGCAGATGGTCTGTTCTTCACTCCTACTGCAGTCATCCGAGACTTCGGTGGCGTCATGGACATCTTCATCTACTTAGTAAAACTTCATTCTCAGCTCTCTTGTGAAAAACCCACTTTCTGACACATGTGAAAAGCAGCCTTCTAGCTGATTACTCACTTCTCTAATGAGGCTCTGAAGATTGCTTTTTAATGACCCTAAACAGTGTTTTGTTTAAATGACCCAGTCACGTCAATTTCATCCTGTTTACTCATTTCAGAAGAATTCTGCCTGTCTCACACAAACACTACTTGCATGTAATAGA
This sequence comes from Labeo catla, assembly GCA_012976165.1. Classification (NCBI taxonomy): domain Eukaryota; kingdom Metazoa; phylum Chordata; class Actinopteri; order Cypriniformes; family Cyprinidae; genus Labeo; species Labeo catla. The sequence continues at coordinate 527,281 of VONZ01000230.1, read as the reverse complement.
ACAGCCTACATCTCCAATGCTGACTATTTCATGAGTAATACTTATTGCATTCATACTAATAAAGCAATAGAAAAATGATCTGCAGTTAGTAGTTAGTAATTTCACACACAAGATCAGGATTAAATTAAGAGTTGTGCCCTTTTTGCCCACTCTGTAGGTCAGTCTGATCTTTCTATGCTGGCTACCAAACCATGTGCCTCCTGAGTCTGGTGCGCAGCTCCTCATGATGCTACGCTGCCTACGCCCACTGCGTATCTTTAAACTGGTACCCCAGATGAGGAAGGTGGTTCGAGAGGTCCTCAAGGGTTTCAAAGAAATCTTCCTGGTGAGTGAACAAATCGGCCTACTTCCTGCAGGTAGTCACTCAATAAAAGGAGAGCAGAGATGGCTGGCTATTTGTTAAAGGGGTGGTTGATTGTGATTTCTGAAAGTTCAATGCAAACAGAGATTTCTTCTTTTAAAATGATGGCAGTTTAATGCCTACAAATATGGCTGGTAGGGACTACAACAAGCTACTTCCCAGGTTGGTGACATCACAAACCCTAAATATTTACATAAACCCTGCCTCTGGGAACATGCAACAAAGTAGGTGATTCCATTTTGCACCGCTTGAAGAGGAAGAGTTGCCATGCCGTCAAAACTGGGGTGCACAAACAAATCTATTCATATAATAATCGCGATTCTGTCTTCTAACGGTTCTAATAGATTTACAAGTTTCAAAAGCAATGTTCTTAATCCTGTTCATCGCGTTCCCCTGCTCTACACATGCTCTGCCCTGCTTCCCTCTCTCACCCAGTGGTGTTCACCTTAGAGCTCTGACGCTAAAGTACCCTTTCGGTCTGGTCTAAGTGCCCCAGGTTCGCCCCCTTCAGGTTCAAACTGATAAACAATATTGACAACGCCATTATTTACAAAACAACACCTGAGCGAGGTGAGGGGCGTGACCTTTCTGCACATGTACTAGGTGGTATAGCGAATCACAACACACTGGGCCAGCTAACCAATCTGAGCCCATTGCGTATTTCTGAAGGAGGGGCTTCATAAAACCAGGAAATCATCAGAGAATAAAGGTAAATTATTTGAAAAATAATGTGTTTTTTTTAAAAAAACAAAGCATTAACACATGTTAGACTGCACCCCATAAACACAATCAAGCCTAGAAAAAAAAAAAAACAGTCAACCACCCCTTTAATTCTTCTAAAAGATAAATATTTTTGTGCTAGCTTTTTTGTTTCCTCGTTTATGATTTCATTTGAAAAAAGTGCAGCATTGTTTCAATAGATGATATTTTGGAACAAAAAGGATTGTATTCTGAAAACATCAAATACTTTTATTTATAGGAGACCTATTATGCTCCTTTTTACAACATATTATATAAGTCTCGGGTGTCCCCGGTGTCTGTGAAGTTTCAGCTCAAAATACCACACAGATAATTTATTATATAATTTTGAAAATGCCATTTTAAAAGGAAGCAGAAACACATTGTTTTTGTGCATGTATCTTTAAATGCAAATGAACTGCTGCTCCCCGCCCCCCTTTCCAGAATAGGGCTGTGCCTTTACAGCTCGTAAATCAGATGCACATCTGTTTGGTTGAGATTATCATGTCTATCATGCTAAAATTATTCATTTTAAGGGCATGTGAGTACTAAGCTATTGCTCTTTCATGTCTTATTGCGCTTAAACTGTCAAATACACACAAGTTTATGTTAAAAACACAAATTACACCCAAACAGTCAGTTATGTCTGTGAAGGCAAACCCCTGGGAAAGAAATCATGTTTATATTAGTCTTGTCTCCTCTGAGGCTGGGACTCTAAATAGCGTTCTGTGTTACAGTTCGTCTGTGTTACAGTTAGCATGCTTTGCTCAAACTTTTGTCATGGCGTTAGAACACCATTTTTGCTTGCGAAAATGAAATGGCGGCGCTGTGGGTGGAAACATGCAGATTAAGGGGTGGTGATATTATAATTAAATCACCTTTTTTACTTCAAAGGGGGAACGAAATTTGAGCGACTAATTTTTTCACATGCTTACAGAGAAAGGCTTATCAAAAGAAAGTTACTGGGTTGTCAAATACACCAGGGACTCGATTAGCATTTAAACACGGAAAAAGTCAGATTTTCATGATACGTCTCTTTTAAAGTGTTTTGTGGTATGACACATTTAATTGAAAAACAAGAAGCTCTCTTCATTGCAGTAGTGGAATGTAATGCATTAACTCAGCAGTATTTGTCTAGGAGATTTCTTTATGGACCTTCTTTATTAAAGCTTTGCTCCCTTTGGGTACTTTCCTTTGAGCTTATTATAGTGTTGCTGTATTTTGAGAGTAATGCACTGACCATATTTTGTGGCAACATTTTGCTGTATACTGGATTATTGATTTCCCAAACAGGTCTCTATTCTTCTTCTGACACTAATGCTGGTGTTTGCAACCTTCGGGGTGCAACTCTTTGCTGGAAAACTTGCCAAATGTAATGATCCCCATATTTCCAGTAAGGTACGAGGCAATTCTTGCAACTCTTTCAAACTATGTTGAGAGTGGAGGATCTTCTGTACTTCACTGACATTTTGTGCTTTGTGAACTTTTTCAGGACGACTGCCACGGCATCTTTAGAATCAACGTGAGCATTTCAAAGAACTTGAATTTAAAGCTAAGGCCAGGGGAGAAGAAACCAGGATTCTGGGTGCCAAGAGTTTGGTATGAAACAGAAAAAGAATGTTCTTTGTATTTCTGTTTTTTTTTTTTTTTTTTTAAAGGATTAGTTCACATTAAGAATAAAAATTTCCTGATAATTTACTCACCCCCATGTCATCCAAGATATTCATGTCTTTCTTTTATCAGTCGAAAAGAAAAGTCCAAATTGCAGTTTCAATGCAGCTTCAAAGGGCTCTACATGATAGAACTCAACCTGTCATTTTCTAAAACAAATAAAAATTTATATGCTTTTTAACCACAAATGCTCAACTAATAATTCATCACAAGCCAAGCCTGTCACATCTTCAGTGTTGAGGTCTTTTTGAGAAATCCCTGTAGCAACATCTCATCTGTGACAGCACAAACCAGTATGATGAATGCTCTCATCACATAAACAGCACCACATTTTCATCATCTTTCATATGTATTTTCCCCATAAGCAATAGTCAGTGTTTCAGTGCAGTTGTACGGTTTGTCGTGGGCACGGAGCAGGGGGCTGATATATCCTTCCCTCAGGCATAAACACAAACAGCACACAATCATACACCCACACACCAATGAGTCTGTTATTGCTCTGGAGATGTGTGGCAACACAATGGCAAATTATTTGAGAGACGTTAAATAATGAAGACCAGCAAAAGACACACATGGGTCCATAGCTGTTCTAGATCAAATAAGGTTTATGCTAAAACTGAATAACAGAGAGAAAGAGGTTGTTGCTCTTTTATCTTTGAACACTTTGCGTGGTAACAGGAAAAGAACAAGGCGTTTGATCTTGTAGGTATTGTGTTCGTGTTCAGCCCATAGAATAGTGCGTCTCCAGTCCGCTAACACACACACACACACACACACACACACAGACAGACAAGCAGACAGACACCATAACATTTTGGTACAATTTATATCTGAGATTATAAAGTTGGGAACAGCTGAAGTTTTTTTTACCTTGTTTTTTTATGTGCTGTAACTAGAAAAGTCACATTTTAAAAATGCTCTTGAATGTTCTTGGTTTCTAGTCATAGCTTTAAGGGTGAATATAACAAATAAATATCTGGTTCATATTTCAATAAAATAAAATAAAATAACATTTGAGGGTCTTTAATGTTTTTCCATTGTGACATTATTTTCATGGCCAATGAAAAATGAATCTTTGCGAACACATTTTTTATCTGTATAAATAAATCACTACAACAATACTTGTATGTATTGTATGCTTACAAGTACACTTCACATATATAAATTACATTTCAATTATAATATGTAATTCTTTTTTCTACCTTACAGAAACAAACATTTCATAACAGAAATTTACTAAGACTTGGGAAGCAAGGAGAGAGTACATGTGCTTATTAAAATTTCACAATAAAAAACAAAACAAAAACAGGGTTCATTTTTTTAGGATATAATTTAATATTTTACTTTTGATTCAGCTGTTGCATTTCTTTTTTTTTCCTAAGAACAGACAAAAATAAATATGCCAAATATCTCTTGAACTGTTATTTTAGGGCAAACCCTCGAAACTTCAATTTTGATAATGTGGGCAACGCCATGCTGGCTTTGTTTGAGGTTTTGTCGCTGAAGGGTTGGGTGGAGGTGAGAGACGTCATCATACACAGAGTTGGACCGGTAAGTTACTTTTTTAAAACACTAAAATGTATACTGATCTGATTGATCATGACTGCACTGTTTAGAACCTCTGATTGTCTCTTAAAATAGATTCATGGCATCTACATCCACGTCTTTGTGTTCTTGGGCTGCATGATCGGGCTCACTCTTTTTGTTGGTGTTGTCATAGCCAACTTTAATGAAAATAAGGTATGGCAGTTTTTTTAATACTGTTATAAAAGTATAAAATATACAGTATTTTTTAATAGTTTTTTTTTTATATACTGGTACTACAGTAGGTTTTTTGGCTGTTTCCTGATCAGATGTGTTGGATGTGTTTGTTTAGGGCACTGCTCTTTTGACTGTGGATCAGAGGAGATGGGAAGATTTGAAAAGTCGACTGAAGATTGCTCAGCCCCTCCACCTTCCCCCACGTCCAGGTAACTGCTCACTTAAGGTCTGCAGATATAAAATGTCTATTTGTGTACCACCATCATGTTGCTCTGTTGTAGTTTGTTTGCAATCGTGTTTGAAAATATAGAAGTAGCAAAAAAAAAAAAAACAGTAATGATATTTTATTGCATTGAAGTATAAATTGCATCTGTTTGATTCAGAGTTAGAGTGTGCAGTAATGACAATAATTGCAATAATAACATTTTCTAGAATTTAGTCGACAAAGATAGATAGACAATGCTTAGCTTTTGTAATTCTTCATATTCTGTGAGGTGGTTAGTTTGCAGGAGTAACAGAAATTACCTTTTAAGTTTACATTTATTTGTAACTTTATAAGGCCAATTTTTCTAACCTAATTAAATGTAGGCAAATTCTTAAATTTAATCAATAAACTCAAATAGTAAGATACTATAGCACTGTTACAAATCAAATTAAATCAGTATTTACAATTTTTCCAAAATGCAGAGGTGGCACAGAATCCGCATCTGAAGTGGCATTTAAATGCATTAACGCAACCAGTTAAAGTTTTTAAAGTTTTTGTAGATTCCTAATGTTTTTTAAAAAAGTCTTTTCCTGCTCACCAAACCTGCATTTATTTGATCCAAAGTACAGCAAAAACAGTAAAATTAGAAAAGTCTATGTATTTATTATAATGTTTATATTTTATATTATATATAAATAAAAATATTGTGTACATGAATAACATATTTCTCTGAAATATATACATTAAGTTGTGTGTATTTATATATACATAAGTACACACACATATATTTTACATATATATAAGTATATATACATATACTTTTATTTTGTATGTGATTAAACACAATTAATCGTTTGACAGCCCTAATTCAAAAAGAAAGCAGTTATTTTAAATAGTAAAAATATTTCACAATATTACTGCTTTTTGCTGTATTTTGGATCAAATATTTGCAGGCTTGGTGAACAGAAGAGACAAAACCATTAAAAAACCTTCAAAAACTTTTGACTGGTGGTGTACATGCAATTACAAATCCATAAATAATGATTTAATGTTTAAAAAATGTTGAATACTGATATCTGAAATGATTTGGGGGGAAAAGTGAAAATATACTTAGAATATAAACCTAAAATCGTCTGTAGGTGGCGGCAAATTACTGTCATTTGTTTAATCGATTCGTTCAAAGAGCTCATTGATTCAGTGATTCAACTAAATGTCATGTTGCTCAAAGACGCAAAATAGTTCTGCTGTGACTTTGTTTGAAACGATTTGAAACTATTTTCGTTGATGAAATAGAGCAAAAACAGGAACTTGTGTCTAAAATGGAAGTCAAAATAATATTAACTTCTTAATTATTGGACTGTTTTATTAAATCAATATCTAATTTGCAATCATGCTGATATTTGGAGCAAAAACAAATCTTTGTGTAATATTAATTAGATGATATAAATATAAAAAACATAAAAGTCATACGGCCGCGTATTTGCCCCCTTGTATTGAAATTTGGGGGAATTCTAAATTTATTTTAATAGCTTAAATCAAACAGTAAACGCATGCAAGTCTAGCCTAAATTTCATAGTCTGTATGTGCACACTCTGCATGTGTTTTTGTTTGTTGTTTTTTTTTTGCGACATACTTGATAACGTCGAATAATTTAAACAATAATTGTGATATTATCTTTGACAATATTACACACCCATAATTCAGAGTCATAATACTCATATTTTCTCCATCAAAGACATCTGAAAATACCTAAAGCTTGTTATTCCAAAAGAAATATGAATCCTCCAAAATGGTCAAGCAGCCACAAAGCGACATGGTGGTGGTGTGCAGATAAACCTAGATCACCAAAGCAGCCAGTGTATTATTCAGCAGCAGCAGCCTCTCAGTCTCTCATCTCTTTCTTTCTCTCTTTTTTCCTCACTCCCTCCCTCCATCTTCCTCTCTTCCTCTCCTGGCTAATGAGCCATCCCTGCTTTGCATGTGTTTCCTGAAGCATTTAATCAGCTCTCCTCTGCTGTAGTAGAGAACAAACTAAATTTAAGCTTTCAGCGGTGGGTACACCCCCAAGGCAATCACACACTTGATAATAACCACTCCACTTTTGAGTCAGAAGTTATAGCTGCCTGTAGTATGAATGACTTTGGGCTCCGTGGGCACCTTGGAGCCAAAGAGAGAAGGGCGATTCTCTCTCTGTGTCTCCCGTAGTTTGACTGACTGATTGATTTGGCAGTCGCAGGCTCTGCGGTGACGATGGCGGCGACTCGTTATGTTTTTATGTTTGACTGCCGTTGGCTCGCCTGGAAACAGACACTTCAAAGACATGTTTCATAACAGCAGGAAAGAATAAACACAATTATCATAGTAGGCAATTATCCAGGCATATTTTATGTGGCAATTAGTCACCAAAAAATCTACAGTCTACTGACAAGTGTGCATATTTGATTGATATGTTTTGAACCAAACTCCAGAGGCAGCAATGGTACTTTTCTATTCTTTTTTAGGCATTATGTACATCTGAGTTGTTCAATTATCATTTTAACCAATAGGAAAACATGCAGAAGTTCTTTGTAAATTACAATAGAATTGTTCATCTGTGCTGCCTTTGTAAACAATGGGCTGAACCAATGGCTTTTCGCTATCAGCATGGAAGCAGTGTGCTCTTCCTCCAGTGCTGATAACCAAAATCTAATTTTGTTCAAACAAAACAAAATGCATTTTGTGGGCCACACCGCAAGTTACGCAACCTTTCTAATTAAATTTTCCCTCAAAGAGCGATCAAATTTGAATAATGGTATACTTTCTTTCTTTCTTTTTCTACCACTATCAAGCATAATTAACACCCATATATACAATCAGGCAGAGCAAAAAAATACTACAATTACTACTAATTATTATTATTATTATTATTATTAGTTAGTTACCTAATTGCCCAGGTGTGCTAATATTTTTTGTAAGCAATATGATTTATGATTTTTGAGTAGCTGATAAAACAAACAAAAAAAAAATCTTCTGCAAAAGTGTTATTGTTAACTAAAGCTAAAACCATTAAAAATGCAATTTAAATAAAGCATAAATAAAATAAAATGTAATTATATAAAAACCTAGAATTGTTGCCTCAGCAACTAACTAAAATAAACAAGTTGAAATTGAAGTACTAAAATTTATTAAAAATAAATATTAAAAAAAGTATTGTTAAAAAACTAATAAAAATGATGAAAGCCTGTAACCAAATTACTAAAACTTAAAAATATAAAATAAACGATCATTTTAAGTATTGATAAAAAATAGTATTTAATATAATAATGTTAACCCTTTAACTGTCACTCCCTATCTTGAACATGCACTATCCAAAGTTACAGTACATTTTTATAATTCATGAACGAAAACATTTTGTAATATGACGTTGATGTACAATTTCCATGGTAATGCAATGTCTGATTTTAAAATGGTTTTCAAAGGTGAATTTTGAGGTTTTAAGTTTTCAGTTGATATATAATTTCTTAAGAATTCTATTGCGTGATAGGGAAAAATGCAACAAAGAAAGTCTTTTTGTGGCAAAGGTCAGAACTTCTGTTATGATGTAGATTTTTGAGGTGCACTCATGTCATAAATTAATCTATTACTTTTCCTAAATAATTTTGTAACACAAAAGAGTGGTAAAATATCTATTTAGGAGTCTTAGACCTTCCCAACGATATATAGTTTGTCATGATTAGATTAGAATTTATTTGTAATATGGTGAAGTAAACTTAGGCGTCCCACAGAACGGACGGTGACAGTTAAAGGGTTAAATCTTAAATATAATAAGTTATATTAAAATAACCTTGCTGCAATAATTTTCAGTGCCATATGTGACCCTGGACCACAAAACCAGTCATAAGGGTTAATTTCTGTTTAATTAAAATGTATACATTGTATACATAAGCTTTCCACTGATGTGTGGTTTTTTATGATAGGACAATATTTGCTTGAGATACAACAATTTGAAAACCTGAAATCTGAGGGTGCAAAAAAATCGAAATATTGAGAAAATCCCCTTTAAAGTTGTCCAAGTGAAGCTCTTAGCAATGCATATAATTAATCAAAACATAGGTTTTGATATATTTACGGTAGGAAATTTACAAACTATCTTCATGGATGTTCCATGTTCCATCTTTACTTAATATCCTAATGATTTTTGGCGATAATTTCAACTTATACAATGTATTTTTGGCTATTGCTACAAATATACCTGTGCTACTTAAGACTGGTTTTGTGGTCCAGGGTCACATATAAGAACTAAAATGAGAGATAGCTATAGAGAGCTGTGGCTGGCAGTGGGTGGAGCTTCCTTTGTGGTTCCTCCCAGGTAGTCTGCCTTGTGGAATAACAGAAAAATCAATACCTTAGTCAGCACTCGGCAGAGTAACCACATCAATTCCAACTCCATTGAAACCAGCTTCAAATAATCTGTCTGCACTTTGTGGCTGTTGAAATGAACTTGTGATTACGGCGTATGATGAATGCCACTCAGACCCCGTGACCTTTAGCTAAAAGACAGCAAAACGATGATGTAGCGGATCTCTAAGCAATGCCAAGGGTAAAGCTCTTACCGAGTACATTGAATGAACAGTTGAGATGATTTTCTCTGGGCGAGTCTTTTAATTGATGATAAAGGAGAGCGTAGAGATTATTGTGAAGGTCAGGGAATTTTAACCAGGTCTTTGTTTTATAACCACAGCACCGGATCCTTCTGAAAAGACCTAATTTTCTGTTCTTTCAAAAGTGAAATTTCTTCTCTTCCATTTACAGAAAACGGTGGATTCCGTGCAAAAATGTATGACATTACCCAACATCCTTTTTTCAAGAGAGGTATTGCGGTGCTGGTGTTAGCACAGTCTGTCCTCCTGTCTGTTAAGGTGAGGAGGGTTACAGCCAAAAAATATATTTTTTGCTTAGTTTCTCCACTAAATTATAAATGATTTTTTTGTGTATGTGTTACAGTGGGATGAAGTTGACCCGGTTACTGTTCCTTTGGCCACAATGTCTGTGGTTTTCACTTTCATTTTTGTCCTGGAGGTAAAAGATGTTACAGTGCACATTTCAAATTCTGTTTGCTGTTCTTTCATGAGTCAGGCCAGCAAGATTTCTTTTAACATTTAAAATTCACCAGAGGCCTCGCAGTTCATGCGGTGTTTCGTAAGCGTTGTACGGTCATGACATAATTAAATTTGCTCTGCTGCAGGTGACTATGAAGCTGATAGCTATGTCACCAGCTGGATACTGGCAGAGCAGGAGAAACAGATATGACCTACTCGTCACGTTCCTGGGAGTCATATGGATCATTTTGCACTTTGCTTTACTGGTACACACTAAAATGTCATGCATTTTCAGAGGGTTTTGTACCTGAAATCATTTAAAATTTTGTATTGCATAATTACAGTATTTTAAAGAAGTCTTTTCTGCTCATCAAGGCTGCGTTTGTTTGATTAAAATACAGAAAAAAACAGTAATGCTGTGAAATATTATTTATTCATGTGATGCAAAGCTGAATTTTTAGCATCATTACTCTAGTCTTCAGTGTCACATGATCCTTCAGAAATCATTCTAATATACTGACTTATTAACAATGTTGTTGTGCTGTTTAATATTTTTTGGAACCTGTGGTCATTTTTTCAGTAGTCTGTGATGAATAAAGCATTAAAAAGAACAGCTTTTATTTAAAATAGAAATCTTTTGTAACAATATACACTACCTTTCAAAGTTTGGGGTCATTAAATTTTTTCTTTCTTTCTTTCTTTGAAAGAAATTAATACTTTTATTCAGCAAGGATGTGTTAAATTAATAAAACATGATAGTAAAGACTTATATTGTTAGAAAATATTTCTATTTTGAATAAATACTGTTCTTTTAAACTTTTTATTCATCAAAGAATCCTGTAAAAAGGTTCCAAAAAAAAATCACAATTGTTTCCAACAAAAAACAACACAATTGTTTCCAACATTGATAATATATCAGCATATTAAAATGATTTCTGAAGGATCATGTGACACTGAAGACTTAAAGAAAAAAAAGTATTTATTTCATAATATTATTTTTTCTGTTTTTGAGCAAATAAATTGAACTTAGATAAGCATAAGACACTAATTTAAACAACACATAAACAAAATATTACTGATCCCATACTTGAACGGCAGTGTGGTGTGTGTGTGTACGTAAAGATGATCAAAAAATAAAGTACTAAAACAACAGCTTACATATATGGGGTGTTCTGATAAATTATAATTTAGTAATTTTATTTTCAGCTTTATTAAACAAAGTAAAAAAATGTTCTACCAAATTTTAATTTTTGTAAAACTCAAGTATTTACAGTAATTCCAGAATTCTTTTTGAAAAACAGAACACAACAGAACCTTAGTTTTAAGGCACTTTCATTTATGATTATAAAGTTTCTCTAAAATAATTACTGCAACAAAAAATCTTCAATGATTGTACAAAAGATTATGTAATTTGTGGTGAACTCCGATACAGGGTTCCCATGGGTCCTTGAAAGTTTGTGAATCTGAAAAAAAAAAAACAAATTTCAAGGCCCTCTGAAGTTTTTGAAAATAGACATACATAGATACAGGTCCTTGAAAGTGCTTGAATTTATTTTGTGCAAGAAGTTTTCTTGTATCTTACAAGCTCACTTGAAATGTGTCTGTCCTTAAATTTGAGGGTATTGAACTTGTCCTTGAAAGGTCCTTAAATTTGAAGTTAATCAAGGTGTGGGAACCCTGTAAATGCTATTTTCAGAAAATAATACATGTACTGTAACATGTACAAAACCATAATGTTAGATTTACAGTTGGTACAATTGTTGTGATTTAAAAGTAATATTCGTGTTAAAATAATTTTTGTTTTTAACTGTCTGTTTTGTTGATTTACATGTGTTTTATATTATAAATAAACAAATTTCTTTTTGTTTAGAATGCTTACACATACATGATGGGCACATGTGTGATAGTATTCAGGTTTTTCACCATATGTGGGAAGCATGTAAGTATGCATTAATGATTATTCTTGTAAAAATATAAAGTGACAACTCTCTTCAAACCCTACAGTGCGTTTTCCTCCACTACTGAGCTGTCTTGTATTTACAGGTGACGTTAAAGATGCTTTTGCTTACCGTGGTCGTCAGCATGTACAAGAGTTTCTTTATTATCGTGGGCATGTTCTTGTTGTTGCTGTGCTACGCTTTCGCCGGCGTCGTCCTTTTCGGCACTGTCAAATACGGCGAGAACATTAACAGGTAAGCCTGTCTCGTGACACACGGAGGCAGTGATTGCGTACCGGAGGCGAGATTTGTAACGCACTTACTACTACCCACAGCGCTGATATAATTGGTGTTGTCTAAACGTTTTGCTCGAATGCCCTACTTGCATTTGAGAGAATCAATTTTCAGGTACAGCTTGACAGCATGAGAGGAAGTGACTCTGTGTGAGCTGTTACTTTTTCCTCTCGCCAACAGGCACGCAAACTTCTCCACCGCGGGGAAAGCCATCACTGTACTGTTTCGAATAGTCACAGGTGAAGACTGGAATAAGATCATGCATGACTGCATGGTAAGAGATTGGATGGCAGCCCCGTTTTGCCTGCAAACAAGCTTGCTCGCTGTGAAAATCATTTGAAAAAACAGTAAACAATTCAGTTAAATGAATCAGACAGAATTGCAAATAGAAATGTACAGCATCTGTTTTCATGCGACATGCTTCTGAATGATTTCTTTAAACAAAACCACATCGGCTGTGAACCCCATGTGTTGATTATGTTTGTTTATCGGCCTCGTTCCCCAGGTGCAGCCGCCATTCTGCACCCCGGACAAACATCGCTACTGGGAAACGGACTGTGGCAACTACGCTGGCGCCCTCATTTACTTCTGTTCCTTTTATGTCATCATCGCTTACATCATGCTCAACCTGCTCGTAGGTAAGCACCTCTTTCCCGGCCCGCCGACACAATATCCTGTTCCATCTCCTGGGGTGGCATCTAATTTCCTCCCGCTTTAGACGCTAGCCAAACTAGCTCATAAAATACAATGTCGCTGCCCATTCTTCTTCCCGACGTCCTTCCATGTTTATTATCTCTTTTTTTGCCACAACAGAGTGGTTCCTCCCTTGACTAACTCTTGTAGCTCAGCACTGGTCACTGCTGAATATGAATGAGGCTTTGAATCACTTTGGGTGAAAGCCAGTTTAGTCTCCGTCTCTATGTCTCTTAGTTTTTGGACTGTATAGATCTGCAGATCTATATAGATGTACTTTCTAGTAGATGTTTGTGTAATTAAAATTGAATTTTAGCAAGACTTCCATGGCTAATATTATCCACAAGCTAGACCATACCTGCACTATTGCTATTTTAGTATCATTGAGATAATATTATAGTTATTGTTAATAATGTGAATGAGATTTTATTCATATTTTCTGTTTTTATGTTAATTTAAAATGTTAGTAATTCAGTTGTTTTTGTCATTTTTAGTAATTTTAGTTTAGTTGTTTTAAATGTGTATTTATAGTTTTATTTCAGATTGATATTTTAGTACATCAAGTTAAACTAAATGAAAAAGAAATGTTGCTCTGCAAAAAAAAGGTTTAATTTTTTATTTTTCAGTTTTCAAGTAACATTTTTTTTCTTTCTTTCTTCTTCTTTATGGTTTTAAGTAACTTAAAAATAAAATAATAGTAATAATAGTTTATTGCACTGTATTTTTTTAATAAAACAATAATGAAAATAATAAAGTTTGTAACTATTATATTTTGAAATAAAAATGAGTATGAACTAAAAAATACACTTATTTTATAGTAAAAAACTTACAAAAAATAGAAAGAAAATACAAAATGCAGTGCTAATATTTATATATCAGGGTTTTTTTTAGTTTTTTTTTTTTTTTTTTAAATCAGCAAGATTTTATTTTGGTGGGTAAGTATTTGTGTGTATTTGTTCTAAAACTGGCAGCGCGTAGCCTAGATTTATGCTTTCGGTTCGAGTGTAAATCTTGTATAGTATTACAGTTAGTCAATCTAAAACGGTGACTGTGCATTACCAGCTGTCAACCATGTCTGCGCAAAAGAGCGGTCTGAACTTATTTACACAGCACATTTTTTATTTTGGTTGCACATATGCACCTGAGCACCACTTATGTACACCCCTGAGCATAATCATAATAGTCCTAACTGGTCTGTTTCAGCAGGGTTAGGCCCACATCACTCTCCACACCATGAGTGTGTAACTCACACACCACTCAACTTTATGCTCTGAAATATCATTCAATGTGTTTGCTAGTTGCATTCCCAAAAGCAAATATAGTGGGTATTAGCATTAACAGTCAACATTTTATATCCTGACAATTTAAAAGAGGCATTTATTGCCCCCTTGAGGTTTATTACAACCACAGCAATGCATGATAAGTATGTACAACAGGACCATTTGCTTGCAATGCATCAGTCAGGCATTCATGTCTGCATTTGCACACTTGTTTAGAGTCTGTTTTCAGTCTTTCACTAAAGTACTGAGAGCCGAGCTGAAAGCTATCCCAACCATAATCACTTTATCTCCCCCTCAGCCATCATTGTGGAGAATTTCTCTTTGTTCTACTCCACCGAGGAGGACCAGTTGCTAAGCTACAACGACCTGCGTCACTTCCAGATCATTTGGAACATGGTGGATGACAAGCGGGAGGTGAGGAGGAGGAGGGGACGTGCCTGTGATCAGCGGCTGTCAGCGGGGATGATTTTGAGTTAATACCCGCGTGCGCTCGCCGCACCGGCTCTGAAGCCGCAAATGAATGAATCACACGCATCGACATTCTCACCTCCAGAGTAATTGGAGGTTATTACTGCCTGTCACAGATAGCGAGAGGTGTTGAGCTGTCATCTTCATTAGGTGGAAACAGCCTTATTGAGAGCAGCAGAGAGAAGTGCGTGCAGATTTGACCTCCCCCCCTAGGATCAGTAATATCTGCTCGTGTATATGAGTTAAATGAGGCACACCAGTCATTTTTTGGCCTTAATGAATCAACCAGCAGTGCTGGGATCAGCTAGAAACACTTGAGACCAAAAGACTGTAACAGCTGAGCACAGGAACGACTATGTCCCTAATTAGACACTGGTCCAAAATCTACAGAGCTTACTCGATGTCTACTAGCCTTCTAAGACAGCACGCTGACTGTCATGGAACCTCACAAAGCTGATTTAGAACACTCTAGACAGGCAACAACAACTTTTCACTAGAGTTTTCATTTGGCTCAAAACCAAAACTGTAAACCACCTGTTTAAAGGAATATTTCACCCAAAAAACTAAATTCCTTCGGTAATTACTCACCCTCATGCTGTTCCAAACCTGTAAGACCTTCGTTCATCCTCAGAACACAAATGAAGACATTTTAAATTAAATCTGACAGCTTTCTGACCCCGCACAGAGAGTAAAACAACTGACACATTCAAGGCCCAGAAAGGTAGTAAGGACAATAAAATAGTCCATGTGACATCAGTGGTTCAACCTTAACCTTAATCTTATGAATCTATGAGAATACTTTGTGTGCACAAAGATTACAAAAATAATGACTTGTTCAACAATTCCATGTCAGTCTTCAGGGTGCGTTCACGAGAGTACCATGACGCATTCGTGTGGTGCTGCTGACACAGGAGCAGGCGTTCTGACGTAGAACTTCAATCTCTCTTAGTCCTCGTTTACACTGTCAGTTAAGTCTGACCCAATTCCGATTTTTTGCTTATATGTAACACAGATCAGATGTGTTCTATGACTGTGTAAACAGCAAAAAAATGCATGCATTGGCCTCATTCATAAATCAGAAATAAATCAGATATGTGCCAATGCGACTGTCATGTAAACAAGCAGGTCGGATTTTCTGAGGCATTGGGTTCTGTTCGTCAATACAACTGCGACAATTTGGTACTTGGTGGTGTAATGACATCATATTATTCTTAGGAGGAAGCACATGTGGAGGCAGTAAATGGCAACATCATGGTGACGGCGAACTTTGCATATATCTCAGAGCTGGCATCAAGCATAGTTTGTGTTCGTCCATCTTGGCTAGTGTGTGGTGCAAGAACAGCATATGCTGGTTAGGTTTATTTTGAAGCATGGCTGCTAGTTTGAGCTGGTTTAAGCTGGTCCTTTGTTGGTCATATAGCAATAAATCAGAATTGGGCATCAAGACCTGCAGTGTAAACGAAGCCTTATTTCATCGTCTGTATATTCTGGTTTGAATAAGTAAGGCTGGGCAAAAAAATCGCAAGTCATCCTCTCTGTCAAAATTTTCAGACGTTATGACCACATGTACAATGTGTGTCATCTTCTGTTTGTAAACAAGGCGCAGTGCATCTGGGTTCTATGTCAGAACGCCGGATCTTGCATCACCACGTGTCGTGGTACTCGTGTGAACGCACATCGAAGACTGACACGGAAGAGAAGAAATTTTTAAACAAAGTTGTTATTTTTGTTTTCTTCGCTCACAAAAATATTCTCCTAGCTTCATAAAATAAGGTTGAACCATTGATGTCACATGGACATGTTCTTACTACCTTTCTGGGCCTTGAAACCTTCAGGTGCTTTGCTGTCTATGCAGGGTCAGAAAGCTCTTAGATTTCATCAGAAATATCTTACTTTGTGTTTTGAAATTAAGCAAACATCTTACGGGTTTGGAATGACATGAGGGTGAGTAATTAAAAATTAGGGGTGAGTAAAAAAAAATTATTAAAATGTCTAGGTAGGCAGACCACTAGCAACAGTTATAGTCTGAGAATTTTCCTACATAGCCCTTTTGCCATTATATATAAAGGTATTTACATCAGTTTTTTGAAAACAGGGAGTAATTCCGACCTCTCGGGTGAAGTTTCTGCTCCGTCTGCTGAGAGGTCGTCTGGAAGTTGACCTGGACAAAGACAAGCTTCTCTTCAAACACATGTGTTACGAGATGGAGCGTCTGCACAACGGAGGAGATGTCACCTTCCATGATGTACTAAGGTTAGAAAGGACCATTAGTATTCATTACAGCACATTTTTGGGGAAAAACAAAAGTGTTCATATCATGACAAATCAAAATGTCCAATTTTATATAGAAGAGTTCAGAACTTAAATCTTCCCTAGTCTAAAAAGAACAATCTCTGATGCGTTCTTCATATTGTTCACTAAGCTTATATTAAGTCATCAATGGTGTATGTGTTTCAGCATGCTGTCGTACCGCTCAGTTGATATCCGGAAGAGTCTTCAGCTGGAGGAGCTGTTGGCACGAGAGCAGCTTGAATACACTATAGAGGAGGAGGTGGCCAAACAAACCATCCGCATGTGGTTAAAGAAGTGCCTGAAACGCATACGAGCCGTGAGTTCATATAAACGCACACGACTCCCACACTCCTGACAGTTCACCAATATTCACCCCAATAAACTGACAACAGATCGGCGGTTTGACAGTGACTATATTCACACTACATTTCAACAAGGCCCAAATCTGATTTCACTTTAATATGTAGAAATAAATCTTGAACAGTCAGGTGGAAATTTATGCAATATTTATGTCAGTCTAACTTGACAGTGTGACATTAACTTTTTTGTCAGAGGAGTTTTTTGTGTGTATGTGTGCAAATATCTCCAAAGATTGAATATATATACCAAGACAGTTTATTCATAATACTCTGAAATGGAGAAACTGTTTTGCACATTATGATGGAATAACAACATTTATCGAAAAGCTCATTTAAATATGTTTAAATGTGAGGTTGGCAAGTATTTTCTAAGATTTTGGTATTTCCTCATTCATGCAGATAGGAATTGGTGCTTAAAATAGCTGCCTGGAGGCGTTGTATAAATGAGCACTGAGTGAGCTGACTTTTTCTTGAAAGGGACTTTGCTATCTCTTCTCACAAAGAAATCTGATTTGAGCAGGAAATCACAATTAGGCGCTTTTGGCTTGCGACGTGTAGCCAAAGTCAGAGCTATAAACTCATGCAGATCCACTTATAGGATCACTGATATAACTGCTGATATTCAGTTCAATTGCTTTTATTGTCATTGTTCAATTGAATTAGTCCCATATCAGCATAGAGCCACTGGGAGAGAAGCTGATATTAGAGATGCAGCATGAACAGAATGAAAACACTGATACACCACCTTCTTCCTTCAGAAGCAGCAGCAGTCATGTAGCATCATTCTCAGTCTGAGAGAGAGCCAACAGCAGGATCTCCGACGCCTGCTTAACCCTCCCAGCATTGAGACCACCATCCCCAGCGAAGACACCAACGCCCATAATCAAGACAATCCCACTCAGCCAGAGGTAACCATACTAGTGTCTATTCTTCAGAGACTCTGTGTGTTACGGAGTCTTCATTCTGATGAAACGGTTTGAAATGATGTTCCTTGACCCAGCAGAACAGCGGCCTGCAGACCTTACTGAGCCCCACCCTGTCAGACCGCAGCGGCTACCGACAGGATTCTGCCGACCGGCCCCAAAGGAAGTTGGGACAATGGCGACTGCCTGCAGGTCAACACCAAGCACTTGCACTATTAAACAAGCTTGTTACATTTACAAAAGTATTGCTTTTATCCAAAGCGACTTATAAATGAGGTATATAGCAACATGAGTCAGGCTAAGTGTTGCTAAAGAATGTTAGCATGATAATTATACTGCAGTATGTATGACTGTATGATTTTGAGATCCATCTTTTTACACTGAGGACAACTGAGGGACTCATATGCAACTATTACAGAAGGTTCAAACACTTACTGATGCTTCAGAAGGAAAAACAATGGATTAAGAGCCAGGGGTGTAAAATTTTGAATGGATTAAGGATGTGTACATTTTTCTTAATTTGCCAAAATATCATATGTATATATATTTTTTTCATTTAGTGCTGCCCTTCAGAAGCTACAGAAGATGCTTACATGTTCCCCAGAAGACAAAAAAAAGTTTAATTTACCCTGATCTTCAAATACAAAAAGTTTTCACCCCCTGGCTCGTAATGCATTGTTTTTTCCTTCTGAAGCATCAGAGAGCATTTGAACCTTCTGTAATAGTTGCATATGAGTCCTTGTGAAATACCTTATTCAGGTCAGTACTAAATAAAAAAAAATAACATGCATTTTGAATGATCCCTTTTATTTTGCTAAAATAATTAACATTTTGACTTCAACTGTATACCAGGGGCGTTTCCTCTGAGGAGGCAATGGAGGCAGTGCCTCCTCAAAATATTGGATGAAAAAAAAATTCATAGTACAAAAATATTACAAAACAGAGTTTTTCTACAAACATTGTCCAACAGCGACACCAGCAGGTAAAGTTACAGTGAGAGTCAGTGTCTCTCGCCTCTCCTGAGCCCATTGAGTTTTAACAGACCCCCTAAAGCATGCGGTGAGTTTGGTGGGGGTTAATTGAGAATGAATGGGGGAAAGTCACGTGAGAGGAGGCAATGCATCCATTGCGATATGACCGGATATGACTGGTTTGGTTGTGATTGGCTCATGTAGGGCTCTATGAAATTCGTTATAGTTTTACATTTTTCTGGATTCTTTTTTTCCTTTCTAATTAATTCACATCATGAAACATATACAATTTAACATCAGTTTATTAAACGTTTAACAAAAATTGAAATTTTTTAGAGCCCTATGAAATGTTTTATTGTTACCAAATTCTGTGTTTTTGCCTGACTAATTATTTGAATGCTTAAAAACAACTTTTATTTATTCTTACAGTAGCCTTTAAATTCTGTGTTGTGTATTTACATTTTTCTAGGTTATCAAATGAAGGCATAAAACATTCATTTTATTTATCTTTCAATAATGAAAATCAATCAAATTTTTTTTTGGCCAAGTAAAGTGGTTTTACTATAAAAATTAAAACAATAAAGAAATATTGTGTGATTATTTCTTTAGAAAAAAAGTTTTTTTTTCAACAGTAATAGCAATAGTATTACGTACATTCTACTAAATAATAGTAATATATTTCTGCCACAATCTCTTCAAGTTAAACCAAACTTTTATTTTATTTAATACCTTTCATTTAAATTGTCTTTTGTGGCTTAATATTTACAGATACTATACCATATTGCAATTTGATTTCATTTAATGACATACTTTTGATTAATTCTTCCAAAGTTTGACAAATTCGGTTTGACATTCCGTTTTTATGACTGGATTCCGCGATTCCTTCTGCATTTTCTGCATTGTGGAAATCATAGGGCTCTATTCATGTACTAAATCCCGCCTCTTGTGTTTGCAAATCATTCCAAATGAACAACATAATAGTGTTACTGGGAAGTCTAATTTAAAAAAGTAAGTAAACAACTCAAAGATTTAGATGTAACCACTTTGTTGGCCTAAAATGGCAAGAAAACATGATCTGTGGGAGTTTTAGCTTAGTGAGTAATCAGCTTGGTGAAATTTAAAGTTAATCTCTGTGTCTTGAACAATATTTACCAAACTTTGATGACTGATGTAACAAAAAATGTAAAAAATAGTTAAAAGTTAGCTATTAAAAAGAATAGTTGAACATGTCAACAATTGACTATTTAAATTGTTACTGCATTGAGTTATTATTTTGGAATAAATGTAAAATGCTTAAAAACACTAACTTGATGAGATTCATACTTGGCTTTAATAAACCGAATGTTGATTACATTGGTCACGTAAATATAAAATCTTTTTTTTTTTTTTTTTCTTTTTCTGATAGTGTAATGTTCATTAAACCAGGCTGAGACATGAATTTACGTTTGATTTAAAAAAAAAAAAAAGAAAGAAAAAAATCCCCTCCTTGTCATCCAAGATGTTCATGTCTGTCTTTCTTCAGTCGTAAAGAAATTGTTTTTTGAGGAAAACATTTCAGCATTTTTCTCCATATAATGGTGCCCCGATTTTGAACTTCCAAAATGCAGTTTAAATGTGGCTTCAAATGATCCCAAATTAAAAAAAGTACAGTTTAAATCATTTTTAATCTCAAACGCTCGTCTTGCCTTTCTCTCCATGAACTCTGTGTATTCTGGCTCAAGACAGTTAGGGTATATCGAAAAAAAAACTCGAATCGTATTTTCTCCCTCAACTTAAAATCATTCTACATCGCTGCAGAAGTACAGACCTAGTCTTTGCAAAGTAAACACCCCTTTTCGACATACCCTAACTGCCATGAACCAGAAAAAGACAGTCCAGGCAGAGTCAAGACAACCGTTTGACATTTAAAAAGTATAGAAATTTACAACCGCATTTGGGATCATTTGAAGCTGCATTTAAACTGCATTTAGGAAGTTCAAAATCGGGGCACCATATCAGTCCATTGTATGGAGAAAAATGCTAAAAAAAATTTTCCTCAAAAAACATAATTTCTTTCCGACCGAAGAAAGAAAGACATGAACATCTTGGATGACAAGGGGGTGAGTACATTATATGTGAATCTTTGTTTTGGAAGTGGACTTCTCCTTTAAGGACTTTGCCTCCTCATTTCAGAACACCACCACCATTGATACATATAATAAACAATTACCAAATTTCTTCCCATGTTTCTTTGAAAGGGTTTGAACAAGAACAAAGACGTGTTTATTGTTTCTTTGGCCATGTGTTTAGTATTCTGCACATTGACGTGTTTGTGTGGATGGTTAACCCGTGACTCACGTCGCAATAATCTTGTGTTTGTCCCGCAGGGCGCACGAGTGTGAAGTCCATGGTGTGTAAGATGAACCCTGTGAGTGATGAGGCCTCCTCTGGGTCTGAAGTCAAAAAGTGGTGGACTCGCCAACTGACAGTGGAAAGTGACGAAAGCGGCGATGACCTCATTGATATCTGAAGCCAAACTTCTTGCTAACTTTCCAGATTTTCCTCTCAAGAAAGGATCGTTTGGCTGAATCTTTTGTATTGGTTCCTTCATGATCCTTTGTATTAGCTTCACATAGGTGTTTCTGCTGCTTAAAGCGTCACCTGCACCCATTCAAGCCACCTTTTGCTTATTCAAAGACATTAATGTCAATTTCAACCACGTTAATGCTCGCTCTACTGTGGTGGAAATTTTTCAGCGAGCATTGTTTTATCAATGAGAAATAGCTTTGATGAAAGAGCAGTGGTAAAGTGTCCTCAGGAAGTTTATGTAATGTAATATAAGAGTCTAATATCCTGAAATATAGATGTAATGGCTAGGAAATTCACATGGTACATGTGAACACACCTAACCAAAGCCATAGCGTTCTTCTTGTTTGTCTTCATTACATGAGTGTTTGTAAAGTCCACAATTATCTTGTGTTGTAAAACTGTGGGTTTACAGTTTATGCAATTGCTTGCATACATCATGGCAAGACAGTGAATGTAACTGTATTATGTGTCTATGTGACTGTGACTTTTCCAGATGTCTGATTATTATAATCAAGCTACGTATGTAAGTTATAAGATTAATTTAAATGATATATTTAAATAATGTACTTTTGTAAAAATTAAAATTACAGCAATTTATTGCGTGCTTTTAAATTAAAAGTGATATTACCTGAAGTGGTTGTGTTCTGATTTCAAGCATTTTCACCTAGATTAATTATCTGGAAGATCTGAAAACAACTATGCACATATAAAGAAATAATTACTGAAAGAACAAAGTTAATTATTTACAACAGCTACAGTGTCCATGTATATTTGATTAAGACAAGAGTTTAGTTATAAACCTACAGGGACAACAGACAAACAGCAGAAGAATGAAGGTTTAGGCACACATCTATAAATAGCTCAGAGGTAGTTTTTGCTCTACAGAAGTATGCATGCTACTGACAGCACGTATAGCATCATTAGATGACATGCATCAAAAGAGAAGACAGCCATTATGGGTTCAAAGAGTCTATGTCCAAAGCTCAATAGGCATGATTCCCTCTTTAGAGTTGAAAGAAGGGAAAAGGTTCTCTTCAGACAGAAAGTTTAAAGGAAATTGGACCAGAAAACCTCGTATCTTTTTCAGTTCGGCACAGGCCTGTGAAGGATCCTCGGCAGCCATGCAAGGACGTGACATGTAGTCCCTCAGAATCTTATAGTTCAGGACTGCATCGGTGGGCAAACATCTGAAGACCTGCAGAGAGAGTCAGTGATGGTGACTATTTCTAACAAACACCTATTAAGCATATATATAAAAAATACTAATATTGGTTTGCTAAGCATTTTAATGACACAAAGGCAGAATCAGAGCGCAAGTAAACATCCGGCTCTATTGACTGAGCCGGTTAATCGCATTTATAAGATCAGTGATAAAAGGAAGCTCTATTCTAAGAATGAATCAAGGGCTATTTAGAGTGTGCGGTGAGGAAGGTCAGTGCTGTTGGCTCTTTCTTTTTTCAGTGATTTATTTACCTTGTCATACACACTGGCGTTCTTGGCTGCAGTCACCATCCAGATTTCTTTGTAGAATCGGTCACTGATGGGATCGCTGATGTCTGTGCTGTCTCCCAGCAAGCCAAGTACAAGTCTAAAAAAAGAGA
The DNA here is from genome assembly GCA_012976165.1 of Labeo catla. NCBI lineage: Eukaryota > Metazoa > Chordata > Actinopteri > Cypriniformes > Cyprinidae > Labeo > Labeo catla. Next base: position 504,081 of record VONZ01000230.1, on the reverse strand, counting down.
CTGCTTTCACAATCCAAATAACCCACTTTGTAATGTACTAAAGCACATAAGTATCCAACAGTATCATTTCCTTATCGAATTAATATTAGGTCTTATTTCGTTTCATCGTATTTCTTTTCACAGCATTGCACGTTATAACCAATCGCACATGATTCCGTTGAGTTTATGAATTCGATGGCCAATCAGAGGCGTTCAGATGAGTCTTCGCTGTAACACCTGACTGAATTCTGCTCTATCGCAAATTCTTTCGTCATAAACAACAAAGTGCAGATCTGTAAGAACAGGAGATTTATTCATCATAAAGTGTAGAGGGCTTCACTAATTATAACAGGGTTTTTCTTAAGTGCATAAACTTACGCTAAACTGAAGTCAGTTATGATGTTCTAAATGTAGCATAAATGTTCATTTTCTGAGGCTTCTGTTTGAATAACTGAGTAAATGTAAGCATTACAATTAGTAAATTACAATCTCATTTTAAATACAAATTCAGTCATATTAAAAATATTTTATGATATGACATCGATATGCTACTGACTAAAAAAATATGTGTAGTTAATAAATTACACTAACTTTCTGGGAACCAAAAATTGTAAGCTGGGATGTTAGTTTTTGGTTCCCAGAATGTTATTTTGTTAAGGTTTGCTTTTGGTTAGCCAGGAATGTTTTCTTAACGGAACCAGAACGTTAGTTATTAGCTTGTATAATGTTATTTTAATGTTCTCTTAACGTTAGTTTTTGGTTTAGAGAACGTTATTTTTATGGTTTGTTTTTGGTTAGCCAGTAAAAGTTTTCTTAACGTTCCCATGTTAGTTTTTGACACCTAGAACGTTATTCTAATGTTAATCTAATGTTCCCCTAATGTTGGTATAATGAATGTTAGTTTTTTGGTTCCCAAAACGTTATTTTGTTAAGGTTTGTTTTTGGTTAGCAATGAACGTTTTCTTAACATTCCCAGAATATTAGTTTTTGGTATCTAGAACGTTATTCTATTGTTAATCTTATGTTTTTTTGTTCCCAGAATGTTCTTTTTATGGTTTGTTAATGGTCAGCTAGGAAAGTTTTCTTAATGGAAAAAGAATGTTAGTTTTTGGTTTGTATAATGTTATTTTTACATTCCCAGAATGTAAATTTTTAGTTCCCAGAACATTTTTCTAACATTACTCCAACATTTCTCTAAAGTTAGTATAATGAAGATTAGTTTTTTTGGTTCCCAAAACATTATTTTGTTGAGGTTTGTTTTTGGTTAGGCAGGAAAGTTTTCTTAATGGAAACAGAATGTTAGTTTTTGGTTTGTATAACATTACTTTAACGTTCCCAGAACATTCATTTTTGGTTCCCAGAAACTTATTTTTTAAGGGTTTGTTTTTGATTAGCTAGGAAAGTTTAAGTTCCCAGAACATTATTCTAACACTAATCTAACATTACCCTAACATTAGTAAAATGATTTTTTTTATTTATTTATTTATTTATTTATTTTTTTTAATGAACTTTTTTTTTTTGGTTCCCAGAATGTTAGTTTTTGGTTCCCAAATGTTATTTTGTTAAGATTTGTTTTTGGTTAGCCAGGGAAGTTTTCTTAACGGAAACAGAACATTAGTTTTTGGTTTGTATAATGTTGCTTTAATGTTCTCAGAACGTTAATTTTTGGTTCCCAGAACGTTATTTTTAAGGGTTTGTTTTTAGTTAACTAGAAAAGTTTTCTTAATGTACCCAGAATATTAGGTTTGGTTCCCAGAACGTTATTCTTACACTAAACTAACGTTCCCCTAACATTAGTATAATAAACATTATGTTTTTTGGTTCCCAGAATGTTATTTTGTTAAGATTTGTTTTTGGTTAGCCAGGGAAGTTTTCTTAACGGAAACAGAGCGTTAGTTTTTGGTTTGTATAACATTACTTTAACATTCCCAGAATGTAAATTTTTGGTTCCCAGAACATTATTTTTTAAGGGTTTGTTTTTGGTGAGCCAGGAAAGTTTAAGTTCCCAGAACATTATTCTAACGCTAATCCAACATTCCCCTAACGTTAGTAAAATGACCTTTTTTTTAAATGTATTTATTTTCAAAATGAAAATAAAATGAAAATGAAAATAAAATTTTTTTCAAAATGAACTTTTTTTTTTTTTGGTTCCCAGAATATTAGTTTTTGGTTCCCAAATGTTATTTTGTTAAGATTTGTTTTTGGTTAGCCAGGAAAGTTTCTTAACGGAAACGATAGGTTTTGATTTGTATAATGTTATTTTAACGTTCCCATGACATTATTATAACATGTTCCTAACCTCTTTACTTCGATATGATCACCACAATGTACATCAGTAATCATCCAGCCAACATCCAACATTTGTGACCTAGTATAGTATAAGCAGCATGGAAATGATCTGTATAGACGCCTAATCAGTATTATAAAAAACATATCTTGTTTTTTTTTGTTTAATTAATAAAAATTCTATATGAGCACATCAAACATCATATGCAAGATTAAATAAGATTTAATCTGTCATTTAATGTAAGATTATGAGGTACCCAGATTTTACATTTTTTCAGCACTAAATAAAAATGACTTCAACATAATGTATGGTTTATAAAATATGACACAGGCTGCTTTCAACCCTACCCTGAAGTTGGTTCACTCTCCTAAGGAGCATATCGCTGAACACTAGCAGCAAAAAATAATACATTTAAATTAATAGGGTAAATTAAGCTGTATATAAACTAGTTCATATTTCACCTGAAAATCAAAAGAAAAAAATATTTTAAAAAATACTTTTTTTAAAATACTTTAAAAAAATAATAGTAAATTTACATAAAGATTTTTTTATTTTATTTTATTTTATTATTATTATTATTTATTTTATTTATTTATTTTTTTACAGTTTTTAGAACCATATATATAAAATAGTCATACAAATGCTTTAAAAATGCTTCAATTACTTCATGAAAAATACGTCAAAATAGAACCAGACTTTTGTGTTTGTGGGATTCACCCAATGAATATAAATGATGTATTGCACAGGACTGTAAATCTCCCACTGCTAAGGGAAATCCTGTTGTCATGTAGCTCACGTGTAACGGGAAAGCAGACCTGAAGCACTCCTCCCGTAGAGACAGAGCGAACCTGCCAGCCTGATAACTCTCTCCATCCATGACAGAGGGCTGAAATTCTGTGTCTTCAACAACCACAGCCATTTCACTGTCTCTCTTTCCCAGCATGCTCCTGTCATTGATGTTTGCAGAGCCTAAGCAGATGACAGATACCTATCAGACACCTTGCTTTTTCCCACTATCACGGTTAATGCCGTGGGGAGCGTTAGGAGCGTGTTCTGGATCTGTATTGGGGTGTGACCTCTACAGACAGCCTCAAGGACATATCAGTGAAAAACACTGAGATTTCTCATTTTTCTTCTTCAAAGCCTATTCAGAAGGATAAGAGGATAATTGGAATTGATAAAGACAAACAGGATTTGAGCGACGTTAATGGGATTTTAATAATGCATTTGTGATGATCGAGGAGACAGGCGTGACTTTGCTTTTCATAAACATCTGTTGATGTTTGTTATTCTGCACATGTCCGCACTTAGATGCGTTTTGTATGAGTGCAGTGCCCCCTAGTGGCGACTAACAGGTTTACACAAGCCCATATTCTGTATGTCCTTATTCTACCCAATACCTAAACTTAACAACTACCTCACTATTAACAAGCAGCAAATTAGGAGTTTATTAAGGCAAAAGTTGTAGTTAATGGTTTGTTAATATCTAGAATTGGACCTTAAAATAAACTGATTTTTTTTTTTTAATACATCTGTTTTTAATACATCTGAAATGTAATTTATTCTTGTGATGGCAAAGCTGAATTTTCATTTTTAGCTCATTTTTCAGTGTCAAGAACCGTCAGAATTTTTTCTAATATGCTGATTTGATGCTCAAGAAACATTTCCTGTTATTTTAAGTAATAAAACAGCTTTTGCTGCTTAATATTTCAAAACTGTGATACGCTACCATTCAAAAGGTAAGTCAGTAAAAGGAAAAAGGAAAATAACTTTTAAATAATAATAATTTAAGGATGCATATATGAAAAATTGAAAATAAATATTAAACTTAACATATTTTAGTCTTTACTTATAACTGAATTTTGTATTCATTAATATTATATATATATATAATATATGATATTAATAAATAGTAAGTGTAACATTTAAATATTTACTTATAATTGAATGTAATAATATACTATGATTATATTTTGAATTGAATGTATAATATGATACATATATATATATAACATTCAAAATTCAGTGTGTGTGTGTGTGTGTGTGTGTAAAAAATTGAAAATAAATATTAAATGTAACATTTAAATATTTACTTATAATTGAATTTATTTTATATAGAATTTATATAAATATAAATATATATATATATATATATATAAATTATTAAATAATATTAATAAATAATAAATGTAACATATTTAAATATTTACTTATAATTGAACTTTGAAATTGAAATAATTGAAATATATATATATAAAACAATTGAAAATAAACAAATAAATGTATATATGAAAAAAATTTAAATAAATATTAAATGTAACATATTTCAATATTTAATTATAACTGAATTTTGTATTATTTTTACACACACACACACACACACATATATAATATTACTTATTAAATTATATTAATAAATATTAAGTCTAACATATTTAAATATTTACTTATAGTTTAATTTTGATTTATACATTTACATATATATATATATATATAATACACATATTATTATTATTATTATTATTGTTGTTGCTGTTGTTGTTGTTAATTTCCATTTAATTATGCAGTCTTTTTTTTAAGATATCTTAATAGTAATTTTTAGCCAGTAAAAAATTATATTTGTCTGAATATCAAGCAGGATATATCATGTAGTTATGACACAGCTTTATACATACATATGAAACATTGTAAAAAAAAATTTAAATGTATCATTTAAATATTTACTTATAATTTACTCTTGTATTACTTTTATGCATATATATTATTATTATTGCTGTTGTTGTTAAGTTGCATTTAATTATGCAGTCCTTTATTTTTTTTAAGATACCTTCATAGTAATTTTTAGCCAGTAAAAAATATATATATATTTGTCTGAATGTTATGACACAGCTATTTTGGGCCTAACTTGGGAAAATGTTTATGACTTTTCCACTAAGCAGTAATGTTTTCAAATGCAGTGATAAAGAATAAAATGCCTGAAATTTTCCGACACAAATTGTGCCATTTTCTGAAACGACCCAATTTGACTTTTCTGTATGTGTGTGGTAGAGTGACTGACCAATAATGACAGAGCAGTCGTCCACGATCATGAGCTTGCTGTGCACGTAAATGAGTTCAGTGACCAGACGCCCATCCAGGTCAGCATGAGTACGCAGACCGCAGAATGAGATGTACTTGATCCAGCAATCTGCCACTGCAGACAAATACAGACACATAAACACATACTTTCTTTGTCCTTGTCTTGCTATAATGAATTACAATCATGCAATTCACATTAACATTATCTATAGAGTAAGTTTATACATCTACATACTAGTCTACTTACTCACACATTTGAGCCTCTCAATAATGGAGCGCTCCCCTCGGCACATTGTCCTGAAATGGAGAAAGAGGGGTTTCATTTCATCCACTTCCTGTCTTGCACTAATCATATGTCTTAATTCTTCTTCACCCGACCAATCAGATCGCTCGCTGAACCCCAGTGACCACAGCACCCTTACTGCTCGTCTTATCTAGCCTAGCGTTGAGGGTCCAAGCTGGGGCTGTAATCGTCTCTCTGTAGCCCGTGAGGAGCAGGGTCTGTTGTTTCCACATTACACACGTGTAATTTGCTGCGAGCGGCCGATCAGGCTGCATTTTTACCCTTAATTGTGGCAATTTGGTGATTACAGAAGACGCATGTTTGCTGGGTTATTACCTGTAATTAAAGTGCATGATTGCTTTGATGGCTTGGCCCCCCCCTGACGAGATGTCACCTTCAAAGCCGGGCAGCAGGGGCATCACCACATAGACCCGAAACTTTTTTTTCTCCCTGTGGCCAAAATGAAATGTAGTTAGGTGTGCTCAGTCATGTTTTTGTGTTCATGTTTGTATACAAGTGTATCTTTTGTTACAATGCACCTGTACGCACGCAGGATCCTCTCCGTCAGTGCATCGCCAATGCTGTTGTGGATGGATTTGTCAGCACAACTGATGAAGAACTGGTTCTGAGAGATAAGGAGACAGAAGAGAGAAGGGAGAGAGGGTGACTGAAAGAGAGATGCGGTGTAAATATCGCACAGGAACTAAATCTGAAGCATTATGCAAAATCTAATAAAACAGTGATCAGTTTGGAATCATTTGTTGTTGTTGTCTTTTTAAACCTTTTTATTTTAGTTTTTACATATAGAATTAATACATAAAATGAACAATACTGTATATATTTACACACTACCAATAAAAAGATTTTGAAATATAAATTTTAAACATTTAAATCTTTAATTTTAAATCATTTGCAGCATTGCAGTCACCTTTCCTTGCTAAATAAATATACATATATTATAAGAATTTTCGTTCTTCATTTATATTATTTTTCTATTTTTATGAAGTGATCTTTAGTATTGACATTTTTTTTTTAAAAATGCCCTGATATATGCTAGATAATATTATATATTTTAGATGAATAACTGGGTAAATATAAGTTCATAAAATTTATGCACAGTTACTGCACTCCTAAAAACTATTTTACAGTGCAATACAACTGTTTTCTATTTTAATATATTTTATTTCAAGATTCTTCAACGAATATAAAGGTAGATTAAAACAGCACTTTTGAAATATAGTTTTTTGAAATATATTTAAATCTTTTGTAGCATTGCAGTCACTTTTACTTGTTAAATAAACATACATATACTATAAGAATTGCATTTATTTATTTATTTATTTATTCATTCACTTATTTCTACAAAGCGACCTTCAGTAATTGATTGGAAATTTAAATACAACATAAGAAATCTGTCCTGATATATGATAAATAATATAATATATATATGTTAGATGAATAACTGGATAAATGAAAATTCATAAAATTTATGCACAGTTACTGTGCCCCTAAAAACAATTTTAAAAACTGTTATTTATTTTAATGTATTTTATTTCAGGATTCTTCAATGAAAATAAAGTTAGAATAAAATGGCACTAAGAAATATAAATTTAAAATATATATTTGTTGCATTACAATCACTTTTCCTTGCTAAATAAATATAAATATACTATAAAAAATGAATTTATTTATTTTAGGACCCTGTTCATTAATATTATTTTTCTATTTCCATAAAGCAATTTCCAGTATTTAAATGGAAATTGAAATAAAACATAAGAAATCTGCTCTGATATATGATAAATAATATTTTTTAGATGAATAACTGGATAAATGAAAAGTTCATAAAAATGTATGCACGGTTACTGTGCCCCTAAATAACTATTTCATGGTGCAATACAACTGTTTTCCATTTTATTTCAGGATTCTTCAATTAATATAAAGTGAGAATAAAACAACGCTTTTAAAATAAAAATTCAAAATATATTTAAATCTTTTGTAGCATTAGTCACTTTTCCTTGCTAAATACATATACTAATATACATATACTATAAAAAAAATTTCATTAATTTATTTGATGCTTTTTAGAACCTGGTTAACATATTTTTCTATTTCCATAAAGCAACTTTCAGTATCTGAATGGAAATTTAAATAAAACAACAAGAAATCTGCTCTGATGATAAATAGTCTAATATATTTTAGATAAAATTCTGGGTAAATAACAGTTCATAAAATGTATGCACTGTCACATCGCCCCCAAAAAAACAAACAAAAAAAACCTTTTACTCTGTACTGAAGACCAGGCCTAGGCCATATCCCAAATTGTGCAAGTAATGTATAGTTATGGTCATATATTTTACCTCTATGTAGATGAAATGTTTGCTGTTCTGGATGGCTGAAACGTAGGCTAAATGAATGGACTCCTCATGAACCTTTGTCCCAATAGACCACTGGCACACAGACCTCAAAACCTTGTTTGGGGAAAAAGGACAGAATCACATGGTTTTATTTATCACACAACACATATTTCTAAATAAATATTAGTGCAAACTTGGATTCTACATGATTCTTGAAAAATGATGGATAATTTTGGCAATATTGCCAGGTCAAAGCAGGAACCCATGTGGTTTGGCTTACCTGAACATTAGCCTGAGTTGATTTGCTGCTGTACTCAGCTGGCACCATGGGTGCGGATAGAGACTTGGGCATGAGGCAGGGGTAGCACGTCGCCCCCGACCGCTTCTTCACCAGCTAGCAAATAAAAGGAGAGTTGATTGGGATCAGACAGAACGCCCGACGCTGACTCCAAAATCACACCCCTAAAGAGCGCTAATTACTGTGCCACATCCAGATAGCCTGTTGGGCTGACCATCAACCCCTGCCTGGTACCTCCACTCCCCAGAGACAGAGCACTTGTTTAGGGCTGAACAAAAGTCTCTGCTCCTCTGTTTAGTCTTAGACAGTGCCGCTGATTACAGTAAATTGATGGCCGTGTATGCGAAGGTTTGTCGAAAGTAGGTTTTTAATGGCTATTGTCCTAACTAGACTATACTCAGACTGTTTTCAACTGGGCCGGGAACATGGTTCAAAGGTCGTTTGAACATGAGACGAGCTTTGTTTCCTGGGAAACAAAGGAAACGATGTTGCCACCCTCTACCAATTATCTACATATGGAAGGAACAGTATTTTCAATGTTTCTGTGATATTTGGTCACATTAGTTTTGTTCTCGATTCATCTAGACTATCTGTTCTGTTCTGTTGTGTGTAAAACTGTCACTACAACAAAAGACACAAATTTTTTTTTGTTCGCTTAAGTTGGAGTTCCTTTGGAAGTTTTATTTTACGTGACGTTTTCACCCCTCATGAAGGAAGTGCTCGTGGTGCAAATTAGCGAGCTGTACGCCATGTCAGCTTACACTGTGGGTAAGCGGTAATCTGGGCCGTGTGGTTATAAACAGATGGTTCTCAGGCAATTAACAACTGGCATAATGTGTTGATTAAAATCCATTGAGCCCTGATGAGGGAGAACTAACATTAACTCTGCTCACGGGCTGTTGGCAGCTGCCCAAGCGATACTCATAACTCCAGTGACCTTGATAGTGAATCACATGTCTGAATCACCACAGTTCTAAAAAAAGCCTTGACTTCAACTAATTCAGTTTTTTTTTTTTATATTACAGGTACAGAACATAAGCATTAAGTTAAAACACCTTAACTACTACGTACTTACATCAAAAAATAAGTACAATGTACTTATTGTGTTCATTTTGGATTGAAAAATACTTTTTCTGCTATTGAGGTGGGGTACAGGTAAGGTTAGGGACAGGTTTAGTAGTATGAGTAGGTTATTACAGTGTAATTATAAAAGTAATTACACAAATCAATTACAGATGTAATTACATGCAGGTATTTTTTAAAATATAAGTACAATTGTATCAAATGATTCATTTAAATATAAGTACGTAGTAGTTAAGGCCACCTAATATAAAGAGACGGAAAATAGATGCTAATTCTAGTTCGGTGGTAATAGTAGATAACAGCCAGTTAGTTTAGCACAGGTGTAAGAATACATTATTTGTAAATAACTAAAAAAATAACTAAACTAAACTAAACTAAAAAATAAAACATGTGACCCAGGACCACCAGTCATGAATAAATAAGCTTTCCATTGACTAAGCTTTGTTAGGGTAGGACAATATTTGGTCGAAATACAACTACGTATTTGAAAATCTGGAATCTGACAGTGCAAAAACAAAACGAAAACAAAAAAAGAAACAAAATTCAAAATATTGAGGAAATCACCTTTAAATTTGTCCAAATGCATATTACTTATCAAAAATTAAGTTTTTATGTATTTACAGCAGGAAATGTACAAAATATCTTCATGGAACATGATCTTTACTTAATATCCTAATGATTTTTGGCATAAAAGAAAAATCAATAATTTTGACCCATACAATGTAATGTTGGCTATTGCTACAAATACACCCGTGTAACTTATGACTGGTTTTGTGGGTCAAACTTACCAATCAAAACTTTGGGATCAGCATGAGTTTTTTATATGAATTATCAAAAAAGACCAGAAGATCAAAAGTGAACGTATAACATTTATAACGTTACAAATGGTTTTTATTTAAAAAAAAACATCTGTTCTTCGAAGAATATAATTCATCAAAGAATCCTTAAAAAAAATGTAACAGTTTACACAAAAATAACAGTTCGCAACATTGATAATAATAAATATTTCTTGAGCACCAAGTGACACTGAAGACTGGAATAATGGTTGATGAAAATTCAGCTTTGCCATCAAAAGAATGAACTAGATTTTTAAATGTATAAAAGTAGAAGAAAAGTTATTTTAAATCATAACAATATTTTACAATATTTACATTTTTACTGTATTTCTGGTCAAATAAAAGCAGCCTTGCATAATAAATGCATAAGAGATGCGTTAAAAAAAAATATGCCAAACTTTTGAACAATACATGACCTATACATATGAAAAGTCCTCTAATATATCTCATAATGCCTGAAATCACTGACAGGATTGTTTCCACTTTACAATACTTTCTTTGTTGTGAATGCGACGAGCGGCGTTCTCTAATCAACAGCAAAAGATATAAATGAGACTAGTCTGTCTTTGAGCCGTAAATTCTCATTTCCACTAAACACCTCATCAGAGGCATTCAACTGGCTTTTGTTTGTCCTCCTCTGCCGCACACACACACCTGGCTTCCTCTCCTTTAATTATTCACCAGCAGAGTGTCTGATCGGTAGCCAAGCCTGAAATATGACTGGCATAATCCAAAGGAAATCATACAGGCCTCAAACCAATTCAATTACTGAACAATCAAAGTAAAAAGGCCTCTAATTGCTCTAAAAGGGGGCTGAGAGTGCGGGCGGCCATTGAATGCTGACGGCATTCAGAACAGGACACAATGAGCAACTGCAGGGGGTGCTAAGCTCAAGCTAATAAAGATGGGTTTTCAAAAAGACTTGAGAGAGGGTGGAAACCTCGGCTTCGTGTCTGCTCTCTGATCTTTAGTTCTTACAATTAGACTTCTGAATGGAGGTGGTATTTGTGCACCTTTAGCAATTTAAAAAAGCTCATTTTTCTAGACATTCATGAAGATATGCTTTATAGTCATACTGCATAACAAACAATACAATATATACCCCATTCACTTTGTAACACTTTATTATAATACTTTCAAATGTAAAACTCAAAAGGTGAAAATTACTTTGCTCATAGGTTGCTCTTTAATAGCTCAGGAGGTACTTATTTCTAATGGTTTAATTCAACTCAGATGTTCTTTTTAAATTTGTTTAAAAAGACACAAATTAGTTATTTACGTACTGTAAGAAGAGAGCTATGAAAGTAATGTAGATGAAATAATCTGATGCTAAACATTTGAGTTAATCTATCTCGACATTTATTTATGAAATGTTGAGTTTTTTTCTGAATAGAAAAATCTAGGTAGTAACAAATCTCTATTTCCTTTCCATTTAATCTGATTGTTTAAAAGAGAAACACTGCAATTGCTGAGAACTGATCTAATTTCCTACCTTTGTAAAGTTCCACCTCTGAATGAAATGTCGTGCAATATCTCTTGCAGCCTTCCCATGAACCAGCACCCCGATATCATGCCAGGGCATCCGTGGCGTCTTATACCTGTCAATGAAATCTTAACCAGAGAAAAACAAACAACTATAATTCATAATAACATTAGCCAAACCATTATACAAAGATGACAGACAGGCCTTTTGAAGCCATCACAGTGTGGTCTTTCTCTTTCACCATCTTTGATAATGCATGACCATCTTAAGAGTATTTCACTACATTCATCTATCAGACTTCTCCATTCTCCTGCTGTGTCCTACCCAGTTGGCACTATGTGCAAAACCAGGACTTCACATTCACAAAAGCAGAGATGCAAAAATGAAGTTATCTCCCTCTGGCAAGAGAATAGAGCTGGGAAAATAACCCCATACCGACTACAGAATGGGATTGTTGGAAACAACTTCTATGTCTTCTTTCTCTCACTCCTGTGTTGGAGAGATTGCTTCATTTGATGAATTTGACTTAAGATATCAAAGAATGTGTAGTGCAGTTGTCATTTTTGTTTGTTAATGTTTGTTTTTGTCCATAGCCCTAAAAAAACAATTTAAAAAGAAGGTACTTTGGCTCTGGGTGTGAGTTGTGATATTGCAGATATGCTTAATCTGGGTTTTAAATCAGCTGTTCCATACCATCAAAAGGCTTGTTGAGTTTGACCCAGTCTTTGAGGATGAAGTTGCAGTAGTCTTTGCCGTGCCAGAAACGAGTCTCTCCACAGAGTTCAGTACTGCCTATGTAACTTCTTAGAGAACTAGTCTCTAAAACAGAGAGAAAGAAAAAATGCATTACACAGATTAACTGTTATGATATAACAATTCATTTATATGATTTATCAACTTATAAAGATTGATTAGCTCTCATAGCTTCAGTGAACAAAGTTTAGTTGTGTGTGTATAGATTTATACACACTGGATTTAAAGAGTTCACAAAAAAAAAAAAAATTAATCACACCTTCATGTCGTTCCAAACCCATAAAACCTGTTCATCTTCAGAACAAAAATTAAGATATTTTTAATTAAATCCGGCTCCTGAGTCAGCAGCACCACACGCATATGTCGTAGCATTCTTGCGAAACAAACGCCGAAGACTGACACGGAAGAGAAGAAATTGTTAAATAAAGTTGTTATTTTTGTTTTCTTTGCTCATAAAAAGTATTCTAAAAGCTTTATAATATTACGGTTCATGGACTATTTTAACAATGTCCTTACTACCTTTCTGGGTCTTGAAGGTGGTAGTTGCTTTTCTGTCTATACAGTGTCAGAAAGTTCTCGGATTTCATCAAAAATATCTTAAAATTAATATCTAACACAAATTAATATCTTAATTTGTGTTCTGAAGATGAATGAAGGTCTTACGGGTTTGAAATGACATGAGGGTGAGTAATTAATGACAGAATTTTCATTTTTGGGTGAACTATCCAGTATATGCATGTGTCAGTATATGCATGTCATACAGATGTGTTTTGGTTGTGTGTACTAACCGTAAGGCAGAGGGAGAGAGTGATGCAGACCGAGAGAGTACGAATCGCTGGAATGCAGAGACAAGCTCTTGCTGTAACAGTCCCGAGTGAGAGGTGTCCTGGAATTAAGACTATTCCTACTGTAATGCTCTACACACAGAACACACACAAACACAGCCTCTGTTAAGTACAGCAAAGCACTTGTTCTATTCATGTCAAACTTCTATTACTGGATATTTAATTGCATTTGTGCACTCAAAGGTAAAGAATGTAATTTTTGCACCTCTTTTGGCAACAAAAATAATAGTTTCTTAAGACAAGTTTTAAAAAGTTTCAAAATGCTAGATATATCTAGATCTCTAGGTCTAATAAAATAAAATAAAATGTATTATATTTATGAAGAATATGTAAGTTTCACATAATAAAAAATAAAAGAAAGCTAATCATGTCTCTATAACCTAGAATATGATGTCACATTTACAGTATTTTGTTGAATTCCTCTTACTGGACTCTGTTCCATCAGAGCTGTGATGACTTTTCTCTGAGGGGGTTCTTAGCAGCCTTCCTGTGGGCAGGGTGAGGTTGTTTTCTCCCTGTTCCTCAACTAAGGGCAAGGTAAAGCTCGCACAGATCTCCCCTGGATCCTCCACTGAGCATGAATCTCCTGCTCTCCCTGCTCCTCCTTCTCCAGTCTGAATTTCTTCGACCACCACGTTGAATTTCGTCTCCTCACCCTCCTCCACCGTGGCAACTGACTGCTACAGGACAAAAATGAACACATGTATGTAACACAGATAAGGCCGAAACGACATCATATCTTTTGTTACTTAATAATCTGTGAAGCTAATAGCTGCGTACCAATAATTCTAGTACACACTAAATGTACTTACCTTGCTGGTGATAAAAAATTAACACTGTTAGGTTCATATATTTAATAACTGTTCTGGGAAACTTCAGCCTCAATTTCTTGAAATGCTGGACAGATAGAAAATACTCACAAATGACCTGTTTTGTTATTGTAAAGGCCAGTGGGCAATATTAGCCTCCACAGTATGCATAAATCAGGGTTTCCACACCTTTTGACAAATTAATTTTCATGAAGAAAAAGAAAATATTTTAAAGCTTAAAGGGATAGTTCACTCAGAAACCAATCAAAAAAAGTCTATAAGCATACCCTTGTTTTGTTCCAAAACTGTTTGTCTTTGTTTTTTTCTCTTCTGTGGAATATGAAAGAACATTTTCCTTGTCTATACAAAGGAAGTCAATGGCCACCAAAACTGTTTTGTTACCATCATTCTTCGAAATATCTTTTTTTTTTTTAGTAAATTATAACCAAATTTTCATTTTTGGGTGAACTATCCCTTATCCTTTAATTTAACTCAAACAAATTTATTTCACTTTAGAAATACATAACTTTTATCACACTCAATGTATATACAATGCTATTAATTTCCATGACTTGTCCATTTCTAGATTTCACACATTTAAAGGGGTCATCGGATGCCCATTTTCCACCAGTTGATATGATTCTTTAGGGTCTTAATGAAAAGTCTATAATATACCTTCGTTAAAAATTCTCAAAGGTTGTGTAAAACAACACCCTTTTTACCTTGCCAAAATCAGCTCTGCAAAAATCATCCTGTTCTGGTTGAGGCTGCTTTAAATGTTAATGAGCTCTGCTCGCCCCGCCCCTCTCTTCTCTCTGTGGAGTGACGAGCCTGTTTACTTTAGCTGCATTTAGCCGCTAAACTTGCTAACTAGCACGTTATTAGGAAAGGCGATCACAGAGATTCATAAAAAAAACCTTATATTCATTTCTGCTGTAAGTAAAGCTGGATCACAAATAATTTGAGCGAACATAGACGGATATATGTAGATCAGGAGGCGCATTCCCTTAACAAACAAATGTAATCCACTGCATCTTCAGTGGCTCAGATTTCAGGAGTAAATGACGACCACTACGTTCATTATTACATCCAGCAACACAACACCTCAATCTGAGATATTCTTGTCTAACTTACATCCCTGCTCCGGCATTGAAACAATGGAGGTTGGACTATTGTAAGGTGCTCATGTCAATCAACTGGGAGCGACCTCTGAAGCCACACCGACAGGCATCTGAGAATGGCTCAATCTGAAAAAGGGAATATTACTTTTACAGATTAATTAAAAACCACTGCATGGATTTTTATCATTATAGGGTAGATGTGTACATACACTGCCAACACACATTAATGTTCAAACAACATCCGATGACCCCTTTAACATTTCTAGTTTTTCCATTATTGTGGGAACACTGATGCACAAACACAAATATTACCATCTGGGCACCTATTGTATAATATATTAAACACACCATATAGCATTTATTGTATGCAATGCTGGATGTCTGTCTGCCATGATTCTATCTACACTGTCTAGTATTTATTTTTTTATAGTCTAAACTCTTTAGTCTAAACTATCACTGGTGTACAATCCAGGGCCAAACAACCAATACAACCTTTCCCACGCACACTCTGAACCATTAACTAAATCCATGTTATCTACAGTACTGTGCAAAAGTCTTAGGCCACTAGTATTTTCATCAGCTAAAAAATGGTTTAAAATCAGTTAAACTTTTGCTGTAGTGTGTCAGTAGGAAATATCAGATTACATTTCCAAACATTCATTTTGCCATTAATCGTAATAATGGATGATGATGAGATTAGATCAGTGTGGAGCACTGGCTGTTGTCAGACTCCTTGTGCAAACAAAAATCTCACTAGATTATTACAATTAATGGCAAACAGAATGTTTGGAAATGTAAACCGATATTTTTTACTGACACACTACAGCAAAAGATAGAAATAACTTACTTTAAACCATTTTTTAGCTGGTGAAAATACTAGTGGCCTAAAACTTTTGCACAGTACTGTATATGGCTGATATGTAACGCTAGCTGTCAGCACACAGTATGCAGGGAGCTCTAATGGCCACCCGTGTGGCATCAGCCCAGGGAAGCTATGACTTAAACGACAGTGTAAGTGACTCCAGTCTGCTGCGCAGAGTCTGAACGAGGGTAAAATGCCCTCTGATGTGTGCGAGTTAATGGCTCATGGGGGATCATAGTGCCCTCGACTTGACAAATGGCAAATGTCAGAGCACTATTCTCCTGGTGGGCATAATTTTATTAAGTGCAAATATCACTGTGCTCCTTAGGAGACGTTTTGAAAGGTTAGACCAACAGCTGTAACAGTTTCATGTATATTAGCAAAGATTTTACAGTTGAGGAGCCCCGCATTGATAGATACAGTCACTCAAGCATGCTAAGAGAAGCCCCTTAGTAAATGCAATAAGTGCCGTCATCTGGGTTCAAATCATGTTTATTTAAAAGCTTAGACCCATATTTAATGTCACAATAGCAGGCAGGTAGGCAGCAGGCCGGGAGAGGTGGCATATAGACGAAATCAAGCTCCCATTTAGTGGCCCCAGTCATTTGTTGACTCACTCATCCATGCAGGGCCTTTATGTTTAATGCAGCTCTCAGGGGGGAAGGAAAGGCCCAGCGAGAAGGACTGGAATTATCAACCACAGGCCCTTCAAGGGTGCCCCAGATGCTCCGTAATTGCAATTTTACGTTTGCTCGTTGGAAAAAGAAAGGAATAAGAAGGCAGAGGACCTGAATCACCCGCCACAAAATCAATCCCAGTAAGCATACAACTGAAACGCAGTCTGGACCGCTCCTTTATGAGCGCCATTGTTAGAACGGCTACACAATATAAATTGCTACAATTTTAATTTAGGTTAGCTGACAATGCTTTCAAGCTTGAATCACAGATCAATACAATTACTCATAACATAACACACAAACAAATATGTAGCGGTCCTACAGATGAATTTACATTACATTTTAATGAGTCGTTTTTTAAATAGATGTTACTTTCAATACTGATTGGCGCATCAGTACACATGTTCAGAGGAGGCTTTAGCAGGCATCTGTCAGGTGCGTGTCAACTTCCCCCATTGAGGTCTTTGACAGATATCAGAAACACCCAGCTGGCAATATGCATGGCATGTTGACAAACATTGCGGGGCCACTGTGGGCTATCACTCTCAATGGGTCACATTTACAAGAAGTTTATTCCTGTCCAGTTCACTTAATGCTTCTGTGCCTCTGAGAAGAAGTGATACCATCTAGTTCTGATTTGCCCTCTCTGTATATATGTACATAAATCCCTATGAAATAACAATTTTATCCAAATTAATCCAACAAAATACTGTAATCTTAAGCAGCACAACTGTTTTCAGCACTGATAATTAGGGCTGGGTTTTGACACAATGATTCGATTCTGATTCACAAGCTTTGATTTTGGTCATCAGGTACAGTACATGCCAAATTTTCTCAAGGAAAAAAAAAATCTCTCAACTAGTAGTAAATACATGAGAGTCAGTTGATACTACATTACTATAATATTAAGGTTAAAATTAATTGATTTGTATACAAACGGTTAAATTACATCAATTAAGCTTTTATAATAATAAAACTACATTTACATAATTATATTTCTACTCCAGTTCGTTTTTTTGAAATATAAACATTTAAATGGTGGCTCTTATAAAAAAAAATTGACGGATATATTCAAACATAAATTAAATATTGAAGAACAGAAACATTATATTGAATATGGTGCATATATTTAGCAAAATGCTCCTCTATAGAGTTAATTTTTCTAGCTGGCTAACAAGTTTATGAGTTTATTTTTTCTGAGGTAAATGTGACGTTAGTTGACATTGTTTACAAGTTGTTATATTGGCGATTACATGAGACAGGATATGGATTTCAGTAAGTTGTGCTCTTTCTCAACATATCTTTGGATGTTAATTCATGTTTATTTTGAACTGAAATTAGTATTAAAGCGGAGGAGACGATCAGTTTACGCGTGCTTTGCGCTTCTCTTGAACTGAGGCGCTACAGCGATCTGTCACTCCGCATTAAACAGCGGAGAAACAGCACTTGTTGTTTAAATACTGCAATATAATGGATAGAATTTGAAATCGGAGACTTTGTTTCATATCAAAAGCAACAAAGCACAAAGCTTATTGGGATTTTTTGGATGGGAGGAGTGCTACAATGCTTCGTTCATTAACTGAAAACAGACTAGACTAATTGATTCTTGGGATTTAAGAATCGATATTGTTTCGTAAAAATAAGAATCGATTAAAATAGAAAAATCTATATTTTTTACCCAGCCCTACTGATAATATTAAGAAATGTTTCATGAGCACCAAATCAGCATATTGGAAGAATCATGTGATACTGAAGAGTGGAGTAATAGCTGCTGAAAATCAGTTTTGTCATAAATTACAGTTATAAAAACATTATAAATTTATTAAAATTATGCATTAAGATTAACATCTGATCTGAATACATACATTTTAACTATTTTTTTGCCTTGGTGACACTTTAAAAAACCATCCACAAACTTCTGATGCATAGTGACAGAGCAAAATGGGATATAACATGAATAATTGTAGTATAGTAATGGTGATTCCTGTCCATAGATTAGTGTATAATAGTGGTTGTCTTACGTGAGTGAGGCTGGGTGATAGAGCGGGACTGTGCTGAGGGCTTCTTCTCACACTTCCCACATCAGTCAGTCGGTGTTGGGAATCGTCCCATCTTCCGTAGGCCAGGTCAATCCCTCCCAGGAAGGCGAGTGACTGGTCAATCACCACCGACTTCTCGTGGTGAGCCCAAAGCAATGCTGTGGAGGGCATGTGATCAGGGTGTCGGATGACCTGTCAATCAACAGAGATGGGCAGCTCATCAGGTTTCTTTTCTCAACTGCACAAGACGTTGGGCAATTCTTTATTGAAGAACAATGAAGGAGGTTATGTTTAAAATACTACAGTTTTACAGCTTTCATGTTATTTCTTGTATGTTTTTGTGTACAATATACTATTTATAGACTACAGTTTCCACAAGGAATTAACATTTTTAAAAGATCTGCTCTTTTGAACTTTCTATTCATCAAAGAATCATTAAAACAAATGCATCAGGGATTCAACATATTACATATTGCGCTGTTTGCAGGGCTGATGTTCCTCCTTCAAGAAATGTTCCTCGAGCACCAGTTAGAATGATTTCTGAAGGATCATGTGATACTGAGGACTGGAGTAATGGCTGCTAAAAATCCACCTTTGCCGTGACAGGACTAAATTACATTTAAATTAAAATTTATTTTAAGGTTTTAACTGTAATTTTGATCAAATAAATGCAGACTTGGTGAGCAAAAGAGATTCCGTTACCGATTACCGACCCCAAATTTTTGAACGGTGCATGAAATACCCACATGAAGTATTACATGTGCCAAACTCTTTTGTCAGTTGACCAAAATCAGCTGAAGAAATACAGCGGGCCATCAGCCAAAAATAACGCCACAACATAGATGGTGTCAACCTTTGTGCGAAACAGCTGCGTCTCCACCAGCTTTGGCGAAGCCTCCGGAGGAAGCCGCCCCTGGCAGGTGTTTCTACACCAGCAGGGCCCAGGAATACCTCCACCCAGCTGCTTCACCGCACACATCCTTGGGGTGTGGATCCCAAGCCACTTCCCAGTGTCACTCCTCTGCCTAGACTCAACCAGCGCTCCAATAAGATAATGTGACGGCACGTCAATCACTCACTGGCCTGGGGTGCTACGGTGATGAATACCGCAGCGCTATGGTGCCATAGAAGCTCTGTGGTACCAGGGGAGAAAGCAGACTTGCAGCCTCAGGCTTACGGAGACGATCGGCAAGGAAGAACCTGACCATCTCCAGACACGATCCGTAGGGTTCCCAACACAGCGATCCCCTCATTCTACTACAGAGAATTTTGGATATGTCCAAACATGATCTGAGTAACATGCTATTCCTGTGTCCGGAGGTAGTGGGCACGCTGAGTACTCTCGTGCTTTCTATGATTTGTTTTGATTGAACCTTAGCTCTTGGAGAGATGTGTGTAGACATAAGATTGGGAAACTGATTCGGAGAGACGGGTCCCCTCTGTAATTCTGTCCTTTCTGGGTGAGATTCTGCTTTTGACAATGTTTGACATACTGATCGACTCACCCTGATGTTAGAGTGAAGCCCCATCAGGGTTTTCTTTGTGTATTCACTGTTGAGACCCATCACTACCTCGACTTCTTTGTAGAGCAGGACAAATATCTTCACTCCTTGTTGCTGAGTTGACAATAGACAAAATGTGGTTAAACAACTTTTGGACTGGGAAAACCAAAAGAGAACTGGGTGAACTATGAGGTGCAACATAATATATGGATGTGTGAGAAGTAAAATTAAACTGGCTGAAGTCCATATTTGAGCAGGTGTTCAGACTCACTGCTTTCCGCTTGAGGACATGGTCTAATCTCCACATGTTCCCGTCTACTACTGGTCGTTTGAGAAAGATTTCTGGGCTTAACCTGAGGGCCATATCAAAACCAGTCAATGCTTTGACAACCTCTATATATCTTTCATTCTTTATTTCTGTTATATTAAAGGGATACTTCACCCAAAATTGGATTTTTGTCACAATTTATTCAGCCTGTGGTTCAAAACATGTATGCCTTTCTTTATTCTACCAAGCACAAACTGTGAATTTTTAAAGAAGATCCTGGTTCCTCAAAGAACCTTTTATTGAACAGTTCCTAAAAGAACTACTTTGAAGAACTTTTTAAAAATCTAAAGAACCTTTTTTGATATAAAGAACCTTTTTCTGCATTTCAAAGGTTCCATGGATGTTCTTCAGAGAACCATTAATGCCAATAAAGAACCTTTATTTTTAGAACAGTGTACAGTTTAGAACAACAGGATCAGTAAATAATGCCAGAAATGTCACTTTTTAATGAACTATTTCTTCAAAAATGTATACTTGTTTGGTTCAGTACGTATTGTAAAAATGATTAGCTAATGAATCTACAGTACTACAAAACCAGCTATGTATTCTTCCCCTTTTGCAAAACATCTCAGTATATCTTTGAGGAAATGGTACAAAAAAAATGATGCATTAAAAGATGCACATAAGCGCTCACAGAACTGTAGAGGCTAGGTATGTGGGGACTAATTGAAGCTGATTCTAATCTGTACCACCAGGCTGTGATGAAGATTTCCTCCTTTGCTCCTTCCAGGGCATCAGCTATGGCATCAAAGTATCCAGCTGCGTTGACAAACCTTCAAAAGGAGCACAGGGTGCTTCATTTAAGAACTGTGTCAGGGTACTTCACAGAGATTTGAAAGATAATGTTCTGGTAAGTGTTGCTCACATATCGACATAAAAAGAACAAAGAATGAGGGACTAGCTGAACTTCTGAGATTACTGTAATACTTAAATGAAAATATTGAAAATATTGTACAATGTAAACATATTTAGAAAGAATGAGTCATGCCTTCTACAGTTTTAATTAGACTAATTTAGACTAATCTAATTTAAAATGCAAAATTGCAAAATTCACTTTTACAGAGGTACACCTCTCAAGCAAACTGTTTGTGGACACAACCATCCTACAATGATAAAAAAAAACCTAAACAGTCTAATTTATCAAACCGTTTTGATTTTCTGAGCAGTATGACATCATACTGCTCAGGCCCTGCCCACAACTGCTGACGGACTGTCCTGTATTAGGATATTTCGAGATTAGTTTTGGTTTTTGATGGTAAAGCACCACTAAATACACTAAAAAACAAAGGAAGAGAGGGGTGGAGTGAGCAGTAGCTAATTATCATCTAAAGAGACATGCACTGAAACTAGTTACTGTGAACAGACCTGTTTTTAACAAGATAAAAAGTGTTTTGACGTGACATGCTGTGACATGATGGTTGAGGAATTTTAACCAAAGTACGTTACAGACAGTTCATGCAGACCCTAAAGAATCACACCAACTTGTGGAAAATGAGCATCCAATGTCCCCTTTAATAAATAGTGTGATGGCATAATTTCTCACCATTTCGATGTAGTGTTTTCTCTAACAGGTGTGAAAGACCCATGGCGGTTTTCCCTTAGAAAGTCCTGTCCAAACATTTGCGAAAACTCGTCTATGGAGTGTCCCCACCAACGGGCCTGCCTATATGTGGAGCACTTGATAGTAAGCGCCCTGTCCAAAAAGAAAAAAAAAAAAAAAAAAAAAAATTCATTAATTGATAAATACTTTTGTCATTGCAAAACAAAAAAAAAAACGCATTTTTATCTTGTTTCACAGTAAAAATCTAAACATCCTTTTAAAGGAGAAGTCCACTTCCAAAACAAAGATTCACATATAATGTACTCACCCCCTTGTCATCCAAGATGTTTATGTCTTTTTTTTTTTAGTCGTGAAGAAATTATGTTTTTTGAGGAAAACATTTCAGCAAATGAATATTCATCTTCCAAAATTCAGTTTAAATGCGGCTTCAAACGATCCCAAATGCGGTTGTAAATGATCCCAGCCGAGAATGAAGGGTCTTATCTAGCGTAACGATCGGTTATTTTCAAAAAAATAATACAATTTATATACTTTTTAATGTCAAACGCTCGTCTTGTCTTACTCTGCCTGGACTGTTTTTTTTCGGTTCATGACAGTTAGGGTATGTCAAAATACTCCCATCTCATCCCTCAGTTTCAAAATCATGCCCTTTAAGACCCTTTACAACCACATTTGGGATCGTTTGAAGCCGCATTTAAACTGCATTTCGGAAGTTCAAACTCTGGGCACCATAGCAGTCCATTATATGAAGAAAAATGCTGAAATGTTTTCCTCAAAAAACATAATTTCTTTATGACTGAAGAAAGAAAGACATGAACATCTTGGATGACAAGGGGATTTCTCCTTTAATAAAGACCGATTTCATTTGCTATTATCTTACAGTTTTATTAAGACAAGACTTATTTATAGAGAATACTGAGAATACACACACACATCAAAATAAGACTTTAAATGGCATGAAAACCTGATCTGTGGGAGTTTTTAGTGAGTAATCAGCTTAGTGCAATTTGAAGTAAATTTCTATGTCTGTGACCAATATTAACAGAGCTTTGATGACTGATGATCCAGAAAATTCAAAAATAGTCAAAAGTTAACTGAAAAAGTAAAGCTGAACATAATTCCACAAAATATATTGTTTTAATTGTTACTGCCTTTAATTAATGTAAAACGCTTAAAAACACTAACTTGATGAGGTTCATATGGTTTTTATTTAACTAAGAAAATGTGACTGGGACATAAATTTAGATTTAGAATTTTAGATTTAAAAAAAAGAAACTTTGAGGACTTTACCTCATTTCAGAACACCACTGCACACCACTGATACACATATATGTATAGAAAGCTTTGAAACCGTGTTCAATAGCAGTTATTGCATGATGAAATAGCTGAAATATAAAAGACATTTTTCTCAACCTGCCTGCACAGATTCTCAATCGTGACTCCATGCCTGACTCCGGTCTCCAGGGTCCCTATTTTGATGTGAAATCCCTTATCGTATAGAATCACGGTGCCTACTTGGCCATCCTCTGGCCTCATGTAGAGAACAAAGGAGTCTTTTACCACCAACCATCTGAAACATGAAGCAGTCACAACATGAGCGCTGAAACAAGGGGGAGAGCCATTCTATCAGCTGTGGGAAAACATCATAATAACCTAAATAAGTAAACAACCGAAAAAGAAGACATGCCACGACCCAAAGGCTCAGCAAGGCCGCAATCCGAGGAGCAAAATTCAATTGGGCCTGAATCTTTCAGTGTTTGCTTTTAAGAGCCATGTGAACTATGTAAGTGTAATGTTACTGTAGCTGCTTGTCAAAGAAAAAACAATAACACGCCTGTCCTCACAGATGAAGATAGTTCAACATCAGCATCTGTTATTCACCAATATTCATTTCAGGGCTTGGTGTTCTTACTTGTGAAACCATGAGACAAAGATCACGCACTACTGACTGAAGTGTTTTTCTCAGAAAGATTAAGTCCTCACAACGTGAACAAAGGTGAAAAATAAAAATACTAGTTTATAACATGAAACAGCTCTCACCTTTTGGACCATCGGTAACAGACGCTGTTTGATCCGCACCAGTAACAGACAGGGAATGTGTTTCCTCCTGATTTCTTTAAAATTAGACCTTCACTTGAAGGCAAATGAACAAATAAATTAACAAATATAAATCAAGCCGAGGAGTTTTTATTGTATTTCATGTCACTATGTACATGCTTACATTCCTTTTGGTCCAAGATCATGGATAAATGAGATTTGACTCACTTCCAGAAATTCAAGCTGAAATAAAATTCAATTAGCGTCAATCAGCCTCAATCTAGTTTTATGCCAAATGAGCCATACAACAGTTAATTCAGAAATATCATTATTTAAGTTCTTTGAAACATTTTAGTTATGGTGACTAAAATGAAGCACAAATTGGCATCTGCTTTGTACAGTCCAGTTCTACCTTAATAATTAGCCAGGAAAGTGTGAGGTGAAAACTGAGGCAGGGGGCGAATGTTTCCGGGTACAGGTTCTCTTTAATTAGCCCTGCAAACGAATGCTAATTATGTGACTGTCAGAGAATTAGCCTGTGAAGCACTAAGCTAAGTGTGGCATCACCTCTGAGAGGCTTTTTCTACAAAAGAGCCTGTTTTAATGAGTGGGGACACAGCAGGTAGAGTTCCTTCCAGAACCTTCATTCTGCCATCATGTGACACAATGGAAACTGAACAATTCTTTTTTTTTTTTAACACCAGGGCTATTGCTAGACAATAGTACTGCACAGACAGATGTTATTAGTAAAATTTGTGAATATAAAATTCGTTATACAGTCATTATGTTCTCATTATACACTAACAGAAAGTACTATAGTATGCTATTTTGGGCATGGTAGCATGATGATAACACTCTTCTTTGATGATTTATATTATCATCACATGCTACTGCAACAGTACTTTTTGTAAGGGTACAGACAAGGAAAAATGTTTGAGCTGTGACTTACCATTGCAGGATGTGTCCTGTATATAGGCCTCTTCAATACATTCCTCAGATAGTCCTCAAGTTGCAGCTGTTAGAACAAAAAGATGATTAAAACACTGAAATAAACATGTTTAAATATACACTACCAGTCAAATGTTTTTGAACAGTAAGATGTTTTATGTTTTTTTAATGAAAGTCTCTTCTGCTCACCAAGCCTGCATTTATTTGATCCAAAGTACAGCAAAAACAGTCAAATTTTGAAATATTTTTATTTAAAATAACTGTTTTCATCTGAATCTATTTTAAAATGTAATTTATTCCTGTTATTTCAAAGCTGACATTGTTTAGCATCACTACTCCAGTCACATGATCAGAAATTATTCTAATATTCTGATTTGCTGCTCAAAAGCATTTATTATTATTAATAATGTTGAAAACAGCTGAGTAGATTTTTTTCAGGTTTCTTTGATGAATAGAAAGTTCAGAAGAACATCATTTATCTGAAATAGAAATATTCTGTAACATTATAAATGTCTTTATCGTCACTTTTGATCAATTTAAAGCATCCTTGCTAAATAAAAACTTGAATTTCTATCCAAGAGAATGCTTTAAAAAACATTAAAAATATTACTGTTCAAAAACTTTTGACTGGTAGTGTAATTATAGCATAAATCAAATAAAGCCACCTTTTTGAAGTCAACTTACACTATATATATGGTAGTTTATATATACACTATAGCAATATAGAATGAACTGAAAATAAAAGATGTAACTTTTCTGCTGATGAGCTGTTCCTCCTTGACGAGGGCATCAGGTCTTCGTGGTAACGTTGGTATGCGTTCTCCATGAAACAGTTTACGGCCTTTGAATGACCTCCTTTTGACTGAGTGACTGTCAAAAAGAGGAAACCTGACTGTCAATATTTGACAAGATTTTGGTTTGTGTGTCCATGAAAGCACCTCTGATTTGATTAACTGAGAGGTAACAGTGCAGTGAGGCTGAAAAAAGAGTTTTTCGTAGAGTTCAGGGGCGCTAACGAGAATACATCTGGGACAAATTGAGTACACCCAACTGAAAAATGAAAACACTCAGCGGCACAAAAAGCAACAGGGTGGATTGTGTTTTCAAGATATGTGGCATGTTTGTGAGAGAATGTATGCATATTGAGATGAAATTAGTACAGCACATCTTACATTCGGCTTGGCAGAGGGATTTTTAAAAGGGCCCTGAATTTGAGCAGCTCCTGATGAAGTGTCTGGAAGTGCTTAAAACGACGCTTGATTTGCCACTTGAAACCTCCATGGCTCAGCTCTATAGTGTACAGGTTTGGATTCAGCACCTTAGAGTGGATCATTTCAAGAAACTGATTGAATGTTTTTACACATATCAAATATCAAACAAACAATGAGACATGTTACATATGTATAGAAAAAACTTTAAAATACTACATAGCATTGTTTTTATTTCTTTTTTTATCCCATTATCCTTTTATTAAATTAGCATTATAGCTTCAAAAACATATTTCAGAACAACTTAAGTGTTAGAAAGACTTGTATGGCTTAATATAAGGTAATTGATGTCTCATACTGAAATATGTAGTAGAAAACCCATGAAAGATTTACATTATTTTAAAAAATCCATCTCGGTTTTGACATATTTTAGACTATGGGGGCACCATTAGTTTGATGGCGTAAAAAATGGTTGCCCTCTGTGAGCTACTGGCGCTACCTGTTGCTATTCTACCACAACACAACTCTGAATACACAACTTCAAAAATAAAATATTGATGCAATGCCACATTGTGAAGCTTTTAGTTGTAATTTTCAGTCTAAGGGCAACAAGAGAAGCAATGTAAGCTGTCACTGCTTTCCTAGCGATAAGAAGAGGAGAAAAGAACGGGAAGAAGCCTGTGGACGAATAAAGGTTCCTAAAAACGTGCGTCTTTGTTCTCTCTACTTTAGCTCTGATGCCTTTGAGGCTTTTAGTAGACCACAGCTACTGAAAGAACTTACAAACGAAAGACAAGAAAGGCTAGATGCCATTCTGACAGAATGTAAACATGCAGACGCTTGTCATGGAGTTTTTCTCAGTGTGGATTTCACTCGATTTCCGGGGACATTTAGACTCCTTGTGGGGAAAAAACAATGGTACGGCATTTTGTTTAAGCCTATGCTTATATCCAGCGACACCTGTAGGTCCTTTCAGTAGCTGTCGTCATTATATCAGTAGTTTATTTTTTCGAGTTGTGTATTCTGAGTTATGTTGTGGTACAAATAGCATCGGATAGCACCAGTAGCTCACTGAGTACAACCATTTCACGTCATCAAAATATTAGTGCCCCCCATAGTCCAAAATATGTATAAAACAGTTCAGTAAGAGACATTATTTGTGTTATATTAAGCCTTACAAGTCTTAATACCCATGGTGGAGAAATGTGGAATTGATTCACTAGTGTTTCCAGTTTTTTTTTTTTACCCTTGTAGATGTGAATCGCTCCACTTCTGTCACTTGTACCAGGATTGGCACTTCTTCAAGAAATATAACACCATCCAGTGACTTGAATGGAAGAAAGTTGTATATTGCTTGAAAGGATATGTTCCTTGGTTCTGAAAACAATTATAACATTGAAATGTTAGTGATCATATCTCAAGGGACAATCACATGAGCCAGGTGAGATCAATAAGAAAACACTGACACACACTTTGATGGTGCGGTAATCATTCAGACTCATGTTGGCCATGTATTTTAAAATGGATGATAACATCATAGCAATCTAAAGTACAGCTACTTTAGATATAGTTTGTTTGGCTTTTCATCTTTTGAAGTTGTGCAGTAATGGCATGGAGAGGCTCCATTTGATTGTCAGCAGGATAGCGATTGAAGACTCCAGCTGGAGGTGTATAGTATGCTGTGTGCTCTGGAGTTTCTCAAGGCTAAATCTGCTCTGCATCAGATAATGATTTTAGTAAGCATGTGCTTTTACCTGCTAAAATTAACATATTTGTTCCAGGAAATATTAATGAACATTCACTGCTTTAGCAGTGAGCATAAGTTGCACTTTCTATGAACAAGATACAAAATAGTGGCTGGAATCCTTTCATACAGTCAGTGAGGTGCTTAACATTCAGGACAAAAAATTGATCGTCAACCTCAGGAGGTCAAAATAAATATTATATGAGCTGCATTTTCTATTTATTTTATATGAGGTTTGCAATTTTTGCAACACTGTTACCAAAATCTGTGACGTTTAAATACAGTATATACAGACTTGTTTAGCAATAAACATTAAATAAATACTGAAATTCAATAAACAGCATTTAAATTAGGCCAGAATGGGTAAAAAAAAAAATGATACAAACAAAAGGATTGCATATTCAGTCTAAATTCAGTCAGTAAGGGACAGCTGTTTTGAGGGTCAATTTTTAATTTACAGTTACTAGATCAACTTATATTTACCAAAATTAAAGAAAAAATAGTTTCATCATTTGTAACTTCTATAAAATAGTTGCAGTCAGTATTCAGTATGAGCTGTGCAAGGACTGTGCTTCTATTGCACTACACTGCTCCAGCATCTCAAAGTCCAACATAAAGCCGTCTCACTCTCCGTCTGACATACAAATAACTACAGCAGTATGCTGAGAGGTCAGCTGTCCTATAAGGTCACTAATGAAAGCGAAGACACAGTACTGTGCAGTTTACCTCCACAGAGGTCAGTATGGCCGCTTAAGTCCAGGTCCTCTGGGTCGTCTTGTAGGTCGTCTTGTTCCAAGCTGCCAGAGAACTGGCTCATTACTGACTCCAGTCGCTCCAATTTAGGAGGCCCCTGACGGCCATTCAGAGACATTTTCACTTAACGGCTTTTATCTACAAAGACAATAAAATTATTTCACCACAGGATACAAATACAGGAATAATGTATGAAGTGTATAGTGCTGTGATAATAATGCAACACTATCTATCTATTTATTCGAAGAAGAAATGTTTTATTGGTTATTTAAATATTTTTGATGTCTGTAAGAAAATTTGAACACAATGAATATTTGTTCCCATTACCATCTACTCAATGCACACACCCCTTCAAATCATTTAGCTGCATTTCAGTGTTTTGTCTGCTAAATATGCATGAATACCTCACGTTCTGATTTTTTCCGGTCACTGATAATTGCCCCCATATGCGAAATGCATGAAATATGGATTTAATATTACTTGGCTGGTTGCAGCACTTTGGTATTTATATGAGGGGGAAATCTGTTAATGAGGGGCTCCTCCCCTTTCTCCTGACTGGCTCCAGAGCCAGTGGCCCAAATGCAAAGTGACAGACAAGTCATCAAAGAACATGGGGATGTAATGTCTTGTGATCCCAGAAAGGGTGACAGACATTGATTTTTTTTTGCAATCTGACGGTACATGTAATGATAAAAGAAAGGAAAGGTCAGGGTCAAATGGCATGAAAGTGAGGAAATGGCTGGATATCACGCAATGTCACGGGCCAGAAACCTTTTCTGCTACTAAACAATACAAGAAATGCAGTTTATTAACTTTATGACTGTTAGTGAAAACAGCCGTGTTATGTGAGAATTTGCTAAATTTATATAACATAGCATAGTTAATAATTAATATTGTTTAAACTAATCTGAATAATAGTATGTAATATGCATTATTTTGCAACAAGTCAGTTACTTGCATTAAAATGTAATGAATAAATAAAATATATTTTGTATATGTGCGCATATATTTAATTTATTTACATTTCACTGTACTTATTTTATGCCTGCTCCACAATTTTACTTATGAATATTTACACTTTTTTCATTCCAATTTGTGTCAAAGTGATAGAGAAAGCAACAAAAAGAAACAGATTATTTTGTGCTTCATTTCACCTGTCATTGCTCCAGTAAGACTGAGAATCTTCCTAATGGCCACGGCAAGGGGTCAACAGCTGCAAAGAGGGGGCGGAGCCATTGGAAAGATAAACATGGGCAGCAGACAAAGATGTAACTTCTTTACTTGGAACAGGTAGTACAGACAAATCATTAAATTTATCTTGACATGAGTCTTAAGGGTCAACTATTTCAATATGCTAAAATATTATTTTTATTATTAATATATATATATTAATGTAACTTTTTAAATTACAGTGTTTTAATAATATCATTATACTATATTTTGTATATTCATATAAATACTATATGAATAGGAATGAATATTTTTAAAAGATAGTTGACCTTTAGCTATATTTGTTAATTGTTTTAAGTCAATTTAATACTGACATGGCACTGTTTAAAAAATAATCTTTAGTCTGACTTGATAAACTCCTCAGTAACAACAGCTGAAATGAACTTTAAATCAACAATGTGTTCGTTCAGTCTGAGATCAACAGACAAAGATTTTTTATAGTCTGCTCAAAAAGTTGCAAATTAAAAGACAGTATTTTCATTACATGAGCTTTGCACCCAATCATTGTGGTTATTAGGTAATATGAAGTTACTGTAAAGTGCTTTACGGTAGCTTTGTTATACTACCTGAATGAATATTACCTTAACTTATGATATGAGAAACACACAGGACAACGAGTTTACTGGATTAGATTGGATCTGTGGGGGATCCAAATTCATACATTTATTTAGGCCGCAAATTGTTCATGATAATCATATGTGTGTGACAACTGCAATGTAAATAAGGTTAATTTGTGGTGTAATTAGACAGGATGTGAGTCTCCCTTTTATGACAGCACAAACGGGACAGAGGCAATTCATTAAGCAAGTAATAGAGCACATTATTGTGCAAATGTTCTGCATCCGACTAAATCAATCACCACTATAACGGCACATTCTTTCATTAAAGTGAATTACAAAGCTGGAAGAGGGGAAAAGATCGGAGCGTGGAACAGCAGGAAGGCAAACTAAGAAAATATAGAGTTCTTACCTCATTTTGAAGCCTGTGGAGGAAGAATGCTTCTCCTGACTCTCCTACGAGACAGGAGATTGCAACAGGTTGTCACTACTCTGCCTCTAAAACTCTTAACAGATAACTGATTTCTGTTAACTTGAGGAGTTTCAGGGCTGTTACCCTTTCTGAATTATGTCAGCAATATGACTGGACAGTTCCATTCACGGCTCTTACAATGTATCATCACACCATAGGGGAACAAGGGAACGGTTTCACAGCATGCTGAAAGCCTCTATTGATAGTGCAAAGCTCTGCCACTGGTGTGAGTGTTTGTGTTTGAAATGTTTGTACCAGGAATCAGACAGCTACAGCTAATCTCTGTGATGTCATCCCTCATGAGATGGGGACTGGTGGAGGACTGGCCGTAGTGGTATTTGTGTTGCTGAGTGAGTAGTGATGTGTCAGCGGTTCAAAAGGAGAGAAGTTGGACAATCATTATGAAACATGATTGTGACTGAGATCTCAGAGCTTGTGTATTCAGGGTGTATTTTAGAGGTAAACACAACACTAGGATCAATTTAAAACTGCATGTGACTCAAGATTAAGCCTACAGTTTGTGGCCTTTATCCAATTCTAAAGCCAAATATGCAAAAAAAAAAGCATCCATATTGACAATACTTGGATGTAAACAACAGCATGGATTGCACAGTTAATGTACTACTGAATATGTTTTTTTGCTAATTTATGGCATCTAAACCACAAAAAAAAAAATGTGTGAAAGCTGCTAAATCATACAGAGAAGGAGGAAGCAGGAATATTTTGACAAACTAAAGTGAATAGGTTGTAAAGATACATACAAGCAGTATTAATTAAATATTAACCTAATATTTCACCTACCTGACCGGAAATGATAAGAAGATACACAAATGTTGTCAAGATTCTTGCCCTAGAAATCCTGGTTCAGTCTGGCCAACCACAAATGCCTTTTGTTCCTCAGACAGTTTTTGCACTCTTCTCCTTGATTTGTTATAACTTTTAGCAGGCTAGAGTACTCCAAATGTTTTCCCAGTTTACCAATTAGTACATCCCAAAACATGACAATAATTGACCATTTTTAGCAGCAATAATCAGCAAAATATGCGAGTTTCGTTCGGTTCTGTGGCATTGTTTATATTCAGTGCTGCCTGTATGGCTGACTGATAAAGCATTGTGAAAACACTCTAATATATTGTATGTCGTTCTTAAAGGAATAGCTCACCCCAAAATGACAATTTGCTGAAAATGTGGTTTTCACCCTCAGTCCATGTAAGATGTAGAAGAATTGGTTTTTCATCAGATTTGGGAGTGAATGGGTTCTGTCAGTATTCGAGTCCTAATGGCTAATAAAACATAACAGTAAACTACAAGTAATCTACAAGCAAAAAGCTGTGTGTGAATATAATAAGCAACTCCATAATTAAGAGGCTTTTAACTTAAACCATTGCTACTGGCTAAAATATGACTCTTTTGTCCAAAATATTGCTTTCTCTAGTGAAAAATCTGTCTCACCTAAATCAGATGAGAAATGTGCACTAATAAAATCTAAACAAGATATAAACAGAGTTCTAAACAAATATGTTGGAGGAAACATATTATGGACCCTTTTCACAAGCCTGTGATGACGCGTTTTTAACTGTCATCATCATCATAAATCCTTTAAAGTTTTTTATATTTTGATTTTTAAAAATATAATACTTTGTATTATATCACCTTTTCATAAAGTTACAAAAAACCTAGTTAACGCTTTGCGATGGTGTTTCTAATGCAGCGTCTATGGGAGGGACAGTAAATTTGACATTGTTCTCTCTTTTGACTGCTGATATCAGTCTAGCTCAATTTTTTCCTTTGATTGAAAGTCGTGAAAACACTATCGTGTAGTTTTTCTTTTGCTATTTGAGCAAATGGGACTGCAAAAAATATATTTGTGGTACTCTCCCATTCACTGCTCTCGGATTTTACCCAACTATGACGCCTTCCGCTATGAGAAACCTGGAAATGTGAGAAAGGTCCACTGATTATGGACTCGATTTTGGCCAGAAGTGATGGTTTAAAGTAGTGCCTAGTTGATGGCTTTTAACTTCACTTAAGACGTTAATTGATGAACTGGAGTCACATCAGTTTAGACTCTGAAACCTCCCGGTTTCACAAACAAGGCTTAAGCCTAATCCCAGTCTAAAATGTAAGTATGAGATTTTTCAACTGAACGAAACTTTAACCAACTGATCTTAAAATATGTCAGTGCCTTTGTTTTGACTCAAGATGTACACCAGTAATGTTTTTTCCTAATCTCACTACTGCCAAATCCTATCTCAACCTAAGACCTGTCTGTAAAACCAGGTGTACATCTTGAATAGTCTAAGGGTAAGTACATTTTCGTTGGAGTACAATTTTCATTTTGGGTGACCTGTGCCTTTAATAGTCCCATTAGTACACTTCATAGTGACACTTCTTAGTGTGGATGCATATAGTTTGTTTACTTACAGCTCCCGCTTTCGTTTACCTTTTAATCCTTTTCACGGCTATTTGCTGGACAGAGAAATTTTAGGGTGCACTGTGAAATTTAATTGATCCACTTCTTCAGTTTGGATTGTCGAATCCACTATTTTACTAACTATGATGTCGGACGTGGGCTCATGTTTATATAAAATTAGCATTTAAATTATGCACATTGCGACTGATATCAGTTTAATGTGATATATGTAGACATTTGGTCTAGTTTTAACGCTATTTCTCAAAAATCCTGTGAAAATGTTAAAGAAACCGTTTTAGATGAAGTGTACAATATCCCTCTGTTTCACTGCTTGACATTTCATGTCATGTAGCCATCTACTGTGTAGCATTTTCCATTTGTGCGAGTCCACATTATATCCACTCGGCTGACTCAGGTCACGTGACGTAACACGGTCTATTCTTCTCCCCGCGGTAGCAGGAAGTACAAGCGAGCGGCTCATACAGGGATCAGCCATCGTTTAGCCACGTATTAAGCTTTTATTTTCACATTTGTATGGTTTACCGATATCGGTATCGTATTTATGTGACACCGGTGATTTAAAGCCTGTATTGCTCGTCTCCACCAGATTGTAAATCGTCCTCGTCGGCGGCCAGACAGTTATTGACGTCAGTGCACGTTTATACTATTATTATTTGTGAATCATGTTTTGACTGTAGTCATTCTCGCGCGAGCAGAATATATGAGTAGACAACGTAGAAATTGTGAATGGTTTCGTATCCTTTGCTCGCTTTGACAGCCGGTTGCTATGCATTGCCTGCATCTGTGTGTACAGCCATGCAGCATAGCATGTAACTGTGCTGAGATGTCACACCGCCTTTTCTAACAGATCTCTGTAGTGCATACAGTAGGTAGGTTGCAGTCCATGCACCCTTCTCGCATAATGTTTGCTTTTTATTTTGAAGTCTTTTTGTAGTGTTAGTTTGTTATTTTAACCTTCCACCTGCTTTCTTTGTTCTGCAACAGTGGTGGGTCAGAATGAACAGAAACCACATGAAAGATGGTGCTTTCTGAGCCTTACTGGGATCATCACATCCCGCTGCCAAAACTGGGACTCTTGCACTCCCGGCTGGTCACTGCCTTTGTTGCCCTGATCTGTTTCATAAACAGCTATGATGGGGACTTTGTCTTTGATGATTCAGAAGCCATCATCAATAACAAGGTATCACCCTTAATCCTGGTTATTTATTTATTTGTTCAGATTTTTTATTTAAAGGAATCGTTTTCCTAAAAACCTAAATTCTGACATCATTTACTTGTCCTCGTGTCATTTCAAACACATGATTCATACATATAGTACATGTAGCTTTCCATACAATGACAATGGATAGAGACCAAGGAGTGCCTATGGACACCATTCAGATTCATTGTATGAAAAAAGCAGCTTTGACATTCTGTTTGAGTAAATGATGAAGATGGAATTTTCTTTTTGGGTAAAATGTCTTTTTAACAGTAAAATGGTCAGTTGTGATTACAAGACTCATTTTTTTTTTCATGGAACAAAGTTCTAAACAGATGTGTGACCCTGGACCACAAAACCAGCCTTAAGTAACACAGGTATATTTGTAGCAATAACCAAAAATACACTGTATGGGTCAATTTTTCTTTTATGGCAAAATTCATTAGGATGTTAAGTAAAGATCATGGTCCATGAAGATATTTTGTAAATTCCCAACCATAAATATATCAAAAAATATTTTTTGATTAGTAATATACATTGCTAAGAACTTCGTTTGGGCAGCTTTAAAGGTGATTTTCTCAGTATTTTTTATTTTTTTTTGTACTATCATAACAAACCATACAGTAATGGAAAACTTATTTATTCAGCTTTCAGATGATGCATAGATCTCAATTTCAAACAATTGACCCTTATGACTGGTTTTGTGGTCCAGAGTCACATTTGTTGGTGGACAACAGGGGACAGACTTTTTCAATGGCAAACCCATGTGATTTCTGCATTTCGTAGGATTTGAGTCCTGACACTCCACTGAGTAACATCTGGAAAAATGACTTTTGGGGCAGTAACTTAAGTAGCAACTCCAGTCACAAATCCTACCGGCCGCTGACCGTCCTGACCTTCAGGTACGTTCACCACAAAGACAAAAGGGTTTTTCAATTACTGCTGTGTGGCTGATGATTAACACAAGGTAATAGTCCAACATGCTTATAGTGAATATTGTCAAACCTCTTTGCATGTATTAGATGTGTGGACTTGTAATTTTATTCTCAGTGGGAAATCAAAAGAGGTCCCCCGAGTGCTTCCTCAACGAATGCCACAATAATTGACATTAAAATTGGATGCATATATTGCCTTTTTTCATACTCGTTTTAGAATTGTCTTTGGCATTTGACTGCAACTGTGAGGAATCTATATAGGGGGCATAATTCATGTCCTGCATGCTGCTAATGAGAATGACATCGTTTTGCATCAGTAATGGCCCGTTATCTCAATTCAACCATAAAAGTTACTTTATGATCCTGCAACGTCTGTATGCTGTCGTATCTCTGCTGTTTTATGTCTCGGAAATGTACGAAACTTTCCAAAAGTCAGAAGTTGTAATCATTGCGATTTGTGGCTTTTACTTATTTTCTCAGGATCAACTACCTCTTGGCCGGTGGACTGCATCCGACTGGCTTCCACGTGCTCAACGTTGCCCTCCACTGTGTTATTTCTGTGTTAATGATCGATGTGTTTGCAATATTAATTGGCGGCCTGGTTCACGATGGAAAAGGGGCGAAACTCAATCTTTCTCCGAAAGCTTCCTTCCTGGCTGCGCTCTTCTTTGCCGCACATCCAGTTCACACGGAAAGCGTAAGTAGAGTGGGAAGACGTGATTCAGCAGGCCGTCTCTGCCTGGTAAACAAGCTCCGACTACAATGCTCCATATCACAATGTTCATTGATGTTGCATGAAATATACATTACAAGGCCCGTGGAGAAGAAAGCTTCACGCAGCTGGTGTGCATCACATAGGTGGGCTCTACAGTCAGCCGTGGCTATTAACAGCTTCCGAACGCTCGCTCTGGCCTGCCACGGATGCGTCCGAGCAGGGAAGAGTCTGCCGATGCTCCGGTATCTGCTCTTTAATCAGGTTCAGAAAGACCGGCCCTGGACCTGGAGGGGGTGAGGTTCAGAGAGACCACTGACTTGGGCCTACGGGATGAATCAAAGAAGGTGGCCCCAGGACTCCAGCCAGGGCCGACTGCAGTTCTGTAATGAGTGCAGCCTCCTGCCTTCACCGTTAATTTGGCACTGCCAGAAATACAGGCAATTTCACAGACGAAAGGGCGGCGAAGGATGTTTTTATGCTGCCCATTTTTTTTGCCTTTAATGTACAAGCAGGATTTAATTTGTTTGGGTGTAAAATGTGTAGCTGCTGTTAAAAACGAATGCCCTTGGGGTGGATTTCACGGTCGTGACCTGCTTGATGATGAACGATGCTTGACGAGACAGTGTCCTTTAGCTCTTCAAAAGTATTTAGCTGGAGTTGATCTTAATAATCTTCTCTGTTGGCTCTCTGTCTTGTAGGTGGCTGGCATTGTTGGCAGAGCAGATTTGTTGTGTGCCCTCTTTTTTCAGCTCTCTTTTCTGGTTTACTGCAAAGCGTTTCAAGGTCAGTTGATAAACTAAAGCAATAGTTATACAGTTATTACGGCACTATGTGAAATTTAGTGGCATAAAATTACAACATAATTTGTCTTCACTTTAACTTGGTCATCAGTTACTACCTTTATAAATCCATATGATTTGCTTCTTCTTTGGAACATATAAGGAGAAATTTAAACAATTTAAAGGAAACAAAAACTGCGGTCCATTAAACTTGTCCACTGTATTACAAATCTTAAGTCTTACAAAAGCTTTGTGTGTGAAACGGACTGTAATTTAAGTCATTATTTAATGATAATTTTCCGTCCAGTGGACTATTAACAGAGGTTGTGAACACACATTTTTGTGAAATGGATCCACCAATTCATTGAGAAGATCACACTGATTAGTTCATGAATTATATGGACTTCTGTTAATACTTTTATGGTCGCTTTGTTTGCTGAAGCTTCATTTATCTTGTTTGAAGACTTCAAATCTTATCTTGCTTGAGATAAATGAAGCTTCATTATTTTATAATTGCATAGATAAGAAAGCATGTCATAGAAGTTTGCAAGTTTGTAACGACTTGGAACAGAAAATAAATAATGACAATGTTATTCTAGGGTAAATTAATCCTTTATAGATACTGCATGTTAGAATCTTGTTGAATGTCTTACTTTGTATCAAGTGTACGGTTTACTATAGAGACTTTTTGAATTTCTCTCTGTAGGTGGTGATAAAAAGTTCTCTGTGTTGTGGATATTTGGCAGCATTCTTCTTTGTGCTGTAGCCATGCTCTGCAAGGAGCAAGGCATTACGGTTTTGGTGAGTGAGAAGATGTGTACATTTGAGAGAGTTGCAGGTCAAATAAAGTAATATGCTATAAGCATATATGTGATCCTGGACCACAAAACCAGTCATAAGTAGCACGGATATATTTGTAGCAGTAGCCAACAATACATTGTATGGGTCAAAATTATTATTATTTTTCTTTTATGCCAAAAATCATTAGGATATTAAGTAAATATCATGTTCCATGAAGATAGTTGTAAATTTCCTATCGTGAATATATCAAAACTTAATTTTTGATTAGTAATATGCATTGCTAAGAACTACATTTGGACAAATGTAAAGCGGATTTTCTCAATATTTTTATTTATTTTTTTTTTTCATTTTTTTTATTTTTTTTTTTTCCACCCTCAGATTCCAGATTTTCAAATAGTTGTATCTCGACCAAATATCTCTCATAATCTCTCATCTACTTTTACAATACAGAGCTTTGGTCATCCATAAAATATCTTGTTCTTTTCTTCTTTGTCTTAAGGGTGTGAATGCTGCTTATGATATTCTCATGGTCTGTAATCTGAATATCTATGAGCTCACTCACCGGCTGCTGTCCAGGAGAAAATCAGCTGATGTAAGTGACTTATTCACGGGGTGGCATGCTTTAGACCCAAACAATCTTTGGACTGATTTTAGGGCTGCACGATTATGACAAAAATCATAATTGTCGATTATTACCTTGAAATTGTAATTGCGATTATTTACGATTATCACAGTTTACATTGAATGATGTTTTGAATAGCTTTGAAGCAAAGCTAGTTTTTTCATTGTTTAAAGCAACTGCATGCCACATTTTTATATATAGATTCTTCTTTCAATATAAAAAATAAAATTAAAATAAAAATTAAAACATCCTTAAGATAACCTGTAGGAAAAACACATTCTCATACACACATAGAAATTTGATTAATTGTGCAGCCCTAACTGATTTGTATTTTCTTTTTTTCCACCCAGATTGGTGGGTCGGTGAGGAGCGGTTTGCTTATGAGGTTGGTGCTTCTCTTTCTTGGTGGTTCCTTTCTTTTGTACGCGAGATGGAGAATCATGGGAACTGGGCCTCCATCTTTCACTGAGGTGGATAACCCAGCATCCTTTGCTGAAAACGTCATCTTGAGGGTAAGCAGTCCTTTCAGTTTGGGTTTGTTAAATGGTCCCTTTGAAGTTTTTTTGGATAATATTCTTGTTATACTGTTGATATGTATTTTTAATACTACAGATTTTATATGAATGATTTTGTAGTTAATATTTATTTAGAAGCAAAAAATACTGCTAAAATACTACTACTTAAAATGTACTTATATATCAATTGTATTTAGAATCAAAATGTAAATAAAAATATTTGTTTTGGTATCAATTTGTATCTAAAACTGCAATTGGACTGCAACTGCAGCGGTGGTGATAACTAAAAATATGGTGTTCTGTTGACCCTAGTCAAAACCGAAATAAACTGTATACTTTAATATAATCGTAGTAGTCCTTTTTACCCTAGACAGACTGTGCCATATTTTTCACATCATCATCCAAATCATGTTTTTCTTTGCTTGCTTTCTCTCTTCTCAGATTGTGAACTATAATTACTACTACTCCTTGAATGCCTGGTTGCTGCTATGTCCCTGGTGGCTGTGTTTTGATTGGTCAATGGGCTGTGTGCCTCTAATTAAATCAGCCACTGACTGGAGGATTGTCTGGCCTCTTTTGCTGTGGTGCTGTCTGATGGGCTTGGTATACCAAGCTCTGTGCTCACAGGACAGCAATAAAAGAAGGTAAGATCAGCAAAACAAAAACATGCTTTGTCCAGACATATGGAAAATGTTTTCCATTTTATTACTACTACTAATATCTTCCTTCAGAAATCGTTCTAATATGCTAAATTGGTGCTCAAAAAACCCTTTTACCACTATGCATGTTTTGTAAAAAAAAATGATACAGCTTTTGGGTAGTCATTCGTAAATAGAAACATCAAAAGACCTAGAAATCTAAACATTCACAATGTTGAAGCCTTTACTGTCACTTTTGATCAATTTAATGTGTCCTTTCTGAATAAAAGTATACATTTCTTATGAAATGTGTAATGCTCTCTGTGTTTTTAGGACTCTGACGTTTGGTCTGGTTCTGCTAGTGATTCCATTCCTGCCAGCCAGTAATCTGTTCTTCAGGGTGGGGTTTGTGATAGCCGAGCGGGTGCTGTACCTCTCCTCAGCGGGCTACTGCCTCATTCTGGCCTACACTGTGGGCTACTGTAGCTGCCACTGGAAGAAACACAAGGTATGTGGCCTGTTCTACACCAATTTCCCACTTATCACCTCCTAATATTCACCATCAGACCATAATTCACTGTAACTAATGTTCCGTTGAGTTTGTGTTCACGTTTCGTGTCTGTGGGATGACCGCAGAGGCTGCTGAGAGCGGCCACGTTGACGCTGCTGTGTGTGAACGTGGCTCGCTCTGCACAGCGCAGTCAACAGTGGAGGTCTGAACAGAGTCTCTTCACCAGCGCCCTGTCTGTCTGCCCGCTCAACGCCAAGGTGAGACCGCACACCTTCCAACCACCTCGTGCTGCAATTTAACTCCACTCCATTGGTGAAATCCATTTCCGTAACTTCAGCTCACCCATCAACACACAAAATGCCTTGAGCACGCTCTTAACATAAGGTTTCTCCAGAGGAACTGAACCTTCAATAAGTGTACTGTGAGCCGGTTTGGATTTGAAGCATCAGCTAAATCACTCAATAACAAAAAATAACAGAAAAGCAAATAAAATATTTGTTCTCAATTGTACTCAGTCCAGTTTTGCACACCAGTGACTTCATTAGCTTGATGAGTTCTCTAACTTTCTCATTCCTTGCACAGGTGCATTATAACGTTGGCAAAAACCTTGCTGACAAAGGCAACCAGAGTGCTGCCGTCAAGTACTACAGGGAGGCAGTGAGGTGAAAAAATATTTAAAAAAAAATCATGATTCTGTCATATTTCTTTTGGGAAAACCCACAGCATTTTAAACAGTGTGATTATGTAAAATATAAGGTATTGTTTACTTTTTTTGTCCACTTATAGACTTTTTTTTTGTATGTTTGTTGTTACAGATTACACCCCAAGTATGTTCATGCCATGAACAATCTTGGCAATATATTAAAGGAAAGAAATGAGTTAAAGGAAGCTGAAGAGCTCCTGTCAGCTGCGGTTCATATCCAGTAAGTGAAAGATTTTTAGTTCAAAAATGTTGTGTGTAGTTGTGTAACCTCTTGTAAGTCACTCTGCTGTTTCTTGGTTCAGGCCTGATTTTGCTGCAGCTTGGATGAATTTGGGTATTGTGCAGAACAGTCTGAAAAAGTTTGACGAGGCTGAACAGAGCTATTGGAACGCAATTCGATTCAGGAAAAAATACCCAGACTGCTATTACAACTTGGGACGTCTGGTAAGCGACGTGTTTTGCATAAAGCATTCAGTACATTTTTATAAAGTGTGTTTTCCTACTTTATAACATTTCCCCATATTCTAAACATCAATTTCAGTAATATTACAGCATGGATTTTTAATATGTCTAGGGTGGTTTTGATGTTGGGCAATTATGTTCACCCTTCCTGTGTGAGTACAAACCAATATGGTGCAATTTATTATTAATTATGGCAAGAAATTGGCTATTCCGTTCAAAATATTGCCCATTATGATTTGTAATGACATGCTATTTTTGTGTTAATGAATGTTTGATTTCTTTACTCATCTACTTCAAAGCATTTTTATCAAGGATGTGCCATAGTGATTAATGCACATTCTTCTGACATTTTTAGCCTTGTTATTAATGCAAGAAAATGCAATGCAAGTTTAAATCTGCATCATTTGCCTGCCCTTCCCTTCCTATCTAAAATAATAAAATAATTTAAAAAATGTTGCGCCTTTTTTGGTTGTTTTAAGTATTTTTATCCCTGACCCACATTGGCCCATTGCTTATTATTTGTGCTTGTTTGTTTTATCTCCAGTATGCAGACCTGAACCGCAGCATTGACGCGCTGAACGCCTGGAGGAATGCCACCATGCTGAAGCCTGACCATAGCCTGGCGTGGAACAACATGGTGATATTGTTGGACAACACTGGTAAGGTGTAGATGGAAAGTGATTTATTAAGTAGGGCTGGGAAAATAAATCGTTGCATCGTAAATCGAGAAATGATTCTGCATCTGTTCTGAAGTTTTCAGAATACATCCCGAATCAATTCTGAACTTTTTTTTACGTTTTTAACAGATGACACTGCGTGCTTTAGAAACAGCCATACTCTGCTTGCTTCCAATTCCTTACACACACTTAAAATAATGTCATAAACTTCATAAAGGTTGAAGCGAATTACAAGGGTGTTCAAAGTGTGCTGTGTTTATATTAATCTTGCATCATAAAAGCGTTCTAAGCCGAGGTGCAATTACATGACTCATTTTAAGCATTAGTCGACTATAAGCCGCATGTTTATTAATTAACCATATAAATCATAATAATGAGCTTTTAATTGGCTATATAGCTTAATAAGTGCTTAAGCACAAGCAAAAAAAAGCTTGCCATAGCGCACCGGCAGATATAATAATTATGAATGTGTCAGAGAAAAACAGCAAGTAGACTGCATTCACATTTTAATAATTTATTGATAAACTAGTGCTTTCTTCGTTTTTGCCTCAATAGATTAAGTTGCTGGCACCGACTCGTCATCTCCGTGGTAGTGATGCGGCTGTATGCATGTTTCATACAGATTACATAATCTGATAATATTTCTTTTCTATTTGAATTGGTTCATTTAAAAGTAGACATTTCACTCTCTATAAATATGTTTTTCATGTCTGTAAGGCAAGTATACATGGAGTTTCGAAGTTATGCGCTCAAGTTCACAGAGACAGCAGAAAGCGCATCCTGTTTGCTTTAATTATTTTACAAAAGTGCAATGTTTCATTGTTATTCTCAGTGCACACAAAAAACATTGTGTTTTTACAGATTTGAAAGTCCATCACGGACTGTGTGACTTCTTCCTTTAGTTTTTTGTTTTGTTTTGTTTTTCTGCAACTAAGTGACTAATTTTGGTCAACCAAGCCTCTTCTCATCGACTAATGGTTACGACTATTAGTGGGGCAGCCCTGTGGCTGATATACTTCTCTTATTAGATGACACCTGAAATACTTAATTCTGATTGGCTAGTTGCTGCATACCATAGTCAGTTATTTAAACTATATAATTAGCCATTGTCTTAGGCACCCTAGGACAATGCATAATAAGCACAATAATGTACAGTTAGCTTTACATCACCCTGTTGGGGTTTCGTTTGCTGACTGTACGTTATCTTTTGCATATATCATAGTTTAGCAATGCAGTATAGATCTGTATTTTTAATGTTCAGACAGGGGCACTCATGTATGTTTAAACTGAGTGAGTGTTCTCATTAAACGTGACCTTGACCCTGCCCTTGGGGGTAAACAGATGATCTTGGCCTCCTCCCAAATCCTCCCGCCTTGTCGTTTTCATCTGGTGTCCAAAGTATAGCTGCGGCTCATAGCTGTGTGTGAGATAGAGGGAGAGAGAGAGGTGTGAACTTCCATTCTGCAGATGCTGAGCGTCAGGTGCACGCTGCCACATGGGGCCATGCTGCATAATTAGTTCACCCTTTACAACAATTAACTCCTGCACCCCATCTTCACCCCCTTATCTCATCACAGACCCTACAGGGGCGGATAACTTATCTTTTTGTTAGAATTATCAAATAACCTTTTTGTGTTTTTCTTTTCAATAGAGTTGGGAAAGTGCACCACAGACTTGGTGGTAAAACCAAAAAAAAAAATTTGATTATGATTTACAATAATTTTAATCAAAAGTGGAATTCAGAATGTTAAATGTTTAACTAAAACTGTAAAAATCTAGTTTTAAAAAAATCAAGTCATTTTAATAGTAATAAAT
Source organism: Labeo catla (assembly GCA_012976165.1). NCBI lineage: Eukaryota > Metazoa > Chordata > Actinopteri > Cypriniformes > Cyprinidae > Labeo > Labeo catla. The sequence continues at coordinate 460,149 of VONZ01000230.1, read as the reverse complement.
ATCAGTAATAACCTACATATATTTTACAAAAACATTTTAATATATAAAAAAATGTTAGGCATTTGTGAATACTTTTGAGCGATTTAAATGAATCAGAAAAATTAATGGCCAATTAAGAAAGAAGAATTAAAATCATCGTTCTTTTTAAATCACTGGCAAACTAATTGCACTTCACAATTTTTATTCTCACCCAGCCCTACAAAAAAAAAAAAAAATTTAAACTTGTTAAAATATATTTAGGTCAGTAAACCATATTCATGCACATCTGTTTGTAGCTTGTTTTTTTTATTATTATGAGAAAACCATTTTCTCAAAAGTTTCCATTCTGACGAGATGTTACAGGATTAATAGAGGATGTCCTTTCCGAGGAATGCCGGCATAAGAACCCAACATGATTAGACCGGAAGAGCAAGAATCAGCAATGCTTGAAATTTATGTATTAAAAGCCTTGTGTGTTGTTTTAAAGCCACTCTTCCCTGCCGTGTGGAGAATGGCGCGATTCCCTGACAGAAGCCGTTTATTCAAACGCGTCTCCCAGGCAGGTTGGCCCTCCCTGGAGAGTCTTGGCACGGTCCATTTTCTTTGCCAAAAAAAAAAAATCCCTGGCATCAGTATCTTCTCCCACTGCATTTTCCAGCCTCCCTTGATCCCAAAACCCCTCCCAAAAATAAGTAAATTATTGCAAACAGGAAATTGGAGATGCACTACTGCTATTGTTTCCCTATATTAAACTGAAAACGCATCAAGAAGGTGTGCAAACATAAAACATGAGTCATGTTTAGGTTTCAACGGTGAAGAAGAATCCTCAGCAGCTCATGAATTTGTTAAGGGTCAGCCGGTGAGAGAAGATCTATCTGAGTCTGTGGTCAGAGGGAGTTTTGACATCCAGATCAATAAGTCAGTAGCCCTTGTGTTGCCCTCTAATTAGGAAACTAAAAGAATCAGCCATGTGTGGAGTTGAAAAACTCTCTTCTGGAGGCTGCTGACACACCAGAGCAATCCGCTCTGCACAGTCAACAGAAATTATGGAATGACAACTATACGGTTGTTATTTTGGGACATTTAGAGCTATTTATAAAAATGTAAACAATTTGCTCCTTCACAATTCTTTGTAGATTGTTTTTGGTTTTTTAGCTGGCCAGTTTTAATGATGGATATGGTTTGGCACAAAACAAACACGCTTCTGTGAAAGAGACATAGCTGTAGGAGTCTGCCACTGAATACTAGTTAAAAGTTCTTTTTACAGTTGCTCTATGCAGCTACTAAAGTGTTCTGTGTGATTTTAGCACATTGCTGGTGTTCTTGTTGGTTGCTTGGTGTGATTGCTAGGTGGTTACTTCTTGCAGGCTAAAGTCAAAAGAGTCCACCCCCAAGCCACTATGATATTCTTGTCCCTAGATATTATTGGGTTCCTCCTTCATGGTAATAGACTATGCATGAACGCTTATTATTGGCCACTACAATTTCCGGTGCAGTGCAGTGTATGGAAACTCAGAAAATGAAGCTTGAGGAAGTGTCCCACTACCCACCTTATTTTTCAACGCAGAAGTAAGCTGTTTTCTGTGAATGTGCAAGACTTTCTGATTCATTAGCCGCTGTAGAGAAATAGCGAGAAGAATAATAGTGCAGTAAACGACAAATCTGTTTGTGTTACAAACCACTGTTTAAATCTAAGATTATATTTTAAATAATATGGTAAGACACACCAGTTCGCAATATCAAGCAGCAAAACTAGCTGTTTTGTACAGCTAAAAATAGCTGGAAGTAAATGACACAGGAAGCCTCACACATAAAATTTACAAATGGCAATGTCTGCTCTTACGGGAAAAATAAGGTGGATAGGAAAAAGCATATTGTCATGAAAGTTAGCGGAAGCTTGAGATTATGGTTTATAAAGTTTTAAATATGGATGTTCTTCTTACACCAGTGTTATTTTTGACAGCAGATTTTGATTTAGTCATAGTCTTTTGACTATTTAGTTGTAGTCATATTTTAGTCATATGAATTGTTTGTTTTAGTCTACTAAGGCTACTTAGTAGGTGGAAACTTAGGCTACTAAAGTTTTTTGTTGCTGGATTAACATCAATGCCACAGTCAATAGCAACTAAATTAGGCTGCTGTCCCTTTAAATCCAGATACATGAATGCAATCACTGCTTTATAATAGAGAACTGTAGATCAGTGCATACAATGTACTTATGCACATCCGATATTCTCCCAACAGTTTACGTTCACATAAGACGTAACCGAGTGTGTTTACGTGAATACTTGTCAAAACGGAGAATTCAACATAATTTTGTGTGCCTTTCCGTTTTTCTCTGTTGAAAAGTTTTGATGAAAATTACCCGCCAATGACATTAACACTATCTTACACAAATGTATCAATTCACTTCAGAAGGCCTTTATTAGTACTTTTTAATGATTGATGGATGCACTTTATTGGACTATAAAAAAATCTCAACAGCCATTATAAGAGCCAGGACATTTTTCAATAAAATGTTGATTGTATTTGTCTGAAAGAAGAAAGTCATATACATCTAGGATAGTAAATCATGGGGTAATTTTAATGTTTGGGTGAACTGTATCTTTAATGGTAAAAATATAATATAATATGGTCTAATTGACTGTGTTCGACAGTTACTATAAATTTGACAGAAAGAGTTTGCCATGGGAAGTTTGGAAGCTTGCTACTAATATTTCAATAGAAAAATATAGGCAGTAAACATGCATTGAGCCCATTCTGTTTTTCACAAGCTAAAAAATGTTTAAAAGTTAAAGCCTAAGAGTTTGAGTTATCATTTATAACTTAATGAGCAACAGTAATACTTTGTGTCTTAGCAAGGTAACAGTTCATGTTGAATTTAATATTTTGTCTTTTCGTTACAGGCAATCTGGCTCAAGCTGAGCTGATTGGAAAGGAAGCATTAAAGATATTGCCAAAAGATCACACCATCATGTTCTCCCTCGCCAATGTCCTTGGAAAACAGGAAAAGTACAAGGTTAACACAAACTTTTTTCCATGTAGTGCTGTTTTGTCTGTGAAAATGTTACTCAAACTATTTCTTTGATACAGAAGGAACTTTATAATAACCAATGTTCCTTTTTCTCTCAGGAGTCGGAAGGATTCTTTCTTAACGCTCTGAAGATCAACCCAAACGTTGCCAGTTGCCATGGTAATCTTGGTAAGTCTCCCAGAATCCCGCTGGCACTTCAGTATTGTCACACAAAACAGTTGTGCAAGTTTTGACTCCTGCGATGTTACACGATACAGGCATAAATCGGTGCGACTGAATCTATAAACAAAGCGAAGTGGCTATGATTCTTCTCCCATTCACTGGGGACCAATGGCGAGTTACGGTACAGTCGCTTGATTTAAGTGACAGGTCTTTTTTCTCTGCTCTTGCAGCTGTTCTTTATCACCGTTGGGGAAAACTAGACTTAGCAAAGCGCCACTATGAACTGTCTCTTCGACTGGATCCGAGCGCTCCGGGGACCAAGGAAAACTACAACATGCTAAAACGCAAACTCGAACAGCGGCAAAGGACTGCTGGATAACATCGTTTTTGATAACTGCATGCCACACAAGTCTTTGTACGGTCTCTACATAAGTAAATAAATTAATTCATCTTATTATTTTCCACTTTTGTCTTCTATGAATATGTACAGATGCTGTAGATGTACACGGAGCTTTGATTCTGGCCACGTTATAGTCTTTTAAGGTCAAGATTGTGGTTTCTTAACCGGCTCAAATGAGTTTGTCACGTGTAACTGTAGTCTCAAGACATATGGAACATATCCACTATCTTGACTTTCATCTTTGACCTCATGTTATGTCAGCTGGGCCTCTATTTATTAGTCTGTTACACTTTGTAATTGCAAAGTATGTTACTCTTGGCCATGCACCAAGTACGTACCCCACTGTGGACATCGCACCAAATTGCACTTTAAAATGTCGAGTTATCTCGAGTCACACGCACCGTAGGCCAATGGTTTTTGTTAGCGTGTTTGTTTACACGCCTATATCTAACATACGTGTCTCAAGGACCAGACCGTGGCCTTTCTTTCTTCCGAGTCCTCTGTAGTTAATGTCGGAAAGGTGTTTTGCGAGTCTGTGTTCTGATGTGCTGAGGCCGGGGCCGTAGGGTCACCCCAAGTAGGAAGCCGGCAGTCATGACAGCAAAGAAAACAGTGAAGCTCAGAATGGGGGATTCAAAGGAGGTGGAACGCAGTCCCTAGGGGCATCTCACACATGCTGGCTGCTCTTGAAAGTTAGTGGGCTGAGCGAGGGCTGACCTCGAGACACAACTTCAGTCAACAAGTCTCCTTCTAAGTTTAAAGTGCACCGTGCTTCTATTTTTTCACCTGCTTCCTCTAGCCAACGGGACACTTTTGAAGAACCAGGATCGCAAAGACGGTGCTAAGATGACAGGGTTGCTGGTTCTAACGATACCATCCTCAGATCTGAAACATCAACCTGCAGTTGTAATAGATAGATAAAGGTATTACTAGAACAACAAAAACCTTTGAATTATTGTGTAACCACGGTCTGACGTATTTTCAACGGTATTTCTACTTCTACTTCCCTTCACACTGCTGAAATTGAACCAACATGGGTGGACTGGTGTCTTTCCATCTTTGCTTGAATTTCACACTTGATGTACCAGCAATATTTTCATAGTGTTGCATAGAAGGATTACTGTGTCCACTTTTGTTTTTGCACATTATTGAGTTTAAAAGTGTGTGGAATCCATTGAACCGCCGCATAGCCTCTAAGAAAGTGAACAGTTGTACTAAAATTCATGGATAGGAGGTCTAGTTCTAGAACAACACAGCAAGTTAAAAACAACAACAACAACAACAGAAACACTAAACTATATGTGAAACCGGTATGGAGAATGCATTTGTTTCAACATTGTTGAAGCATGGAAGTTAGATAAAGGATGATCAAAGAGCAGGGTTCCTGGGATAAGGGAAGCTGTATAGTACAGATTAGATTCCATATATGGCATTATGTCAAATGTAATTATATAGCTAGCATGCTGAAGAATCAGTTGACAAACAGTGTCTGGGAACATCTACCTGTTAAGATTTCTTAAAAAAAGAGGGGAACTTTAATATAATTAAGACAGCACTAATGGCATTTTTATTAAAACGTAAATTTGAATTGGCTAAATTTGTTAGTCTTAATTAGAACTTGAAATACTTCATTTTTTTTGGTCAGTCACGACATGGTTAAATATTCTTGTACAGTACAATGACCTTCCCACTCACTGGTTTCTTACATTGCAGTAGGTTCATGTTTCTTATAACACTGCACACTTTTTTTTTGTTTTTTTGCTTGAGGTCGACAAAGTCTCGTGCTCACCAAAGCTGCATTTATTTGATAAAAAATACTGTAAAACAGCAATACTATGAAATATTATTAAAAGTTTAAATAACTGTTTTCTATTCATTTTTTTTTTTTTAAATGCAATTTATTTCCATGACGGCAAAGATTAATTTTTTAGTAGCCATCCTTCAGTGTTACACATGAAAGCCTGTTTCCACTGAATAAAAAATATTAAAAAGGTAATTTCGACTTTTTATCTCACAATTCTGACTTTTTTTTCTCAGATTTGCATGATACAAACTCGCAATTCTGACTTTTTTTCTCAAAATTATGAGATATAAACTGGCAATTGCAAGTTCTCAAGTCAGAATTGTGAAATATAAATTCACAATTCTGACTTTTTTTTCCTCAGAATTACATAATATAAATGCAATTGCGAGTTGTTATAAACTCTGAATTGTGAGATATAAACTCGCAATTTTGAGAAATAAAGTCAGAATTGCAAGATAAATTCAATTTTGTTTTTTATTCTTAGAATTACAAGTTTATAACACAATTCTGACTTTATAACACGCAATTGTGAGTTAAGTCAGAATTGTGAGATATAAACTCACAATTCTGAGAACATGCATCTTTTTTTCCCTCTCAAAATTGGACTTTATAACTCACAATTGCAAGTTTACAGTATATCTCACAATTCTAAGGAAAAACAAGTCAGAATTGCGAGATACAAACTTGCAATTGCGAGAAAAAGTCAGAATTGTGAGTTTTTTTCTTGCAATGCTAGCTTTATTTCTCGCAATTGTGAGTGTGTATTATGCAATTCTGAGCAAAAAAGTCACAATTACCTTTTTTAATTTTTTTATCCAGCGACAGAAACAGGCTTCCGTAGTTACATGATCCTTCAGAAATCATTATAGTTTGCTCCAGATCATTTTGTATTATAAGTAAGGTTAAAAGGTATTATATTAAAACATGATACATTTTTATTTTAAACAATTTGGTAACACTTTACAATAAGGTGTCATTTGTTAACATTAGTTAATGTATTAACCAACATGAACAATGAATAATACATTTATTACAGTATTAATCTTTATTAACATTAAAAATACAGTTGTTCATTGTTAGGTCATGAATAATACATTAGTTTAAGATTAAGATTGAAGTATTATTCATTCTTAGTTCAAGTTGTTAACTAATGTACCTTTTTGTAAAGTGTTACCAACAATTTTATGAGATTTTATTTTTTAGCCATTCAAATTTCTTTACTGTCCCTTTTGATCAAACAAATGTGTTCTTGATATAATAATGATAGAAAAACTATGGATTTCTTTTAAAAAAATCATACTGACGCTATATTTTTAAACACTCCTGTATTTGGTAAGTTGCAATGTATTAAGCAATATGATAACACTTTAGAATAGGGAACAAATAATAACCATTAACTTTCAAGTTTTCACTGAACTGATTAACATGCTGCTTATTAATAGTTAGTAAGGTAGTTATTAAGTTTAGGTGTGGGGTAGGGGTTAGGGATCTAGAATATGGTCATGCAGAAAAAGGCATTAATATGAGTGTTATAAGTACTAATAAACAGCTAATATTCTAGCAATATGCATGCTAGTTAGCAACTAGTTAACAGCAAGAATTGGTCCTTAAAATTACCAGCAATATTACAGACAGTTTTTATTTATGTTCTAACTAATAGTCCGTCACAAAAGCACAATTAACCCAGCCTTTAAATTTGAAAGTAGTCTTTGTTTTGGTTTATCAGACGAATGTAAGTTTCATATAAAAGATCTAGAGCAGAACAGTGGATTCAATTTTATCTAGCAATGAACTTATAAAGCATGCTAATTTTAACCTCAACTCACAAGTATGCGAGTATGTTGCTATAGGAATATCACAGCATGGCAATTAATTCATTCATTAATTGCTGATTGAGCTGGTACTAGTGTGATTCAAGAGGAATAAATGAGAAAGAAAATATAGGTAAATATGTAAAAAATAAAATATTTTCCACTTTTTGTTGTTATCTAACCATTATGAACCAATTTCTGTTGCACCCCCCCCCCAGCCCCCCCTCCTCTGTAGGTCAGACCACTAACAATTAAGCTTCGCTGTTTCCACACCAGCAGTTCTAGGAATTGTCTGCGATTCTTTGAATCCAAGAGCCGGTGGAATTTATCTTGAGTGAAAACAAGGGAAATCTTTTTTTTTACAGTCAGTGACCTGAGGTTTATTTAAGCTTCAGCACTTTGGCAAGATCGTAGCGCAGCACTTGACACGTGCCGCTTTGTGAACGTTATTAGCCGCTTGGTCCCACAGTATGTTTAGATGAACAAGCCCTGAATCACATTTTACAGCTCAGAGCTCCTCTGACAGACTGCTAATCAATCTGACAGGATGTTGTCAATGTTGCTCTTCTAAAATGCTCCCTGGCCCACCCTGCAGTCCTTTAAACAAAACTAATGGGTTGTGATGTCGGCTCTCCGACTTCCAGTCTAATTGATGTACATTTTGCAGATCTTCCCAGAACGGTAGCCGCCATCCGGCACGGTACATCCGCTTCTCTGACACCGGGTCAGGATTCACGCACACGTGTGATTATTAGGATGGCACTCATTAGGGAGCATCTTGCCTGACACTGGCGTCGCCCCGCTCTGAGGAGCGCTCCGCGAATTACTGCCATACACTCCCCGGCATTTTAAAAAGCACTGATTGTCACACACGATACCGCCACCACCAGTCCCCGCGTCCACCTCTGCCCTACTGTGATTAATTGTTCGCGATGGGCAAGTAAAGGCCATTGATGCCAGCTGCTGGTCTGGGTTTGCTGAATTAATATCATGGACATTTTCTGCCAACACTGCCCTGTCATTCACAAGTCCTTGAGACATGAAACAAGTTTAGACATATGGGTCTATTTTTATATTTCATCTAGGGCTTTCAAACGATTAATCACAATTAATCACATACAAAATAAAAGTTTGAGTTTGCCTAATATATCTGTGTGTACTGTGTGTATTTATTATGTATATATTTAAGAAATATTTACAAGTATATGTATTCTAATTTTTATATAATTAATATTTTGTACATATTTCTCTTAAATATGTACATTAATTTGTGTGTATTTATATATACATTATTACACACAGTACACACACATACATATATTAGGCAAACTCAAACTTTTATTTTGTATGCCATTAATCGCGATTAATCGTTTGACAGCCCTAGTTTAATCTTTTTTTAAAACACACGTGACCCTAGACCACAAAACCAGTTGAAAGTAGCACGGGTATATTTGTAGCAATAGCCAACAATACATTGTATGGGTCAAAATTATCAATTTTTCTTTTATGCTAAAAATCATTAGGATATTAAGTAAAGATCATGTTCCATGAAGATATTTCCTACCATAAATATATCAAAACTTCATTTTTGATTAGTAATATGCATTGCTAACAACTTCATTTGGACACATTTAAAGCCAATTTTCTCAATATTTAGATTTTTCGAACCCTCTGATTTCAGATTTTCAAATAGTTGTATCTCAGCTAAATATTGTCCTGTCATAACAAACTATACATCAATGAAAAGCTTATTTATTCAGATGATGTGGAAAAATTGAACTGGTGTTGTAGTCCAGGGTCACAGATGTTTAGAAATGTACTCTTTTTTTTCATATTCTTTTGAAAGAAAAACAAATTAAAAAGTGATAATGTGTAACCATCCATTAAAAGTAAAAAATCTTTTATTTTAGAATATATGATACAATATTTTCTATTGGGGGGGGGCATATTACAATGAATTATAATATAGAAATGAAAAAACATTCTTATTATGGACAAGTTATACTCAGGTCACTATAAATGAATTGTATTTTTATGTATTTCTGAATAAATTAATAGATGAGACCTAGGCTTCCTGTAGCCTAGTTGTTTAAAATCAAGATTTTTTTTTCAAGGAAGCCCTCTTAGCTGTTTTGCACAACAAAATGAGACGCTCTGGATCTTATTGAAAAAAAAAAAGGTGCAGTGAGATGGAAATTTATTAACTGGCACCAGTTAATGTGTGCATTATTCATTTCTGGTAAGCATGAAAAATGATTTAAAGAGGTTTGAAATTGCAGCTGCAAAGGCTGACTGCACAGAGCCAAACTTGTTCATTTGATCCTTTAGAGGTGCAGAGGGGTGTGAGCTGCTCTCTGGACAGGGTTTACAGTAACAGCTGTGCTCCTCTCACAAGGGGGCGGCCACTCGGACGGGCGGTGGGCCGCTCCGAACAGATGGAAAAATACATCAGAGCTCTCTCACTGTTATTAAAAACACAATATCCTCTGCTTTTTAGGGTTTAAGGCGGGTGGGGGTGAAAAGGGCGGGATGGGATGGAATGGAATGGCTGTTGGGTAATTTCTTATCATCTGGTTTTCCAGAAATCAGAGAAGAAGGGAAAAAAGAAAGAAACGAAGAAGACTCTGTATTCGTCTCGCGTCAATCGCGAGGGGCTTCTTGCGTTCTTTGTGTCTGTGTGTTTTTCTTGGTCTCTCTCTCAGCACCACCCCTCTTTAGCTCAGCGAGGGCAGCGAGGAGGAAACGGTGCCAGTGGCATATGGCTTGCCACTGCGCTAAACATCCATACTACAGACAGGTCCATCAGTCACAGCTCTGGCCGTGTGAGAGGCGAGTATGGGTGCCTGATAGATGGTGTTTAGAGCTTACCTGCTGTTACGACATCACCACTGAAACACTGGGCACCCCCCAAAAGCCCACGCCGACACTGGAAACCGCAAAGCGTGAAATACCACGTCTGGAAGTGCCTACCGAGTCGGCCGAGTTACAACAAATAATAGATAAGCTATTTAAACCCTCAGTTAGGGACCCCGGGTCAAAGCCGCGCACATGCCAATTAATGCACAACATCTGCCATACAGCCAATGTATATGAGGAGCCTCGCCGCGATTCTGGTCATTTAAGCCCAAATGTTTCCGTTGCGAGAGCGGGCACCAAATTGCTTAGAAGATTGGGTCAAATTGGACCATTCTTCTCTGAGCCTTTTCCTCTTTCTATGACGAAAGGTTTGTCTTTGTTCCTACTTGGGCCCGGTGTTTTTCTGCCAAATTTAACAGAAGGCTCTGAGGGTAAAGGGGGTCCACCCCACCATTACCTTCTGCTGCTGAGCAACTACCCAGCAAAGACAATCGCTCAGAACCCTGCTGCCTGCACCACAAAGTGAAAATCCTTTAATTAGACCTTTATATATATATATTTTTTTTTTTTTCCATCTAGCATTCTTTGTCAGAGTTGCTGAATTATAAAAAAGTAATTAGACTTTTAAGCAGAATTCATTTTCTGCACACACGACATTGTGTACAAATGTTTAGCTAGTGCAAATGTTATTTATATATCCAGAACTCTTTCACTTAATTTCTTTCATTTTTGGGAATTTATTCATCATGACACGTTTTAATCAATTAAAATGCTAGATCTATGCAAATAAAACTTAATAAAGATACTTAATAAAGGTCAGCAAAATATGTAATACTTGCTACTGAACTAGTCTGCAGCTCCAGAATCTCTACTGAACAAATCTGCAGCTCCAGAACTGACCACTGGGGGCAGTGCTGTCCAAGAAACCACTTACAAAATCTCTGTGAGATAAAAAAAAAAAATGCAAAACCTTTCTCTCAGAAAATCTCTTCTGTGAAATAAGATGGCTTGTTACTTACTAAAACACACAAACAAACAAATATCTACAAAAAATATAAAAAAGAGACAAATTTCTGTACTACTTTATGACATTTCTAAAACAACAACAAAAAATATCAGAATGTGTATAAATTAAAAAAACTGATTAAGTATTATTTACAATATTTTTCACCGTCTAAAAGAAAGTCACAGGTTGATCACCCAAACTCCAGCAAAAATACATGAATGAATAAAAAAAAAAATTAATTAGACAATAGCGTTTAACAACGTGTATGTGATGTGAATTAATAATAATAAGAAGAAGAAAATCCAAATGTTGTATTCTGTACAAAATTCTAAACGAACTACACCGACTGATAATGTTCATGTGCATATTGAAAAGGAAGGGTCCAAGGGGAGGAAGTGTTATATAATTAACACTATCTAAATAAATAAACAGTCAAACCGGAGCCAAGGAGGCCCTGTTTTCTGTGTTAATGCACTATTGGATTTCCAAACATTTAAATGGGTCTAATTAATGTCTCACTCACTGTGTTCTTATTACTAAAAAGGCTAATTATGCAGATGGATAACATCAGAGCAGGAGCATTTACATGTAAAATCAGAAAGCCATTTACTAAATGAGCATTCTTTCCATCTGTTGGTAGAATATTATAATTCTGTGCCTCTGCATGTTTGAAGATATAACATGAAATGATGTTTCTCAAATGAGCTAAGCATTCCAATTTGACTTCATAATGTTAGACGATATAATACACTAGATACTGAATTTGAAAAAAACATGAAATATTAAATGTTAGCAAAAACAAAAGTATTTCATTTCAAGCATACGCTAAATGAAAAGCCTACCATTTCAATCCAGTTTTATTTGCTTTGCTTAAATGTGCTCAGTCATTTGTTCCTCATAACCCTGTGAAAGAGTTACATGTTTATTTCTCTGTTCACTTCACTGGCTAATCTCTTCATTAATAAGTCATAATTGCAGACATTAGATAACCACAACAGATTCCCCTCCGACTGAATGCTAAGCATTGTTAGCCAAGCGCTTAACTGCTTCATATCTGCCCTTGTTCCACCCGGCGGAATCCATAGATTGTAAATTAGGTCTGATGATATACTCGAACCCGCCCGGGCCCCTGCGTCAGGGCAGGGAGAGGCCACGGGGCACATTGTCCTCTTGACTTTCCGTGCAGCCTTTGTTTTTTTTCTTTTCTCTCAACAAAGCGATCAAGTGGCATATCGCACATGACAGGATGTAAAATACATTCATTTGCATGAATTTAGAGACTGCTTTGACTTTGCTTTATCTGTGTGACTGACCGACGACTCCATAAAATTCACTTTAGCAGCGGGGGTTCCCGGACCTCGCTAAATACTACGGCAATACTCCTGTCAACAGCCTGTCAATCATCAGAGGGCAAATGAGGCTGATACGGGCTGCAGTCGTATAGAAACCTAAAGGCATTTTAATAACAATGATTAGAACCAAACTAAGTTAGAGTGTGCATAAAAAGTCTAAATATAATATAATGTTTATTATAATGTTTCACTGTCACGTTACTTTAGATACAAAAGAGTTAATAATAGGTGACCTCAAGGACCAAATAAATTACTCAATTTCTCCCAAAAGAAAAGAAAAAGAAGTAACCAGAATTAACGTCTGTTTTACAATACGAGAACGGATCAGTGTCACTCCTCCTCACTTGTCTTGGTTTCACACTCCATTAAATTATTAACAACAGAGAGCAAACACAAAGGTCCTCGGAAAAGGAAGGAATAAACACGGCAATCAAATCAAGGCTTCGTGAAAGACTTCGAGGGGCCCGAGATACTTGTGCGACAGCTGAATTTTCTGCTTAAAAAGCAGATCTGATGAGATGCAGCATTCATGGAACAATAATTCAGCCCACATACACATGCTTCTGTTACCAACTAAATACAAGGGATTTTAACAGACAATATGGATTCAAATCTAAAGCTTCTTCATGTACTGTAACGTAACATACAAGGGTGTTTTTCTTTCCTAAAATCTCACAGTCTGCAATTTAGCTAAAATTAAGAGCCTGAAGAAATGACAGGAAGATGTTAGGATTTTCTGAACCTATGTAAAATAGTATTTCATTATTCATGTATAATTTACCATGCGCCTTTAGGGTCTTTAAATAGCTTAGAGTATTGAATTAAACAGATTTGATCTATATCAATTGCTAAATATAAACAACTTAATAATAAAAAGGTTTTTTTTTCTCTTTATTCGTAATTTCATTGGCCATACTGATTTCAAATGTCTTTTGTCAAACAGTCTTATATCACAGAAAATTTGGAAACATTTTACAATAAGGTTTATTAGTTAACACGAACTAATGAACAATTCTTTAAGCTTCATGTTAATTTCAGCATTTACTAATGCATTATTAAAATCACAAGTTTTTGTTGACATTAGTTAATGCACCGTGAACTAACATGAACAATGTACAGTATTTTTACTCACTAACATTAACAAAGATGAATAAATAGTATAATAATTGTTCATGTTAGTTAATACATAAAGTTAACAAATGACACTTTATTGTAAAGTGTTACCTAAAATTTACATGAAAACAGACTGAACAAGTAACAAAAATCTTATAATTGGCATTCATTGTTTTATCATTTAAAATTAGATTATGTAAATTATTTTTTTTATATTTGATTTCATCAAATTTTTAATTATTTTATTTGTATTGTTTTTTAATTAAAATTGATTTCTTGAAAATTACAGTATTATCTAAGGAACTTCACTGTAATCTTGAATGACAGACTGCTTTTATTTGTGTCAGTGTCTGAATTTGTGGACTCGCTGAAGACTTCAAAGAAAAGGTTAAGCTTTTCAGAATCTTTCTGTATATTTGAGCTATTTTTAGTACACTGCGCAATATCTACAACTAGAGAAAAGCAAAAAAAAAAAAATCGAAACGTCAGTTTTGTGCAACGGTGTAATCTACTAATGGGTAAAAATGACAAAAACAATGACAATGTTCAGATTTTAAAATGTGAAAAGAACAAAAAGGAGGCCATCCAGTTTGGATGGGTGGATAACATATTTTCGAGGCTCAAAGGTGCTCCGCTCGCCTGGCAGCCCAGTCAGACACGAGCGAGCAGGGCCAGAGGGGTTGTGTTCTCCCTGCGTCTCCCAGCCTGACGGACACCACCACCGCAGCGCCGAGCGCAGGACGCCAGCGCTGTCTTCTGGCACTTCCCGGGGCCTGTGCCGACTCAGCGTGGTCACAGACTTACTCAGCAGCCACACCTTTACAGCAGACTCACTCACACAGAAAACACTCACACACGCATCCACAGCAGCACACGCTCCAAGATCCTGGCCTGCTCCTCTCGTCACCGGCTGACGGCTGCACTCGATGCTAATTAAAGTCCACCCACAGCATGATTCACCGAGCGAATGGAGCTACACAGCGAAATATTACTGCCTCTGTATGTCCTTCCTCTGTTTGGCTCTCTTAATATCATTATTTCAAGACAAATACTCACCTCGCTTGTCAAAACATTAATTACAGCACAGGTCAGGTGAGGAAATGACAGAAACATCATGTGCGGGGCTGGTGAAGTTTTGCAGAGAATCCAGAAGATGGCAACCTATCTCTGATGCACACGTCTGATCACTTGTTTAGGTATTTATCAAAGCATCAGTCATTGTTTTCTATGTTTTATGGCGATACTGGAGGGTGATGCTCAGGTAAACATTGCTAATAACGCAAGCTAAAACCTTGTGAAATTATTTATTTGACTGATTTTTTTTCCAGAAGGCCCAGATACAGTGCAAATCTGAAATCTTTCTTCATAGATGTTCAAAGGTTAAAACAGCCTCCATAACATAAAAAAGACTTCCCAATGCTAGTATTATTAAGAAATGAATACAAAGTGAATACTAAAGTGGTTTACTCATAATAAAGATTGCTCTCTCCCTATAAAACCTTTCAGATTTATCATGGTAAACAACGTAATATTTGACATCAACAGAGATCTGCCTGCTCATGTGTTTAGCTTATTCCATGAGCGGCGTGAACGTGCAATCATAACACCTTGGCTGTCCATTAAATTGAGAGATTACTGACCAGATAAAAGCCGCTTGCTGACATGAACTTGAACCAGACTGAAGGAACCGAATGGGAGACCTCCATCGGTTACAATAAGCCATTTCCAAGTCAAACTCTACTGTTGTAATTGTAAAAGGAGATTGCAAGTGTGCATAATTATGCTAGATTGGAGCATTTGTGGTATCTGGGTTCACATATAACTAACATTCGCTTTCAAAAAAGGCATAATGATGTATTTACTGTACCGTTTGACAAAAGGAATGCGGCCCTCAGAGGAAAAGAGGATTGAGGCAAGAGAAGGACAGTGGTTTTGCTCCACGCTGTTGAATAGCCACTTGTGATCGCAGGCCGAGTGAAACGCGACACCATGAGACTTGACCAAATTAGAATGAAGCTTTACTCTGCTGGACTCTCTCTGCATCAAGACACTCTGGATTAAAAGCACGCTGGAGACGCAGCCCGCCAGGGACGGTGTGCTAGCGGGAAAGCAGCGCTCATTAAAATACACTCAAGGAGGACGAGATTGAGTGGAAAACGAAGGAATGAGGAATAGATGGTCCTGTTTTTTTTAAAAAAAGTCCTCAGACTAGCTCAGATCACTACAAATTCCAGGCCTGTTTCAGCTGGTGAACTACTGTTAAACTAAAAAATATACAATCTGTCCCAGATTTCATACTTACGCACTACTCACTAATATAATTGCACAAAAGAAGCATTATGTTCACACGTCATTTACTGTGAAGAAAAATGTGGTGGACACTCACAATATGAGCCAATTATATTTCGCTATATTGTGGAAGAGGCGGCCCACGATTGTGGTTTGACAAAAAAAAAGTTAAAATGGCAAACTTTTGAATGTTCTTCGGAGAGAAAGCCAATGCAAAAATCAATCAATAAATAAATCTTTCTTGAACACTTGAACCCATCTTTCATACACTAGTGTGTTCCAGTGTACTACAAGTGGTAACTAAATACATTTTTCAATACAGAGACAGTGTGTTAAAAGCGCATTTTAATTTATATTCATTGTTCCAAAATAGCACATCTGAGTACACTTAGATGGTCTTAAGATTACCTTAAGCACTAAAGAATATTTTTTAGTATATTAAGTACAAGTGCGTTAAAATAGAGCACTTTAAGTACATGTGGAAGTGCACTTTTTCACCTGGGTTTACTTGAAAAGCAACACGTATATGAAGATATATATTATAGAATGTGTCCTATAATACAGAATATAAAAAGTAGTAAGTGTATACTTACAACAGTAACAAATAGTAGTCAGTAGTCTTTTTTTTAATGAGAACGCATTTGACTAAAAATTGGCAAAAGGGCTAAAAATTCAAAATGCTTACACTAGATAGCTAAGTATATACTGTATAGTATATAAAGTAGCGCTGTCAGTTGGTTAAAATTTGTAATCTAATTAATTACATGATGTTTTGATTAATTAATCCCAAAATAAATTTGACTGTGAAAATACCCATAAAAAGATTATTTAAAGCTATTTCGTGTTAAATGAGAAAATATCAAGTAGACATTACAAATTGTAGCTTTAGAAAGAAATATTTTATTTGATTCAACATAGAATTTATTACACATAAACATTTAGGCTGCAACGGCCTAATGTAAACTATGGAACATAAAAGAAGATAGTTGGAGAAACATCTCAGAAACATCTCAACATATTTTATGTTCATACAATGAAAGTCATTGGTAACCAAAACAGCTTTGTTATCAACAGTTCCGCAAAAGAAAGGTTTGAAACGACATGAGGGTGAGTAAATGATGACAGAATTTACGTTTTTTTGGTGAACTATCCCTTTAATGTTTTTATTTTTATTCTTCTTCTATTTTTTTTTAATGAAATGAAACTCAATAAGAAACTAAATCTACCAGCAGGTGACAGTAAATGTCTTCTATGAGTCATTCATTTATTCATTAGATTCATTCAAACAGCTAATTCATTCAGGAATGAAGTAAATGGCTCTCTTTATGAATGGGATTTTGAATCATTGGTTCACACGATTTGTTCAAAACGCAGATTCATTCAGAAACTAAACAACGCTGCGTTGCTTGGAGATGCGCAACAATTTTGCTATGGCTTCAAAGGTAATATGTTCTCTGCAAAACTGAGCAAAAAAACAATATTCTGTTTAACACAATATCAACTTTTTTACAGAATAAAATCACATTTAAGCTTGTGATAGATCTGGAAAAAAATCATCACTTGTGTCATATTGCTCTTGGTGCCGTGTGATATTGTGAGATATATGATATATATAAATATGAGACAAAACACAAGGGGCATTTTTGCACAAATATCTTGAATTTTAGGAGATAACTGCATTTGTGGAGTTGTTACCCTGCATCATATTTGTCAACAGTCAACTATATGAAATATAAGATAACATACAAAACACAAGGGGCATTTTTGCACCAATATCTTGAATTTTAGGACATAACTGCGTTTGTGGAGTTGTTGCCCTGCATCAAGTTTGTCAACAGTCAACTATATAAAATATAAGATAACGCACGTCTAACGTACATTTTAACTACATTAAAATATTTTAAGCGTGTTATTTTTTCATAACTAATTAATTAACGCATTAAACTGACAGCCCTAACATAAAGTAGTATATTTTAAGTATATATTAACTTTGTTTTATTCATTTATTTTTCTGATGATACTAGTTTGTCATGTAAAACCTCATCAAATACTTTGGCAGAGCATGACTTTAAATCAAGAGTGGCAGACCACTGTTTAGAGACAAGGGATGACAACTAATAGTGTCTGGGATCAAAGACCTGATCAAAACATTACATTGTACGTCAGATCCAACAGAGCCGATAATGTGTGTTTAGAAAAATGTACGTAACGTCCAATTGATCAGCCATTCTGATGAGATGAAATGTTCTCATCAAAGCTGGAACACCTAATGGGGGAATCACAGTCTCGGTACAAACAGTACCGATATCTCCGGGGCATCCGTACGCATTCGTGTCCGCAGATGAGAGCGAACATCCCGGCCCGATCCCTAGGTTCGTGTGGGGCTTTGACCCGTGTTACCACCCTCCCAAGTGTCACTTTTGATGCTCGTGGTAGGATCCATCATGTGGTTGGCAGGCTGGCTGATAAACAGGCCGGTCCCACGGGAGCGTGTGTGTATGTGTGTGTAGGCTCTCCAACAGCTGGGTGGAGGAGCTGAAGAGTGGTGGAGCTTGCAGATGTGAATCTGGAAGCGACAGAAGGTATCGGCGTACACATGTTTGTTTTTCCACCTCTCCTGGAGGAAAAAGGAGGCCCTTGATCTAGTGTTGAGCAAAACAGTTAGCTTTTGTTTCAAGAGATGAAAACCAGTGTCGCTGTGAGGAGGGGCCAGAAAATGAAAGAAAGCAGAGAGTGGGGGTTGCTTGAAGTCCGGAAACTGAACGAGGAGACTGGGTGGTCACTCGCAGGCTGTTGTGACCCTTGACCTGGTGTACACATGATCAAGAGACTCCTTCTAAAACACTGTTGCACAACCAACAGTTACCATGAAAGACACCGGATCACATGTACCAAAAGGGTCTCTCACCTTGTCTATTGATTTCTGTCTTTATCCCTAGTTCCTCTACCTTTATCTGTCTGTGACCACTGGATTGGGTGACTTCTAAGCAAGTACTGATAGATAAGTCTTCCAGGGTGTACAGGAGACCCCACAGTCCATGCTGTACAGGTGGCCTGCTAACAGCGTTATGAGCCAATTATAATATTATTATTACTGTATTTGTAGTGGCCCCGAGAATTGTGGAATATCACTTGTCCCAAACTTTGCTGTTTAATCTGCTTTGTGCAGTCCTGTGAAATAACCATATTGATGTGGTTTCAAAATTATTCTTGAAGGTTATGTGACCAGAGAAGACTAGACCTGCTGAGCCTTGTTTACAAAAAGAGGAATGCACATGCACGCGTCAAGGTACTCTTGTGAATAGGGCTGGACGACTCCCATGTGTTTTTTTTTTTAATCCTGTTAATACTTTTCCATTAAAAACATACTACTGCATACTACTGTATTTTAATGTGCGGTATACAGTGCGACTGAAAACTACTGTGTGCGACTATGAAAAAATATTTCGTAGTCAAAAATAGTTTGAAACAAAGCACAAACAAGTTTAAATGAATCTAGTAAGTCAATGATTCAATTTCCCATTCATAAAGACAGTCACTTGCTTTATTCCTGAATGAATCAGCCATTCGAATTAATCAAATGAATGAATGATTCAATAAATAAATCAGTAACTTGCTGCCACCTACTGGCAGTTTTAGTTTCATTTTCATGTTATTTAAATTTCTAGTTATTGAAAAAATGTAATATTTCTGTATTCAAATTTTTATGCTTAAAACATTAATCTCAACATGAATTTATGAATTTGAATGCACTCATGCCACCCCAGGGCCTCACTAAACATGAAAATACACCTACAAGCCATGTTTGTGTTGTTCTATGCCACCTCTGTAGTACTAATTAATTTTGTTAATACTTATTTCAATCGATTGGTAACTACTTCTTATTGTACTTGTTCTTATTCTGTTGTTTTAATTTGAAATTTTAAAAAGCATTTTTTTTAATTGACATAAAAGATGACATACTTTTAATAAAGTTAGAAAAATGCCATTACAAAGGTAAAAACAAAATTCTCCTGTAAATCACTTTAAGGAGTCAAATATCATCTTGTAATGGGAAGGCTAATTTTGGATTAGATTTTGTTGATTATTGATTAGAAGGTGAAAATTTTGACTGCGCTCCTACATTTTTTAAATTAGGAGCACAAGTGATCCTAAAAAGAAAAGTAAGCATATAGCCCTGTTAATTTGTGTTCCAAAGGTGAACGAAGGTCCTATAGGTTTGGAATGAATTTTTTGCATGAACTATCCTTTTAATAAATCCCTTTTACTCCATTCATTACATGTCAGATTTACAAGAATATTTACTTGTGCTGCTCACACCAACACCACACTGGAAAAACCAAGAAATTTTCCCAAGAATCCAGCTAAAAGTTCAAACAGCTATAACCCACACCACTCCAGTCGTTAAATATCTTGTGAAGAGAAAATAATCTAAACTAAAATTATAAAACATTATAAAACATTAAAATACAATTTATCTATCCATATCTCACCAGAGAAAAGGTTGTCTTATCTGGAAGAGAAATTTTCACATATCAATCACTATTTACAAGCAAAAACAACAGTTAATAAAACAAATATGTCAGTGGATTTTCATGTGAGAGGACAACAGAGAAGACACTTTTTGTTCGCACACATATTTCCGACAGCACCCATTCACTGCAGAGGATTCACTGGTGAGTAAGAGATGCAATGCTAAATTTCTTGATATCTGATCTGATGACAAAAACATCTACATCAACTCATCCAGTAAATTTTCAGCAAATTTTCCTTATTTGGATGAACTACTCATTAAGTCATCTTCATGCTGTTTCTATACTTTTAGGACTTTTTGTTATTTGTCAAACATAAATTAAGATATTTTGAAAGGTTGCATGCACACAAATAGCTCTTCAAAATATTCACTTTTGCAGAACAAACAAAGTCATACGGCTTTGGAACAACATGTGGGTGAGAAAGATTGGTACAGTGGTACAGTGCTTTGAAATTTAGCTTGGTACTGAACGAACACCATGGTATTTTTAATTGGCTTCTCTTTGGTGGAGCCGGTTTCATTTGTTAACTTTGGCACATACACCCTAATAACCTTCAAATATATATCGTCTGATTATACATGCCCACGAGTGTTTTTGTTCAAAGCGCTGTGCGTGTGTGCGCTAGCAGCCGGAGTGGTGGCAGCCTGTTAGCATTCTGCCTTGACGACTCCATCAGCCCAGTCTCAAGGTAGCTGTCAATCAGAATGCATCATTTAATTCAACAGCACTCCAAGGACTTTTCCTCCTGCAATGCCCATGACAGCACGGCTACGGCTCTATTCACTGATGTGCACAGTTGTATTTGCAATGTTCTAATAATTAGAGCGAGCGAGAGAGAGGATGTGGAGAGGTGAAGGAAAAAAAAAACAGCAACAAGTCTCAGTACGCACACCGAAGACGGTTCATTTTCGAGAGCGGCACTGGAAGCGCTGGGCTTCTGTGGCACGGCGCTAAATAACAGTGACAACGCTGCATTCATGCTCTTTGGAGAGACGTGAATTCATTCTCAGCTCGCTCTAATTAGATTAATGGTGTTGTGGCATACAAAGTGGGCCCACTTCACATTAGATAGCGTACGAATGAAGACAAACACTTATTTCAATTCCAGGCAGAGAAAAGCAGTGGCCAGGGTAGTTAGCATAGCCCTTTATGGTGCAATGAGATGTTAATTGTCTGCCATTACCTCTAAACTGCTTGCTTGTTGTATTAATCACAGCGCTAATTGATGCAGAGATAGAAACGTAGCCACGGGCGAAAACGTGGAGGAGAGAGAGTTGTAGATGCTAGATAAAGGATTTATCGTGTGAACCATATGGAGATGGCATGGCTTTCAATACTCCTAAACATGCCTAGTAGCGCTACTTTCCTTGATAAGTTCTGCGGTGAGAGATTTTTATTAATTTTTTACTAACACTTTTTCATTTAAGAGAGACACTTCAAAAGGGTGCTGAAGCATGAATACCAGATGTAATGTGTGTGTGTCCATATGTAGTCAACACAGTGATGAACAACACAGACACGAAAGAAACAAAGGGTCTTCGGTTATTAGAAATAACCTCCTTTTTTATAAAGCAGAATAACCTTTTTTATTAAGAAAATAGCTATTAAATGTTACACAGTGAGTAAAACTCTCGTTTCTGTTTCTTACAATAATATGTATTTGATTTTTATGACTACACCTAATATTTGTCTTACCACAGGGAAATTTAAATCAACTGCAAAAAAGCTAATATGTGACCCTGGAACACAAAACCAGTCTTAAGTAACATGGGTATATTTGAAGCAATATCCAAAAAAAAACATTGTATGGGTCAAAATAATCGATTTTTCTCTAATGCCAAAAATCATTAGTACATTAGTACATATTAAGTAAAGATAATATTCTAAGAAGATATTTTGTAAATTTCCTACCATAAATATATCAAAACTTAAGTTCTGTTTAGTAATATGCATTGCTAAGAACTTCATTTGGACAATTTTAAAAGGTGATTTTCTCAATATTTTGATTTTTTTGTACCCTCAGATTCCAGATTTTCAAATAGTTGCATCTCAGCCAAATATTGTTATATTCTAACAAATCATACAACAATGAAAAGCGTATTTATTTAGCGTTCATATGATTTATAAATCTCAATTTAAAAAAATTGACCCTTCTAACTGGTTTTGTGGTCCAGGGTCACATATAAGTAATTTAAACCGTGAACAACTTAAAAGAAAGACAGATTTGTAAAACAGATTAGATTCATGTGACCTGTAAATTATGCCAACTGTGAACAAAGATGCAGGACTATTTATGTCATGATTATTTACATAAAAAAAAAGACTGAAAACTGGTTATCACCATCATGTCGCTCAAAACTTATTCTTTTCAGTTTTCTTAGGCTCACTAATATTGTATAGTTATATGGTTAAGTAATATTTCTATTTTAATATATTTAAAAATTAAATTTATTTCTGTGATGGCATCCATTATTTTAGTCTTTACTGTTGCATGAACCTTCAGGAATCATTGTAATCTGCTGATTTGGTGCTCATGACACACTCCTTATAGTTATTAATGTTGATAAGGTGTACAGAAACTGTAATACATTATTTTCAAGATTGTTTGATTAATAGAATTTTTAAGAGAACAAATAGAAATGTATTTACTGTCACTTTTGATCAATTTAATTAATCCTTTCTGAATAAAAGTATTAATATCTTTAAAAGAAATCTCACACACCAATTTTGTGTGTTTGTGTATATATGTTTATTAACTCTGTTTTTTTTAAATTTTCAAAAATCATATATTTTTTTTTATGTTATCATCTTTTTGTTGTGTTACTCAGCTGTATTTTTTTTTAGTTATTTTTACTTAAAGGAGAAGTCCACTTCCAAAACAAAAATTGACAGATAATGTATTCACCCCCTTGTCATCCAATATGTTCATGTCTTTCTTTCTTCAGCCATAAAGAAATTATGTTTTTTGGAGAAAACATTTCAGCATTTCTCTCCATATAATGGACTGATATGCTGCCCCGAGTTTGAACTTCCAAAATGCAGTTTAAATGCAGCTTCAAACGATCGAAGCAGAGGAAGAAGGGTTTTATCTAGTGAAACGATCGATTATTTTCATAAAAAAAATAAAATGTATATACTTTTTAATGTCAAACGCTCTTACTCTGCCTGAACTGTTATTGTTCCAGTTCATGACAGTTAGGGTATGTCAAAAAAAACTCTCATCTCATGTTCTCCCTCAACTTCAAAATCGTCCTATATCACTGTTTTACCTTTTTTGTTTATGTTGTTTGATCTTCTTTGCATGTTCACAGCAAAGACTGTGTCGGTACTTCTGCAGAGATTTTGGATGATTTTGAAATGATTTTTGAAGTTGAGGGAGAAAATACGATTGAAATTTTTCCACATACCCTAAATGTCTTGACCCAGAATACACAGAGTTCAGGGAGAGCAAGACAAGATGAGCGCTTGAGATTAAAAAGTATTTAAATTGTATTTTTTTAAATAAAAATAACCAATCGTTTCACTAGATAAGACCCTTCTTCCTCGGTTGGGATTGTTTGAAGCCGCATTTAAACTGCATTTTGGAAGTTCAAAATCGGGGCACCATATCAGTCCATTATATGGAGAAAAATGCTGAAATGTTTTCCTCAAAAAAAAAAAAAACAATTTCTTTACGGCTGAAGAAAGACAGACATTAACATCTTGGATGACAAGGGGGTGAGTACATTATCTGTAAATTTTTGTTCTGGAAGTGAACTTCTCCTTTAATCAAAATAACCCAACTGCAGTTTGACTGAGATCAACTGGAATGCACAATAAAAAAAACTTATTTTTTAATAATTGTTATTTAAATCTGTTTTTGCAACTAATCTCTCTCTCTCTCTCTCTCTCTCTCTCTCTCTCTCTCTCTCTCTCTCTCTATATATATATATATATATATATATATATATATATACACACACACACACACACACACATAAGCTTATACATTTTTATAAGGTGCATAATGCACCTGTGTGCAATGGTCAAAGTTAAACAAAAGTAAGTTCAATGGACACAACACTTACAATCCGATTCCTGTAGCAATCAGTGTAAGTCATGTAGCACTTCACAGACTAAACACATGGAACAGAAGAGAGGAGGCATAGAGAGAACAGAAGTAGCAAAGAAAAACAAAGGGAGAAGATGGCTTTGTCATATGGAAGGGAGGAACAGTGAAAACAGATGAAAGGGCCTGAAGTGAAGGAAGTGTTTAAAACAAGGCTGTGCACACCTCAGGGGGCACCAGTGGCCACCTGCATGGGGGACGTGGGGTCCAACACCTCACGACACCCTCCCTGCAGTCACCAACACCTGGCTGAAAGTATGATTCACTGCCTTAAATTTATGCTTGGATGAAGGCATATTCAACAAAAAGAGCTAACATTAAGCTACATTTTTTATTCTGGTAAAAAAAAAAAAAAGAACTTTATATGCATATTAATATTTTACTGGGATTTAGATTTCAAAAGACCTACAAAAAAAAAAAAACTGCATGGTTGACTTGGTCAACGCTCTTAAATTTCTTTCTGTGTCTCTAAATAGTCTCAAACAGGCCACCCAAATACATTGCTGCCTCATACTTGCATGAAAGAAACCAATTTTAAATGCATATTGGCATGTCAAAATCAATTTTAAACCACCTAAAAGAGTCACACCTAATCCTAAACACAAGAACTAGAGTGTGTTCACGAGGTCATGTTTTTAAAGCAACCCGACCCAGCTAAGCTGAGACTAACTACCTCAAACACACACAAAGCCTCACTTATGTCTTTACACACACAGCATATTTAACAGCCAGATCCAGTCAGCTTGTAAAAACAACTTGTCTTAAAATTATTATTAAAAAATACACACCGAAGCGGTGTTCCTACAACCAAATGAGCGCGTTTAAAATCCCTCCAGCACCCAGGACTCGTTGTTTCTCAAAGAGTTTGTCCACAGTGTCGCTGTTCAACTACGCAGGTGTCTGGAGTTTCCTGGACTTGTCTTTAATATGTCTTTTTGTCCCTGTCAAATCACCCTGAATTCACTGCTGTTGATGATAATAATAGTGTTGGGTGTCCATTGATTTGCCGCGGCCCCTTATTGTGAGCTAACGCCAGAAGACACTCATCTCTCCCTTTAATTAGGCCCTGGACCAGTTTCTTTTTTGATGTAGTTACTCTGTGGATACAGACAGCCAATGCCTTTGTTAGCGCCCTTGGCTTTGGCCTTTGAAAAGACAGGTTCTGACAACTTATTTGCAAAGGAGACTAAAGGAAATGAAATGTCTTACAAAAAGGATCTGAAAGGCATTTTACAGTGCTTTTTGCTCATTATCCACTTTGTAAAGTCACGGAAAACAACTTCTCTCTTTGGTTAATCTCCAGGTGAGGACATGTGAAGATACTACTTAACACTGATACTGGAAACTATATCAAAACAGGCGCAGTGATTGCAAAAGAATAAGGCAAAAAAGAAATTATACACAAATGACAAAACTAAAAAAGCAAACACACACAAAAAGGAAGGCAAAGCCATCCAGAAAATAGAGAAAAAAGCGTGTGGCCAGCGCACAGTGTCTTCGTGAGTTCCCAGTCATTTTTTTTCCTATCCACGGGAGTCTAATTACCTAAGCACTGCTGCCCGCTTTCAATCAGAGTTAGCGAAAATGACATACTCCTTTGTTCCTTTCTCATATCACACATGATGCACTGTCATTCTTCTCGCCACTGAGCCTAGAGTAGTATCTTTCCCAGGCTGCCATCTGTCCCTGGCGTGGCCCACTTATGTGGGAGACCATAATTCTCCCCCGTCATGGTGGCTGCACATATTTCATGCTTGCTCCTGGCTTTCTTTATGCCAACTATTAGCAGCTTTGAGGACTTTGGGTCAGCTTAATAATCATTTAAAGGTTTGTTAGGCACTGACCCTGCAAAATGGCCTCCCAAATTGAAAAGTTATTCACCATGTCCTTCATCCAGTGTATCTTCACAGCGCTTTTGTTCTCTAAATAGAACTTTTCATTAGGGATGCTTAGTTTTTTATTTATTTATTTTTTTTAAGATGCTATCAGATTTGGGACGCTCAAAATAAATCTTAGCATGTTAAGAAGGGATCGAGCTATAATTGCATTATTATATTTAATTTGGGCATAATAGTCACTAATTCAAATTCTTTTGAATTAGAATTACGCCTTGTAAAAACAACTAGTCTCTATGTATCAGTGACAGTCATTAGTGTTTGTCAGAAACATTAAAAAAATATATAGAAATAAGTGTTAAAAAATACGCTTTTTTTTTTTCAACTTATTTTTGTACCTAAAGGATTAGTTCACGCCTAAATTAAAATTTTCTAATAATTTACTCACCCCAGTGTCGTCCAAGATGTTCATGTCTTTCTTTCTTCAGTCGAAAAGTAATTAAGGTTTTTGAGGAAAACCTTCCAGGATTTTCTCCATTTAGTGGACTTCAATAGGGATCAGCGGGTTGAAGATCCAAATTGCAGATTCAGTACAGTTTCAAAGGGCTCTACATGATCCCAGCCGAGGAATAAGGGTCTTGTTTAGTGAAACAATTGGTCATTTTCTAAAAATAAATAAATAAATAAATAAATAAATAAATAAAAATGTATATACTTTTTAACCACAAATGCTTGTCTTGCACTGCATCTGCGATGCATGTCTATGACTTCACGCATTACACAATCGGTTCTTCGTCTGTACATGTTGGTTCAAAAAGGCACGCTCTAAAAAATGCTGGGTTATTTATTTTTTTAAACCCAAATGCTGGGTTCAGCCGGCTGGGTCATTTTAATGGGTTATTTTTAATATTTTTACCCAGGCGCTAGGTTATTTTTTAACCCAAATGCTGGGTTCAACTTGTTGAGTCATTTTATTGGGTTGTTTTTAATATTTTTTAGTCAGGTGCTGGGTAGTTTTTCTGTAACTAAGTTGCTAGGTCATTTTTAACGCTGGGTTAAGCCTTGGGGTTAAGCCTGTCTCTGACAAAACAACCCAGCGGCTGAGTTACGGTCAGGAGAGAGCGGTTCTCAGCACCGACAATTTGGTGCACTTCTTCAGAAAACCTTCAGCAAAGGTTTGTATACATTTTATTGTATTTATAAAGTCTTTACTGTGCTGTAAATTGTATTATTATATAAGGACGAGATGTCAGTCAGCTGCGGTCAACAAATGGATTTTATTCGTTATAGTACTGAGTTTAATTTAATTTGATGTTACAATATGTTCTCTAATGTGAGTACTGTTTGTTTATGGGCAGGTTTTGGAGTCAGTCACGGCATCTTTCAGTTATGAGTGAAACGCGAGGCCACGGTCTGAAGTTCGCAGTTACCCTGGCAAATAGTAGCCTATCACAGGTTTAGATTTCAATGACACACTGGCACGAGAATTATGTGCTATTTCGGTAAAAAGCAATTACAGAGAACGGTTGAATACACAAATTAAATTGCTACTTTTAAATGTTACATTTTTATGTCTAAAATACTTGTTGAACGAGTTTAAATGTATATGTGTTCACCCAAATAAATTCAATTTCTCTTGTATTTTGTCCATGTGTTCTGGCTTCATATAATCTTTTGATTATTGCTGTTGCCTCTAGTAATTCTGTGTTTTTTATAAATTCCAGTCTATTTTAAGCCAGCAATATAATAATTGTTACACAATAGTTGGCTTAAAATAACCCAGCATGTTTGGTAAAAACATTTAACCCAGCATGTGTTCTGTCCAATATTTACTCAGCGCTGGGTTGCCAAATAAACCCAAGTTGGGTGTAGGGTAGGGCATTTTCTTCTCCAACTTCAAAATCATCTGACATTGTTGTTTTACCTTTTTTTTTGTTAAAGGTGTTTGATTATCTTTGCACTTTCGCTTTGTAAACACTGGATCAGTACCTCTCTCTACATCACGCGTGACCTTTTCGATGTGACTATGTAATGCTTGAAGTCGAACTACTGCAAGACAAGCATTTGTGCTTAAAAAGTATACCAATTTTCATTTTTTTAAGAAAATGACCAATCGTTTCACTAGATTAGGCCCTTATTCCATGGCTGGGATCATGCAGAGCTCATTGCATTGAAACTGCAATTTGGACCTTCGACAAATCCTGGAATGTTTTCCTCAAAAACCTTAATTTCTTTTCAAATGAAGAAAAAAAGACAACATTTTGGATAACATGGGGCTGAGTAAATTATCAGGAAATTTTAATTAGTGAACTAACCCTTTAATTATTTTTGACCTAAACCTAAAATGCCAATTTGTCTTGACTTCATCTCAAACTATCGAAAAAATTACATAAAAAAAATGAGTAAACCAAAACAAAGTAAACCATAAAACTACAACAACCAAAAAAACTCAAAATTATTTAGCATTATTCACTCACACAATACACAAAATGTACAATCAATAGACTGAATGGAAAGCCTACCAGGGAGTGGCAGCCTGATACATGTGAATCATAGATGGCTCTGTTTGTGTCTGCATGACTGGGTGAAAGTCATTCTCTTATCATAACTCATATTTAATGCAAGGAAGGGTGAGAGTTCAGACCTTGTCCTCATTACATGGCCCTCATGACCTTTAGCATGTTGCCCATCACTCTTGGACATTGCATCATCCTCCCCAGCTGTCCGGCTGTTGTATATATAGCTGGTGCGAACACCCTTCACACAATTCAGGAGAGGACTAGGAAGTTCCATCATAAAACCAATCAGGGAAACCACACTGGGGACCGTAAATCACAGATTTTTGAGGAGCACTTGAAGGTCTGGGAAGTGCACATTTCCCCATTATGCTTCACAGGAAGCCCCACATTCTCCTCCTGAACCCAGGTCACATGGAGTCACAACCTTGGGAAGGCTATTGTACATACCATGGCAACCACGGCATAAGAAACACAACAGCATACCCCATCCACACCCTCCAACACAGGTTAAATCAAAAGGACTCTTTAGATG
Organism: Labeo catla; assembly: GCA_012976165.1. Taxonomy (NCBI): domain Eukaryota; kingdom Metazoa; phylum Chordata; class Actinopteri; order Cypriniformes; family Cyprinidae; genus Labeo; species Labeo catla. The sequence goes on along the minus strand of VONZ01000230.1, from coordinate 430,814 downwards.
CGCAATGTGGACAAAGTCAGCTGTAAAAATAGAAAATGATAAGATAACATCCTCTCATATCTGATTTTATAGGCTTTACAACTATATCAGAATCATAAAACTGTCTAAGTGCTATAAAACACTTAAAGTACAGATTAAAGTGCTACCTTTCTTTGTTTTCTTTGTGCACAAAAAGTATTCCTGTATAGCTTCATAAGATTAAGGTTGAACCACTGATGTCACATGGACCATTTTAATGATGTCTTTACTACCTTTCTAGGTTTTCATTGTGTCAGTTGGGTTGTTGTCTACGCAGGATCAGAAAGTTCTCGGATGTTCCAAAAATGAACAAAGGTCTTATGGTTTTGGAACAACGTGAGGGTGAGTAATTACTGACAGAATTTTCATTTTGGGGTGAACTATCCCTTCAAATAAATGTAACTTGACTGTAAGTGTTCAGCTTGAACTAGTCTCCAATGTTCAGGAGGGCAGCAAGGATCCCAAAACTATGAAAGGCCCAGACTGACAGGTAAGCAGCTGTAAGGCTGTACAAGTGACAACAAAAACAACAGTAGGGTTGACAGGACTCACCGTCTCATTCGATATCCAACCTGAGACTTCTCACAAAACCGATTCTGGCCAGCTCTTGTATTCCTACTATATGGCAGCTGGGCATGCTGCCACTGTTATACCAGGTAAACATGTCACAACACCGGCCTCAAAAAACAAGGCTTTTTGGCTTTTCTATTTGTGATTCATGAACATGGTCACAGCAGGCTGATTAGAATGAGAGTGCTGAAAAACGAGAGTGCAGGTCAGACTGGTAGTACTGTAATTTTATGGCCTGCTATTTAGTAGATGTTTTTAACCAAAGTGCCACACAGTGCACTAATGGCTGGGACAGTGTCTCTATAGATCAACCTAGTGTTGTGTGGCTTGCTTGAGGGCGCAATGATGATATGGTTCACAAGGTACCTCTCAGTTCATAGGTCACCCACACCCTGGACTGAACCTGCAATCTTTGATTTAGAAGCACAGAGGCTCAGGCACTGTTTGTGGTCAAACCTTAACACACACAAAAATGAATAATGCAAAATATTATTTTAAAATACCTGTTTTTACAGTATATTAACAAATGTTATTTATTCCTGTGATGACAAAGCTGATTTTTCAGCAGGCATTACTCCAATCTTCAGTGTCACATGATCATTCAGATTAGAAATAGGGGTCGACCGTATGTGTTTTTCAGGGCCGATCAAGTAGACCGATAACTGATATTTTGAGCCAATACGTCTGGTGTAAAAATGAAAATTAATGTCAAAATTAAGAATAACAAGGGCTCTTCAATTATTTTATTGGCAATTCAGCTTTATAAGCATAAAAATGCTTAATATTGGTGCCGATAACTGGCCAGGCCTAATTAGAAATTATTGTAATATGCTGATTTGGTGTTCAATAATTTTTTTATTTATTTTTAATTATCTTTCTTTTTTCTTTTTCTTTTTTTTTTTTGATGATGATCAGTAGATGCATTTAACTTTGATCAACTTAATGCCTCATTGCTAAATAAAAGCATTAATTTCTTTTGAACAGTAGTGTATATACATATATGTGACCCTGGACCACAAAACCAGCCATAAGGGTCAATTTTTGGCAAATGACATTTATACATCATCTGAATTAATAAAAGCTCAATAAATAAAACTTCCATCGATGGTTTGTTAGGATAGGGCAATATTTGGCTGAGATACAACTATTTGAAAATCTGGAATCTGAGGTTAAGTATTTAGAAAATCGCCTTTAAAGTTGTCCAAATGAAATTCTTAGCAATGCATATTACTAATCAAAAATTTGTTTTGATATATTTACGGTAGGAAATTTACTAAATATCTTGAAGGAACATAATCTTTACTTAATATCCTAATGATTTTTGGCATAAAAAAAAAATTGATAATTTTGACCCATACAATGTATTGTTGGCTATTGCTACAAATAACTTGTGCTACTTATGACTGGTTTTGTGGTCCAGGGTCACATATATTGTACAGATAACCAATCATTTATATACACACATATTTTTGTGTTTCTTGTAAGAATAAACGGTTTTATGTCAGCCTACCAATGGTTGCTATAGCATGACTCAAACATAGAATAATATAGTCAACATCCACAAAATACTTTCACCCTTTGTCTTTCTTTTTTAATTTTTCCGTTCCTCTTTCAATATATGTATCCAAAGGCATGGTATCAAAAGTTGCTTTTTTATGACTTCTGTTCCAGTTTGACAGGCTAACACCCATGGAGGCCATGCCAAATGTGCCTAGAAATAACACCGGGCCTCCCTACCGTCTCTGAGATTGCCCACCTAGGAGCCTGGCACACACCATGGCGCACGCAAAAACCCTGGTGGATTATACTCATGAAGCATATTTCATAATGCAATGCAGTCTCCCAGCTTTCCTCCTCTATCTGCCCTCATTGTCCCAGTCGGCTGCCGACGGGCAGGCGCAAATAATTGCTCTGGCTGCTTCTGCACCCCACCTCACCCGTTCCAGACGGGTATATCGGAAACACGAGTCATTAATAACAATGACACAAAGCGTTACTACATAAACACTTAGTGAATGGCGGGCGCTGCGCGCCACACACCTCCACCACTCTCCTGTTCCCCTGTAATCAGAGCAGTGAGGTAATGAATGTGGAAGATAACCCCTCCGCTGGGCGGAAGGGGAGATAAAGTCGAAAGTCATTAGGAAGAGGCGGGAGGTGAAGAGGAGGTGGTTGGAGACGCTGTTATGGGGTCCTGACAAAAGGTGCAGGTGTAGCAGTACATTCTGGACAGGAGCTGCTCTGACAGGTGACCACAAAACTACCGAACAAGCAGGTAATTACCCGGCCAAGGTAATTTACTGGACTAAGTGCCACTTTTGCCGCCCTGTTGGTGTGACTGTGTGCAATTATGCACAGAGGTCTAACAATGGAACATGTGTGCCATTCACGAGGTGGGCTGAGCCGACCTGCCCGAGACCACCAAAGACACACATGCGCTACGTCAACTGTGGACACAAAGAATGACAGAGACAAATGAATGCTCTAAATGAAAGGTAAGTGTCGACTGTGACTTCAAACATTACTTTATGCTGGCATAAGCAAACAGAAGTGTGTTATTTTGATGCCTATAATGACGCCAATTTCAAAATAAGAACATCTTATGGGAAAGCTGCATCTTTAATTTGGTCAAGATGACTGACAACTCCATCAGCTAAGATAGCTGACGTAAATGCAGTCTATTTTTATTTTAACCAGACATAGTGAGCATTCATAGCTGTCTGCGTTGCTTTGTTTCATGTACAGATCATTTATAAGACACATTATTAGGCCTCCTGTATGACAAGTAGACAAACTTGAATGATCTTACATATTTCCTCTTTATAAGTTTCAGACCGACGACTGATTGAAAATAGAGCAATTCTAGATCTTATTTGATCTGGGGTTAACAGATGTCAGCACTCCTCAAAGAAACTTTAAAGATTGTAAAATGTTTACTGAAAACTATACATGTATATATATAAGCAAACAAACATATACATGTAAAGCTGCGTCTGTTGCTGCATGTGCATGTGCTCTTCAAATACTACTTTTCTCCCGGTCCATTTTGTAATAGCAATCAGGATCCAATCAAGATCTTTTCTTTAAAACCCACATTAATTTCTGTTTGATGTCAATGATTCAAATAATACATTTAAAATCATATCCAACAGCACAGCGAGCGCAAATGATAGAAGCTTGTGTGAAATAACGCACCTCCCTGCCCGTACAATCATTTCAGCAATAATGCAATATTGAGGAATAAAAGGCCCTAATAAATGAGTTGGAGTTGTCCGCTTCCTGACGCAGTCTCTACCCTGCGCGCGAAGACATCATTATGCTGAGACAAATGAGAGCGCGAATGTGTACGCGGGTGCATGCGGATGTGTGCGCACCAGCGTGTTTGTGTGGATGGGAGTCTTAAGAGCTCACTCAGAATTCACATCCATCTAGACAAGCGGCGGGCTGATAATAAACGCCCCTCAGCCTGATGATGGCTTAATTACCAGTGTAAAGAAAGTGTTTAATCTCTGACCCGTTTCATGTTCTCGCCACTCTCTTTCTCCCACTCGTAGAGAGACCCCTGCCGTCTGCCAGGGGCCTGTAGGGTGCAATTAGAAACCACTAAATGAAGTTGACTATACGGTTTCATTTTTCGCTTTCTCTTTCTCCACCCCCTCCTCCTCTTCAGCCTGCGTAATTAACATGGAAAACTATGCGTTGTGCCAGAGACAAAAGTCTCTAAAACAGCTGCTCTTGATAAGGAAACATGGTTTTATTTCCATGTTCACATTTTAAACTACATTGTTGGAAGCTCATGTGCACTGCCACGAAAAAAGATTACCTTAAAGGAGAAGTCCACTTCCAGAACAAAAATTTACAGATAATGTACTCAGCTCCTTCTCATCCAAGATGTTCATGTCTTTCTTTCTTCAGTCATTAAGAAATTATGTTATTTGAGGAAAACATTTCAGCATTTTTCTCCATATAGTGGACTTCTATGGTGCCCAGAGTTTGACTTCCAAAATGCAGTTTAAATGCGGCTTCAAACAAACCCAAATGCGGTTGTAAACTATCTCAGCCAAGGAAGAAGGGTCTTATCTAGCAAAACGGTTGGTTATTTTCATAAAAATATTGTAATTTATATACTTTTTAATGTTAAACGTTCGTCTTGTCTCACTCTGCCTGAACTGTTTTTTTCCGGTTCATGACAGTTAGGGTATGTCGAAAAACTCATGTTCTTCCTCAACTTCAAAATTGTCCTATATTGCTGTTTTATCTTTTTTGTTAAGGGTGTTTGATCTTTGCATGTTTACTTTGCAAGTTGAGGGAGAAAATACGATTGGAGTTTTTCAACATACCCTAACTGTCTTGAGCCAGAATACACAGAGTTCAGGCAGAGCAAGACAAGACCAGCATTTGAGATTAAAAAGTATTTAAATTGTATTTTTTTTAATGAAAATAACCGATCATTTCGCTAGATAAGACCCTTCTTCCTCAGCTGGGATCGTTTACAACCACATTTGGGATCGTTTGAAGCCACATTTAAACTGCATTTTGGAAGTTCAAACTCGGGGCACCTTATCAGTCCATTATATGGAGAAAAATCCTGAAATGTTTTCCTCAAAAAACATAATTTCTTTACGACTGAAGAAAGAAAGGCATGAACATCTTGGATGACAAGGGCGTGAGTACATTATCTGTATATTTTTGTTCTGAAAGTGGACTTCTCTTTTAAGAGGTACAACTTAAAAGAGACTAACATGTACCCTTAAAATGATAGTTCATACAAATATGTAAATTTGATTATAATTTACTTACCCTTTTTAAGTTACATGTTGCTCCAAACTTATTCCTTTCTTTCTTCTTTTTGTTCTGCAGGCACATAAAATAAGATATTTTTAAGAAAGCTTTAGTTTAACCAACATTGAAACCCCATTTAAGGAATAGTTCACCCAAAAATGAAAATGAGGGTGAGTAATTGATCACAGAATTTACATTTTTGGGTAAACTATACCTTTAACTTTCATTAGATGGACGAACAAAAATCAAAGAATGTACTGTTATGACATCACTGTGAAGAAAACTGAGAGGAATGCATGTGGCACATATTAACATATTCATCTAAATGCCACTCCCAGCAGTATGGGTGGCGTCAGGATGTTTGCTAACGGTATACCACTGTTCAGGTATTTCAAACATGTTTTTCCCCCTAAGCGAAGGACGATAAAGAACTTTGTCGTGAGTATATCTAGACCTACATTTGCCAGTTCCAGAGTGATATATGACACAGTGCTAACAAACCGGCCAGCCCCATTAACAGTCGTCTGGAGGCTCCAAGGACCACTAAATCCCTGCGTCTCAGCTACACAAACAAAGTCAATCCACCTGAGACGGCGGGGGACAGGATGCCGGGCTACTTATAGCAACCTGAGAGCCGCAAACAAGAATGGCAGGAAAGCTGCTCAGGCCCAGACGCTTTGAAGTGCCCTACCGCTAAACTAGTCTGATCGGACAGGCCAGCATCTTTGAAGGCAGGTTATCCTCAACAGCCGCGTGTCCTGTTGTGAACGAATTGTTTCCTCTTTCAATTTGTCTTGATTTTTTTGGTTGAAATTGACACTTGGCAATTGTTCTACTGGGTGAGGCCGGGTTCTGCTAAATGCGAGCCTCTACCGGTGACTGCGCAATGTTTTCTAGTAGCGAGTCAGGTGCCGGGGCCGAAGTAGCGAATCAGTGCAGGTGACACTGCTGTGACACTCCAAAGGAATCTCCTGTGGGGTGACCTCCCGCTAACTGGCCATTTCCTCTATCCACTGGGTCATGACCTTTTCTGCATCGGCCAAGTGAAGCCATTAGTCATGGGAGTGAGGTCATTCTACAGGAACACCATACATCACGCTGTATATTAGAGAGGCTATGAGATGTCAGCATTAATCTTTCTAATCTCTGTGGTTTTAATGATGGCCTTTGACTCTGACAAACTCACAGTTCATAAAGGTGTACAGGAACTTTCTCTGTAGGATATGATGTGAAAGAGTTTCAGAGTTTTGCGCATCAAATGCGATTACAAACTTTGAGAGCTCTGTAAACGTGTGATGGGGCTAAAGCAGTTTTCCAGTAAATGCAAAAGCGCAAGTGTATAAAGCGGCAAAGGAAGACATGCTCTGGTTGTTGAGAGCGCAACGTGACTCCTTGTGTGCACAATCAGAAGCATGATTTTTTTTATAATTCACATTTACAGTGTACACTTAGTAGAAGCGGCACATAATAACACAGACAAACAAGTCTGTCCTCTGACGCTGATAAGATTTGCAAAGCATCACCTGTGTAATCCAAAAGCAAAGAACAGGAAGTTCACAGATAATCCTCAAATCAGAACATGCATTGATCTTAAAAACTCTTTTGATACAGTATGCCTACTGCTAACTCTGACTTAACTGAAACTCAGTACTAAAATACGTTTAGAAAGCATGCTGAATTAGCCGTGGCAATAATAAATGTTTTCCCTAGTGAAAAATAAATACACTAAAATGTGTTTAAAATACTTTTATTTCATGCTAAGTATACTACAAATACATTTACATATTATGTACTTAATAAAACTACCATGCAATTGTACTTTCAGTATACTAGACTGCTATATTTAAAGCTAAATCGGACCAACTAATTTTGTACGTAATGCACTTTAATTGTGCTGAAGTAGTGCTAAAGTCCAATTAAAGATATACTTAAGTATATTTTATTGTGCTAAAGTGAAATATTGCAAGTACACTGTTGGTACACTTTAAATATTTTGCAATTTAAAGACCGATATTATTCAAAGGTCATACAATGTGACATTAGTGACATTAAAACATATTTAGGCTTAATATTAAAAAAGTGCATTGTGCACAAGTAGTGCTCCAAATAAAGTTTAATTACAATTTTTATATCAGTAAGTCATTATGTTAACAGACTTGAACTATACTTAGTATAAAATCTACTAATTTTAAATCTATTACTTTTTTACTAGGGTTGTCACTGACAAAACTAGCAGGTTGTCTGATTATCAATACAAAATGCTCCCTCAATTTGACATATGATCAGGATTGGCCCTTTTCGGTCTCTGGATTTGCCCATGTAGGATTCATGCAGCTTCTCTCCTGTGTATACTATTACTCACTTGAATTCTGATATAAATCATATTTGTGTTATTACCACAGCCAATGAAATCAAGGCTCAAACCATGATTGTGATTAATGAAAGCGACGCCCTTTTCCTGTGGATGAAGAGAGGGCATCCTCATCCAACTGGCCCATCCTTACTTTCCTTTTCCAAATAAACACAGCAATGTCAACCGTTGAAGCACATTTAGTTTTGACCCTAGGGCCGCGAGATATTCTTAGCTCACTGATCACGCTCCAAGCGGTCATTGAAAACGCTCTTTCGCCATGGCGGGGGACGAGTGCGGAGCTGCACGTTGGCCTACCCCGAACAGGAAATTCCAGCGCTCTCCCTAGCCTCTGAACACAATACTACTCAAAACACACAAGATGAAGGCAGAGAGCGGGAGCAGGCCAGAAAGTTGTTCTGTCTCTGTAGATATCCCTCTTTCAACCTCTAATCATCCTTCTCAAATAGGGGACGAATATGCATTATGTAACTGAGACAGGAAAGGAAAGCCAAAACACACAGAAACAAAGTGTAAAGAACAATCGAGCTTTGATACAGGTCGCGGAGATTCGTTTGGCGGGCTGAGTCAGCATGAAAGGGCCGCAGAAAGCGTTTCGCCTCTGGGTTGACCGTCGATAAGAGCATTTGATGGGATTTGAGAAAATGATAATCTCCATCCGTGACTATAACCTTTCTCATTCAATGCGCTCTTGAGAGGGGACGGGCTCACCTTCAAAAGTTAACATTTACAAATACAGTACATTTCCTGCTGTAAGTGCCGGCAAATCAGTTCAATCAATTAATTAATCTGAGAACCCTGCGCAGGGGACGACAGTAGTCTCGCAACAGGGTACGTGGCTGAATAGGATTAATGGGTCGCTGTTCCTCATCTTTCGGTTCAACTTGTATGCATCCAGTCAAATTAATATGAATTTGGGTGTCCATTAACCAGCCTCATGACGCTCGCGAACCCGCTTTCCACGTATTGACCTAAACGCACAGCATGTTACGGTACTGTGAAAGGAGAATGGGCGGCCAAGCCAAATGAACAGAGAAGCCTCCGTATTCTGCACTTTTATCAAAGAGTTACTGCTGTGCTCAAGTCAATAGAAAAAGCCCCAAGACTTTTTGCACGGGGTCTACCGCACTTTTAGGGAGCGATCGAATGTAATACGTACAATTACTTGTGTCTTCTGAATGGAGCATTTCAGCAGGCCAGAATTCTCCTCCACCCCCTTTTTGATCTTCCTCAATTTTAGCACATCCTCCATTTTTCCTGGAATTAACTGATAACACGTCCATAGGCTGCGAGCGGTCAATCAATACTTGTCATTCACAATGTCAGAAAGAAGTATAAATCTGGTGACAATTTGCAAAAAAGGTCTAGGTAAAAAAAAAAAAAAGTGCTCCCTGCCTGAATGACGAACCTTGTGTGGAGAGGGTCTCCTTCATTAGATACAAAATTATTCATGTAATGTTAACTCCTTTCTCTGCAGGTGCCAATGTCAGTGGTCGCATCCAGAGAATGAGGAAGAAACGCCCTTATTTCTACAATATTATGGCCTGGACAATCAAATGATAAACACTTTAACATCAAATGTTCAAGATCAACTTTTAGAACTATTAAATAACACATATCTAATTCTTTAACTTGGGAGAAGTGACACTGAAGACGAAAGGAAAGAGGAGAAAATACTATAGCAGGCAGAGCAAACTCACTTCACCATGTACCAAACAGTGGAAGAAAATCTTAAATACTGAATTGGGAGTGAGAGGTTTATATGAATTTATCTCCGAGAGGAGCTGAATTTTAAAATGGTATTTTCTTTTTATCTTACCTCCAAAATGCATATCAATGCAGTATTTAAAAGCACAGCGCTGCTTCGTTTACAGCAGTAACCAACACTAAACGCTATATCGCTGCTGTTCCATAAGCGCCACCTGCTGTCAGAGAGTGAATCTGCATTCTCATTCAGCTAATCTACTCTAATTTCACAAAGCTTAGATCAGACCATTGTATTTTAGCTTCAGATTTTAAAATGACACAATCTAATTTACATTCTGATTCATATAAAGGCACAGTCAGGGAGGAAAAAAAGTGAAACCATCAGAATCCTAAAAACACGATATAGATTTTTGGTCAAACCGCCCAGCACTAGTGCCTAAATATATTTTTGAGTATTTATCGAGTTTCAGATTTTCATACAAAATTTTGAGACATGGAGAACCAGAGTATAAGCAAAATATATTATATACATGCATTTTTTTTAAATTATTTTCCACATCCCTGTGAAGGAATTTTGGCAGCCTGAAAACTCTCCAATGGTGCTGAATTACAGCAATTCTGCAAAGATGAGCGGGCCAAAATTCCTCCACAGCGACATGACAGACCTTACCTACAATTATAGGAAGTGCTCAATTGCTATTATTGCTACTATACGGCAAACAAAATACGGGGGGCAATTACTTATTCCACGCAGGGCCAATTATCATTTAAAAATGTAATTTTATATTTACTCAGTATTTACCATATTACATTTTCTATATATATCTGACTTGCTCCCTTGAGAAAGTATCACAAATGTTAAAATTCTCCTCAGTCCACAATGATACAAAGATCTTAAAAAAGGTTTATTGGCACAGAGCGTTAGTGAAATGAGCCGGCGCTGTCTTCACCTAGACAGACTTAAAAGAACTCAAAAATCTGTGAGCCACCTGCTTTGCCATGGCCGAGTCAAAAGCATTAGTGAAACATCACAGGTCTAAAGACTAAGCCTATTGTGTGTAGCCTTTCATGGCATTGTTATGCTTGAGAAAGACTGCAGAGACATCTGCAACGCTCGAGAAGCTGAAGCCCTCCACAGGCTCATGTCAGGAACATTGTTGAGATGTTTACAGGGGGATTAATATATGCGCTTCAAAAAAAAAAAAAGAAAGAGTTGCATGTGCGCTTTCTACTCCTCTTATCATTGTTCCAGAAGCATGGTAAAATCTACAACGATTCATTGGGCAACTTCTGACAGGTTTTGGGGCTTTTCATTTACATATAATTACACTTTAATAGGAGAGTGACAAGTGCAGGGACTGTTAAGTGGCAGACAGCACACAGGCTGTACGGGACCCCCTAAGATACAAGATGACAAGACGCAGCACTGGCTCCATCTCCTGCTAATTAAATGAATCAATTAAGAGACTATTGTTGCAACTGTGTAACTGATGTTCTATAGTGGCAATAACAGTCCCACTGGGAGCCCCTTCACTGCATTAAAACACTGTCCTCTACAACTCCATTTGATATCATTAGAAACACTTATTTGCGTCTCGCTGTCATGGCAGGGGAAGCTGCGAATTATGGAAATGCGGTTTGACCGCGACAGGGCCCAGTGTGAGACGGGATAGGTTCGCTTCCTGGACTCTGAGGAGGACTTGCACTCCTCAACTCAGAAGTTCCTCAAAGTTCCCTGATGAAAACAGATCCCACCATCAGCGCATCTGCCCATTAGTCACTAGGTAAGGGTCACTCATTTGCATACCCTTCCCGCTATGCGACTCCGCTTTATGCGGATCAATTATCATATTAAATTTACCCTCCTCAGTTAAACTGATTAAGTTCCAAATTGTTTCCGATGGCCGTCATTAATCCTTAACACGGGCTAAGTGGTTTTGCCACAAATTTGATTGGGCTTGTGTATCAAGGGCCAATTAATGGCATAATCATTCTGAACCCTGTTTAATTTCCAGTGTCAGGATGCGGTATGAACATACACAATCCAACTGCCATTTAGTTAATGTACGATTTAAAATTCTCAGGATGATAATTGGGGTCTGAAGCAATGGCAGATGCGTGAGGTGACATTCGTTCGCACAAAACGAGGGCCAATTTTCTTCAGAATAGCTTGGAAAGCTGCAAAAAAGAGAGAGAGCAGCAAAGTAATTTAACCTAGATGGCATTTTACAGTAATTCACTGCAAAACGAAATCCTTTATGAATGTGGGTTCCTAACAAAGGTTTATTCTTGCAATTATTTCGTTCAACCACCATACAGGTTGAAGTAAAATTTTATCACTTCATACCCACAATCCACAAACATCATTTCAGCGAAGGGGGTCAAGGACATTACTCGGCTGACATTAGCACGCAGACCCATACCGAGCACGGGAAAACGTAGGGATTGGTGTCTGTCGAAAGCCTTTGAAAGCCTAAACTGTTTATCTAAACGGTTGAAGCCTGGCAGGACATGAGTGGGCCGCTCTGTCATGGCGTCTGGCCTGGCTGAACTCAGGTAGCCAACGGCAACATTGTAACACTGTCTCAGATCAGTGGATGACTGGAGACTGTTGTCACAGTCTTGAGGAGTGAAACCTGACCACGGGAGTCAGATCGCTACACAAACACCACGGGGCTGCTGACCACAGCAACTGGCCCGAAAATAATAAGTAGCCATTTAGCACACACTTATACTCAAAGAGATTTACAGTACACGTATCATAAGAAATAAACCCCAGTGGCAACCTCGCTCAGCTCAGTGAATAACTGAAGATTGTGTGGATGTAAATATCTGATATATATATATATATATATATATATATATATATATATATATATATATATACACACTATATATATATACAGATATGTAAATATTTTAATATAGAGATTTTTATGAGTTCAATTTTAGTAATTTTGTACTTTGCACTTAATATTTGTAGAAATATTTTTACATGACTATTTTAACTGATTGTCAGTCTCTCTATATGTCTCAAAATGAATGTCAGTTTTAAAACTGTAAAATATATATACATAAAAGCTCGGACGTTTAGGTGAAATGCCATAAAATCAAGAATATGTTATGTCATTGTTTGACGTCTCTTCAACTTTATTTAATTGACTAAATTACAAAGAAAAAATTGTGGCCAACTTTAAATTTTATTTTGTAAATATAACTAAATTTAGATTTTCATGGCTGTAACACACTCCAAAAGTTGGGACAGAGGCAAAATAGAAATGGAAAATAGTTCACAGTAAGCAGGTGAAATGGAAATAGGTACCAAATTTTATGACAAAGAAGTATCAAACAAATGAAAAATCACATTTCTTAGTAAAAAATCACAAAGAATTTAGGTCTTTCACCAACTACCACACATAATATTGTGAAAAGATTCAGGGAATCCAGAGAAATGTCAGTCTGTGTAGGGTAAGGCAAGACACCTCAGGTGAATGTGCATGACCTTTGAGCCCTCAGATGGCATTGCATAAGAAACTGTCATGCTGCGGTGCCCACATGGTCTCAGGAGGGCTTCAGAAAACTGCTGTCACTTAACACATTATGCAGCTGCATCAATAAATGCAACTTGAATTTGTGTTACTCTAGCAGAAAGCTATACATCTGTTCTATGCAGTGATGCCATTGGGTTCTCTGGGCCAGAGCTCATCTCAGATAGTCAAAAAGACAATAGAAATGTGTGCTGTGGTCAGACGAGTCTACATTTCAGCTTGTTTCTGGAAAAATGAATGTCGAGTTCTCAGTACCAAAGACCAAAGGGACCATCCAGACTTTCATTAGCGACAGATGCAAATGAAAACGACTGTCAGTGTATGGGGGTGCAGCAGAGCAAACGGCATTGGTGACTGGAATATGTGCGAATGTACCGTTGAAATGGAGGCATGTATTGGGATTGTACAGACACTATACTGTCTTTCATGGAAAGTCTATGGTTATTAGATCAAGACAATGCCAGGTCTCATTCTACATGTGCGACTGAATGTGCTAGACTGGCCTGCCTACAGTCCAGACCTTTCTCCTGTTGAAAATGTATGACCAGTCATGAAAATGAGCATCAGACAATGACAATTACAGACTGCTGAGCATCTGAAGTTTTTTTTTCAAGCCAGACTGAACAACAGTTTTGCTTGCAAAACGTCTCGGTTACGTATGGTAACCCTCGTTCCCTGATGGAGGGAACGGAGACGTTGTGTCGAGTAGTGTACGACACTAGGGGTCGCTCTTGAGAGCCCAAACACCTCTGACAGTTTTGAGAAAGGCCAATGAAAATTGGGGGTGCAGATTTGCATAGCTGACCACGCCCCGGACGTCCGGGTATAAATAGGGCAGCGTGTGCATCTGCTCACTCGTTCTGATCTGAGGAGCCGAGGGTCTTAACTCACTCAGAGGCGGTCCAGGAAGGTGGCACGGAAGACACAACGTCTCCGTTCCCTCCATCAGGGAACGAGGGTTACCATACGTAACCGAGACGTTCCCTATCTGTCGTACACTCCGAGTTGTGTCGAGTAGTGTACGACACTAGGGGTCCCCGTAGAAAACCGCCACCTTACTGGCCGCGTCACGGGTGATAAGCGCAGAAGTAACAGGCAACGTGTTAACGAAGTGCAGCTCACCTCCTCCGTGACCATCCAACGTCCAAGACTGACCTGTACCAGGGTTCTGCAGCCGGGCCTTCCTCAGTAGAGCGGCCGAGTGTCTTGCGAGCGTGGGGAAAGCGCCTCCTCCCCGAAGGAAAAACGGCGCTACGGAGTTCACAACCTGCCCAACAGGGGGGGTACAAGTGACAACATTAAACATGGGGCTGAGGTGGGACTCACACCGGGGGAGACCACCAGACTCAGACCCTAGAGACAAACCAGTCCTCAGGGGAAACACCGCACTACAGGAGTTATAGGTGGGGATACACACATGGGGCCACATAAGGAGCCACTACATATGGGGCACAATTCAATCAGAACAAAGGTGACCATACCTTGTGACCGACTTCGTAGCGAGTCCCTCCGCAAAACTCTGCCACGTCCAGAGGTGCCAATGATGGAGATGGTGTCCAGGGTTCACGCTAGGAAACCTACTGAAACTCAGAAGCGTAATCACCGTTAGGGGAAGAGCTTTAAAGCAAGCTCTACACCAACCAGAGAACTGAGTCAAGAGCTGGTATTCAAGACTCTAGCTGACACTGGCTCCATGCGTAAATTGTAAAATCTGGTAAATGTGTTAGGTGTAGCCCAACCTGCAGCTCTACAGATGTCTGTTAATGAGGCCCCATTTGCCAGGGCTGCCGAGGCAGCGACGCCCCTAGTCGAGTGGGCTCTTACCTCCAGAGGGCAGGGTAGGCCTCTGGTCTGGTAGGCCACCCGAATTGCGTCCACCAGCCAGTGGGAGATCCTCTGTTTGGAGACAGCCTTCCCCTTCTGCTGTCCCCCATAACAGACGAAGAGCTGTTCAGAACGTCTGAAGGGCTGAGTGCGTTCCAAGTAGATTCGCAGGGCACGGACTGGGCATAACAAGGTCAGGTTGGGGTCATCTTCCTGGGAAGAGATAGCTTGCAAAGTCACCACCTGGTCTCTGAAGGGAGTGGTTGGGACTTTGGGCACGTATCCAGGCCGGGGTCTCAGGACGACGTGAGAATCCGCTGGTCCGAATTCCAGGCACGAACTGTTGATGGAGAGGGCTTGGAGGTCTCCCACTTTCTTTACCGAGGCGAGCGCAGTCAGGAGAGCCGTCTTTAGGGAGAGAGCATCGAGTTTGACTGACTGAAGAGGCTCGAAGGGACCCTGCTGTAGGCCCCGGAGAACCACAGCAAGGTCCCAAGAGGGGATAAGATGTGGCCGAGGAGGGTTCAGTCTCCGGGCTCCTCTCAGAAAACTGATTACCAAATCGTGTTTTCCCACCGACCTGCCACCCACCAGGTCATGATTAGCCGATATAGCGGCCACATGAACCTTAAGTGTCGAGGCAGATAGGTGCCTGTCCAGGCCCTCCTGGAGGAAGGATAACACTGATTCGATGCCGCAACTCCGTGGGTCCCTTAGCCGAACAGAACACCAGTTCACAAACACGCGCCATTTAGAGTCATACAGCCGCCTGGTAGAGGGAGCTCTTGCTTGAATGAGTGTGTTCACCACTGATGGTGGGAGATCTCTGAAGTCCTCCTGGTCGCGTCCAGGGGCCACAGGTGGAGGTTCCAGAGATCGGGGCGCGGGTGCCAAATTGTGCCCTTCCCCTGGGAAAGGAGGTCCGTCCTCAGGGGAATGCGCCAGGGAGGAGCTGACGCCAGGAGAACCAGGTCCGAGAACCAGGTTCTGTTGGGCCAGAAGGGGGCTACCAAGAGGACCTGCTCCTTGTCCTCCCTGACTTTGCACAAAGTTTGTGCGATCAGACTCACCGGGGGAACCGCATACTTGAGCCGGTCCTTCGGCCAACTGTGTGCCAGTGCATCTATACCGAGGGGAGCCTCGGTCAGCCCGTACCACAACTGGCAGTGGGTGGATTCCGGTGAGGCTAAGAGATCCACTTGCGCCTGGCCGAATCGATCCCAAATCAGTTGAACCGACTGAGGGTGGAGCCTCCACTCGCCTCCGAGCGAAACCTGTCGTGACAGAGAATCGGCCACTCGATTGGCATCGCCCGGAAGGTGAGTGGCCCGTAAGGACCTGAGTCTGTGTTGGCTCCAGAGCAGGAGGTGGCGGGCTAGTTGTGACATGCGAAAGGAACGTACACCGCCCTGGTGGTGGATGTAGGCTACTGTCGCCATGTTGTCCGACCTGACCAACACGTGCTTGTTCTGAATCATAGGCCAGAACCTCCTCAGAGCTAGAAGCACTGCCAACAACTCCAGACAATTGATGTGCCAATGCAGCCGGGGCCTGCCCAGACCCCGGAAGCTGCCTGCCCGTTGCAGGTGGCACCCCAGCCTGTCCTGGAAGCGTCCGTGGTGACAACGACGCGTCTGGACACCTGTTCCAAGGGCACTCCTGACCGAAGGAACACGATGTCCGTCCAAGGGCTGAGGTTCATGCACGCATGGTGATGTCTACACGGGAACGCGCCGCGGTGCCACGCCTCCTGGGGACTCCGGGTAATGGAGCTAATGTTGTAGCGTCCTTGCATGTGCATCAAACCTAACGAAGTGACCGCTGGCTGAGGCAGTCCTAGAGCCTCTGAACCTGTTTTAGGGGGACCGCTGAGCCGCACCTGAGATCTCAGAACTGACTGTGCACGCTCCGGGGAGAGACGTGCAGACATGCCGACCGAGTCCAGTTCTACACCGAGAAAAGAGATCCTCTGCGCCGGGGAGAGTTTGCTCTTTCCCCAGTTGACCCGAAGCCCCAAGCGAGCCAAATGGTTGAGAACCATGTCCCTGTGTACGCAAACCGTATCCAACGAGTGAGCCAGGATCAGCCAGTCGTCGAGATAGTTGAGAATGCGAATGCCCATTTCCCTGAGGGGGGAAAGGGCAGCCTCTGCTACCTTCGTAAAGACGCGGGGCGACAGGGAGAGGCCGAAGGGGATAACCTTGTACTGATATGCCCGTCCTTCGAAGGCAAACCGTAGAAACGGCCTGTGTCTTGGAAGGATCGAGACATGAAAGTACGCGTCTTTCAGGTCTATCGCCACAAACCAATCCTGGAACCTGACGTACGGAAGAATGTGCTTGAGGGTCAGCATTTTGAACGGGAGCTTGAGTAGGGCCCGATTCAAAACCCTCAAATCCAGGATAGGTCTGAGCCCACCACCCCTCTGGGGTACAATGAAGTAGGGGCTGTAAAACCCTTTCTTCATTTCGGCTGAGGGGACAGTTTCTATCGCACCCTTCGCCAGAAGGACTGCGAACTCCGCCCGAAGAACCGCGGTGTTGGAGCCCTGGACCGAGGTAGTGAGAACACCGCAGAACTTGGGCGGACGACGTGCAAACTGGATAGCATAGCCGAGCCGAATGGTCTTGAGCAGCCAGCGGGAAGGATTGGGGAGATTCAGCCAATCCAGAAAGTTCTCCGCTAGGGGCCGCAGAGGAGTTACATTCGACGTACCAAAGGTGGGGGAACCTTCGCTGGGAAAACAGCGTGTGGTCGGAGGTAAGAAGCCCCGAAGGCCACTGGCTGCTTTGCCCAGGGAGACCGAGCCGTGCGAGCTTAGCAGAGGATCCACCCGACAGGGGAGATCGTCTGACCAAGCCCGTTGTTCCAGAGCATGAGGGAGCACAGAAGGTGTGTGACCGCATGCCCTGAACGGAGGAGACAGCATCCGACCATCGAGCGGAGGGTCGGGGGTGCTGTGTAATATGCCCAGAGAAGGAGAAAATTGCTCTTTTGTTGACCAAGTGGTGGCCGTCTGCCGGGTGGAAGCCGAATCCAGCGCTCGTCCCCTCGTCGAGTGTGGATCCGGACAGGCCAAACGATCCCTCCTCCCTGGGCTGCCCGTCTCAGGAGCGCTTCGAAACCTGCCGGGGGTTCTTAGTGGCCTGAGGACGAGCTGGCGGTGCCACCTTCCTACGAGTGCTGGACCGTTGGGCGGGTCTGGCTGCAGACCCGGCAGGCTGCGGGGTCTGAGCCACCCTCGTAGGGGGCCTTCCACGGCGGGGAGCAGGCGGAGGCTGCTGCGTCGGCTGTGCTGGGCCGGAACTCGCTGCACGCCGAGGCAGGATGTGCTTGATGGCCTCCGTCTGCTGTTTCACGGTGGAGAACTGCTGGGCAAACTCCTCCACGGTTTCACCGAAGAGGCCAGCCTGGGAAATGGGAGCGTCGAGAAAGCGAACCTTCTCGGCGTCTCGCATCTCGGCCAGGTTTAACCACAGGTGGCGCTCCTGGACCACCATAGTGGACATCACCCGCCCCAGAGCTTGCGCAGTAACCTTCGTAGCCCGTAAGGCATAGTCGGTCGCTGCGCGCAGCTCGTGTAACAGCTCTGGGTCGGGAGCACCCTCGTGCAGGTCTTTAAGAACCTTAGCCTGATAGACCTGCAAAATCGCCATAGCGTGGAGGGCGGACGCAGCTTGCCCAGAGGTCGCGTAAGCCTTCGCTACAAGCGCAGACGAAAACTTACAGGCCCTGGACGGGAGTCTCGGGCGGCCCCTCCAGGAGGCGGCGTTTTGCGGGCACAAGTGCATCGCAACCGCTCTCTCCACCTGGGGAACCTCCGAATACCCCCGCGCTGGACCGCCATCGAGGGTGGTGAGGGACGGGGAGTTAGCGTACCGTGAACGAGCCGACAGAGGGGCTTTCCACGATTTCGTCAACTCCTCGTGCACTTCCGGGAAAAACGGGACCGGGGAGGAGCGTGGCGTCGAGTCACGCCCCCTGCCCAGGAACCAGTCATCCAGCCTTGAAGGCTCAGGGCTGGGCGGGGGAACCCACGCAACCCCGATCTCCTTGGCTGCCCGTTGTAGTGCGGCGGCCATTTCGGCGCCTGCCACAGACTGAGATTCAACCGCCGGAGCGGCGAACTCGGTTGTGACGTCAGCCTCTGACGGCTCTCCCTCCGATGCTACGGACGCTGCCTTTTCCTCAGCAGGAGCCCCGAACAAAAGATCCAGCCCATACTGAGACGAGCTTTCAAAATCGTCCGAAGACTCAATCGGTAGACACACAGGGTGAGCGGTTTGCGAGGACGCAACTGGCAAAACTTCGCTCAACACCTGCCGCTCTTCCTCGACGCACATCGCAACGGCCTCGTACCCGGAAGTAGAAGGACCGGAGCGGGAAGCAGATGAGGAGCGCCGCGGCTTCTTCGCAAAGAACGCGGCTCTCGAGCGGAGTGTGCCCAAGGGCATGTCTTCGCAGTGCTGACAACCTCCCTCAGCGAACGCTGCGTCAGCATGCTCACGCCCCAAGCATTGAACACAGCGTTCGTGCCGATCGTTCGGGGAAAGGTAGAATCCGCACCCAGTAGGACACAGACGGAAAGGCATCGTGAAACACACAATCCGTCTGTGGAGCTCTTTTAGAGAAAATTTGCTCTCTGCAGAAGAGAATCTTCTCTTGAAGATCGCCGTCGACGCACCCAGGGGACTCTCACAACACGAGCAGTGTCAGAGAGGGAGAGACCGCTGTCTGTGCCGTAGATCCAACGACGAGAGAGGTGAATGTTGCGCTTCTCACGCAGAGACGCTGCATTCGGCTCCGAAAAACAGAACGAGTGAGCAGATGCACACGCTGCCCTATTTATACCCGGACGTCCGGGGCGTGGTCAGCTATGCAAATCTGCACACCCAATTTTCATTGGCCTTTCTCAAAACTGTCAGAGGTGTTTGGGCTCTCAAGAGCGACCCCTAGTGTCGTACACTACTCGACACAACTCGGAGTGTACGACAGATAGGGAACTTCAAGTATTAGTATCGTCAATTCCCAAACAATTAAACATTGTAATTAAAAGGAAAGTTGATGTGCCACAATATTAAACATGCCTCTGTCCCAGCTTTTTTGGAGTGTGTTGTAGCCGTGAAAATCAAAATGATGGTTACATTTACAACATAAAATTAAAAGTTAGCCTCTGAAAATTTTTCTTGGTACTTTAGTCAGTTAAATAAAGGTTAAAGAGAACGAACAGATATTATTTTCTTGATTTTATGGCATTTCACAAAACGTCCCAACTTTTCTGGATTTGGGGTTGTATATCATCCACTTTCAGTTACATACACTACCATTCTTTTTGAGATCCGTATAATTAAAAAAAATTCCAACAATATATGAAGAGTTCAGATGCAAAAGCCTCTAAATCCATTTGACATATTTCCTTAAAATTAGCATTTCTTTCTGGCTACTTTGTATAGGTTTCTATGTAAGTACTGGTACTTCTGATAGATTTAGCGAGTTTGAAGTAAAAGTATTTGATGGACTTATACTATGTGTCAGGAGCATTCACTCAGTATCATTCTCTCATTTTTGACCGAGATGGCTTTTAGCTGGTCTTGCATCTGAACTCTTCATATAGTTTGTCATGATAAGCGTAGGTGTCCTGTATACGGGACTGACAATTAGGGGGTTAATCTATACTTTTATTCACTAAGGACACATCAAAAGTGGATCATTTGTAATGTTACAACAGATCTCTATTTCTATTTCTATTCATCAAAGAATCTGGCAGAAATGTTAATTGGTTTTTACAATAATATTTAACTGTTTTCAACATAAGAAATGTTTCTTGAGAAGCAAATCAGCATATCAGAATGATTTCTGAAGAATCATGTGACACTAAAGACTGGAGTAATGATGCTGAAAATTCAGCTTTGCATCACAGGAATAAATTACATTTTAAAATAAATACAGTCTTGGGAACATAAAAGAGTTTTAAAAACATACAAAAAAAAAATCTAACTGACTCCAAACCCTTGAAAAGTAGTGTATATATGCATTATTTTTTAATAAACAAGCTGATTAAACCACCAAACCTAAATAAACTGGTCTACCACACTAATCAGCTAGTTGGTCACCCATGATCAGCCACCCATTGTGATCCATCCCTTGCTGAATGCTACAGATGTTATCAAGTCCCTCAATCTAAAACCCCAAACAGACAGCAGCTGGAATACTATGAGAGAAACAGCATAAGAGAGGCTTTATTTCTCTCTAAGTACATTATTATTCTTTTTGTCGTCCTTCAATTCCCCATTGTGAATGACTTCAGTTGCTTGTCACTTCTTTCAAAGGAGACATCTGATTTTTGTGCACAAAAGATCTCTTTTCAAAATCAAGACCATTGAACGCTAATTCCCCCTCTCTGACTGTTCGGCGGTGGAACAGATTTCACATAAAGAGATTAGATAACACACACACACACGCTGCAGCGTACATCTGGAATGCATAATGACTCAGCACTTTCAATACTAAACATGAGCAGGCAGAAAGAAAAGGACATGTCTGTTTTTATTACATTCAATACAGTAACACAAAGAGTAAAAGGGCCAGAAACATTCCCTGAGGATCCAAAATGAAGTTTCTGCCACACTTGTGAATCTACACAAGTGAATCTACCAGCCTTTGGTCATGAAACTGTGTTTTGCATTAATACATATACATATATTATAGCTGTAACTCTGCAGAGTATTATTCATATTGGCATGCAAAATCTGCAAACAAATGGCTTTTACATAGAGTTCATGATTCATGATTTCTTAACAATTTTTAAATGCACACAAAAATTTTTTAACCTGAAACTGAATGTTCACAAAAATCAGATTCTCCAGGTGCGTTAAAAACGCATTTTGTTGTAAAATTAAAAATATATGTTTTGAATCAAGTGGAAATTGTGTAAGAACTTTTTCTGTGCACATAAATGCGCAACCTATGATTAGAGAATGAGACTAGATGCGTCAAGGCCTGTTCACACCATTATATAAATGTTAGGTCCATGCAGTTTGTCTGTTCAGAGACCTGTTTTTTGTACTTTAGCATACATGCAATATTTGTCAAATACACAGACATTTCAGATATTTTTCATTCAATACTTTTTGTACTGCTTAATACAGCACCTCCGTACAAGAATGAAGTTTAACTTAAGCCTATACTATTTAAAGGTGACCTATTATGCCCTTTATTACAAGATGTAATATAAGTCTCAGGTGTCCCCTGTGAAGCTTCAGCTCAAAATCATTTATTATATAATTTTGAGTAAGCCAGAAACACGCTGTTTTTGTGCATGTCTCTTTAAATGCAAATGAGCTGCTGCTCCCCGCCCCTTTTTCCAGAATAGGGCTGTGCCTTTAAAACTCATAGCTCAGATACTCTGCTAAAAAAACATCTGTTTTGTTTTGATTTTTCATATCTATCACGCTAAAATCGTGCGTTTTAAACCATATTAGTTTAAACTTCTTATATATACGTTTTCTAAGTGCAAACATTTGAACTACGCACACAGAAAGCAGCTGTCACACAGCATGTAAGTACTAAACTAAATTCTCTTTCATGTCTTATTGCGCTTAAACTGTCAAATACACACAAGTTTGTGTTAAAACCACACATGAATTATGAAAGCAGTCGGTGAAGGTAAACAACTAGGAAAGAAATCACATGCTTATATTAGATGTGTGTGGCAGCAGTGTAATATACAGTAAATAAATCAATAAATCCACTTCTCTTTTGTCTCCTCTGAGGCTGGGACTCTAAATAGTGTTCACTGCTTGTCTGTGCAGCCAACAGCAGAACATTTAGCATGCTTTGATCCAACTTTTGCCATGGCATTAGAACTGGTACACCATTGTTGCTGGCGAAATCTGAGCAGCTTGTCTTTTCACATGCTTGCAGAAAAAGGCTTACCAAAACAAAGTTACTTTATCACGTTTTCTGGGTTGGCAGATGCACCTGGGCCAGTTTATAGCACTTAAATGCAGAAAAAGTCAGATTTTCATGTCCCCTTTAAATAGCAATAAGGAGGGGGTCTATATTTTTTTTTAGTTTTATTTTGATATACATGACACAACATAACGTTGAGGTTTCAGTTTTAGTAATTTGAATGTGAGGAATATTACACATACCACATGGAGAAAAAGCTTCAGGCATCCTACATAAACATCTGACCGTTATTTTCCGTTTAGTAAAACATTCTTAGAGGGCTTCAGGCTCACGACAAATGTTTGGTTGTTTGTATCGTTTTGAAATGATGTGATATTGCCGTTCTTAATAAAGTTACCAGCCAGCTGGTGAGTAACATCAACAGCCAGTTTTTACTAGCATTTGGCGGGTGTTAATTTTGGACCGTGTGTGCAGTGAATGCAAATGACTGTCTGCAGTATTCATTATTACGCAGTTGCACGCAGCGCTGCCAGGCAGTAATGAGCACAGGCGGATTCAGAGCTGTGATGGCTTTATTTTTCATCGTGGTATGACCTGATTGAAAGATCATCATGATGGACTGTGAACTGCTGTCTTTGTCTGACTCCTGTGTGACTCACTAGCTCTCGTGTCTCCAGCACGTCTCTGGTCGGGTGTCTCAGTACCGGTGTGTGTGTGTGTGTTTGTGTGTGTTTGTGGATCACTGATGTTAAGCAGGACTGACGCAAGGCAGCCAGCCAGCCTCCTTTAACACACACACACACACACAGAGCTACTTCTGTGGAACTATGCAACTCCTGCCTTCACACTGACATTTGGATATTTTTTGCTTTAGTTTCTGTTTCCTGAAACAATTATTCTCTCATTTTTCCGTTTGATGTTTCATATTTTTTCCCCAGAGGAAAACTGTTGCTTGATGGTTGTTCTTTCATACAGTTCTAGTCCATAGTTTTGAGACACCTACTTGTTTTTCAGTATTCGTATTTTTGGTATAGCTTCACAATTCAAAGGATAGTTCACACAAAAATGAAAATTCTGTAATTAATTACTCACCCTCATGTCGTTCCAAGACCTTTGTTCATCTCCGGAACACAAATTAAGATAGTTTTGATGAAATCTTAACTTGTGTTCCAATGATGAATGAAGGTCTTAAGGGTTTGGAACGACATGAGGGTGAGTAATTAATGACAGAATTTTCATTTTTGGATGAACTATCCCTTTAAGATTTGGACTGTTTGCTTCATACGTGGCACAGAATTAAGCCAGCCTGGATCGCCCCATTAGCACCCTCCATGATACTCTTCAAATCCAGTCCCTCGGCCAAACAGAACAGCACTACTCCACATGTGTGTGTGTCCGGCTCTGTGATCTTCAAAAGATTCTACAACATTAGGGGATTAGCCTGAACGCTAGGTTTTGTTCACTGTTTTGCCTCCTGTCGTTATTGATTTATCAGACGCCGAGTCTCAGTGGTCATTCTCCGGAGACTCCAGGGCTAGCGGCTCAAAGAACAACTGTTAGTCGAGTGCTAACACTGAGCATCTTAACTAGTGGTGCTTAGGATCCCAGATTTTACACTGCATCAACAGCTTTTATCATACAAACAAAAACATACAAAATGAATAATTTGACACAGACTACAGTACATGGATAAATACTAATGGAGAAATATCTTGAAAGCTTCATGCTCACTACCTACACTCTTAAAAATAAAGGTTCCAAAAGGGTGTTTTTGCAGTGATGCCATAGAAGGAACTATTTTTGGTTCCCCAAAGAACCTTTCAATGAACAGTTCCTAAAAGAACCATTTTGAAGAACATTTTAAAAATCTATAAAGAACCTTTTCTGCCTTTGAAAGGTTCTATGGATGTTCAAGGTTCTTTATAGAACCACTGATGCCAATAAAGAATCTTAATTTTTAAGAGTGCAATCTACATCACCAAAAGATTATTTGTGGTGATTTTACATTGTTTTCATACATAGTTATTTGCACAGTTGACTATATTTATATGATGTTTAATATTTTTAAAGATGAATGTGCATTACTCATCTGGTCTATGTTGGAATTTGACAAATTTTGCTAGCTTTATTTGAAGTGACAAATACATTTACTGTAACACAGTAATATTATTAAAATGTAATATAACTGTTTTCTATTTTAATATATTTTAATATGTGATTTATTCCTGAAACGTAAAGTTAAATTTTCAGCATTATTTTTCCAGTTTCAGTATAACATAATCATTCAGAAATCATTCCAATATGCTGATTTTCTGCTCAAGAAACATTTATTATTAATTTCAATGATGAAAATTAAGTTTCTTTGATGAACATGAAGTTCAAATTAACAGCATTTATTTTAAACAGAAATCTTTTGTAACATATATAAATGTCTTCAATATCACTTTTAATCAATTTAATACACCATGCTGAATAAAAGTAATGTAGTGGTAGCAAATGCCCACTTATATTGCTTTCCAAACTCTTTTTATTTATTATTTGCATTTAGTGTTTTTTCACTCTCTGTAACCCTATTAGAACAGACATACAAGCCAGTTTGGGGCCATGACCTAAAAACTGAAAACCACAGCACCAATGTGTCGATATGCATATATACTTACATTTAGTCACTGACAAGCCACTTGAAGAAAAAAAAAAAAAAAGAGAGAGGGGGTTTACATGTTCACACTTGCTTTGCTTGACAAAAACATCCACAAACACCACACAGTTGTTCAACACACATTTCAGTCATTCCAAAGCATGTGAAATTTTCTTACAAAGTTTTTACAGAGTAATAAAGTAACTGGCGTCTGGCTTAATGAAGGCCCCATCAAATAATTTATTAACAGGTATATCAAAGACCTCCAAGTCAATCAAAGACCTCCAATCAGAACCAAAGAGGCATTGCTCTTTGGTAAGCTTATTCATTGTGGAAATAAGTTCACACTAAGAAAAAAATGGCTCTTTTAAAACTGCTCACCAAAAAGTTCTTTTGGGAACCCAAACTGGTGCTTCAATGGCATTGTTGTGAAAACCACCTTTATTTTTAAGTGTAGAGTGTTTTTGGTGGTTGAAAGAGCATTGTTATGTGGTTGTTAACTATTTTTAACAGT
Source organism: Labeo catla (assembly GCA_012976165.1). Taxonomy (NCBI): domain Eukaryota; kingdom Metazoa; phylum Chordata; class Actinopteri; order Cypriniformes; family Cyprinidae; genus Labeo; species Labeo catla. The sequence goes on along the minus strand of VONZ01000230.1, from coordinate 404,931 downwards.
ATATAACACATTTCTGTGTGGTATCTATGGTATTACGAGTGGTTGCTAGGGTGTTATGAGTGTTCTAGTCAATTAAAAACTTTTCATCTCCAATTCTCTGTGATATTCAAGTGTTTAGATATGGCTAGGGTTCCTTCGTTATGGTCCATGGGGCCAAAATCATTTGTCTGATTGCTTCTCAAAAAGATGAATATTTGATAGCATAAAGAGTGCATGACATTGACAACTAAAACGAGAGTGTAAAACTTTGTGTTTGGGGATTAGAACAAACATGACACTAAACAGAGATAACAGGGTGCAGGATGTTCACTCAAAGCACTTTCGGTGGTTTTGAGCAGTGGTCAGACAAGCATATGACCATATCACACTTGTAGCTTCTCATGTAAGATATAATCATTGCAGCAAAAGTTTTCAACTTTGCTGACTAGAACACAAAAGGCATAATAATTAGAATGTTGATAACAAGAATGTTTAACAAAGCAGTTTTGGTTACCATCAGGCATGCCAAGCTAGCAGTTTTCATGCTGAATTTAGATAAGCTTAAACTGATACTGCATATTGATTGCTGTTACCCTTGGGTTAAATGTTTGACATATTGCATAAATTACATTTAACTCCATTAAACTACATTTAACTACATTAAACTTGGACTGAAATAATCTATAGGCTATTCTACCAATGATAAAGCTGTGGTAGATGTTACGTTTTGTGAGAGAGAGGCGTTGGCAGTCTTATAGCTCTTGTGAAGTTCCTTTATGAAACTGACTGTCTTTCATTACGTTATAATGATTTTCAAGTTAAAAATGCGTATATCACATAACAGTAGCTGTGAAATATGTATTTGAGGTAGAGCTGCCCCAGATAGCACATGTACATCTGCAAGATGTCTGTTAAAGATCGCTTGATCTGGAAAGCATCTGCTGTGTACAAACATCTGACAGACATCTGTAAGATGTCAGTTTTACATAGGTTCAAAATCATAAACATCTTAAAGATATCTAATAATCGTCAATTTGACATCTGATAGGAAACATCTATAGATGTATTGCAGATGAGCAAACACTTTTTTGTTTGTTTTTGTTTTCTTCGTTGGCTCTTGGGAGAGGGGAGTTTGTTTAATTTGAGGGGTGGAGGGGAGCATTTTTCAGACATTTTTCAAAAAGATATATTTACCTCACCTAAATGTTTAATCATGCAGTGTATTTTTGTTTTTATAATTGTGCAATTATTGCACAATAGTTTACACACAGCACAATTTCCACAAACACATGTATCCATTATTTTGATTTCAAATCCAAACATTGTTATTAAAAATGCTTTTTCAACATTGTGATTCTTTTTTTTTACACAGTACAATAATACAGTACAGTAATCTTTCATAGACGTGTTTTAACACAATAAATATCAGCAACACAGTATTCAATGCTTAATACTTTTGCATTTACTTCTAGATTTACAGTATATACTAAGTTGCTCAATATCACAATATCACAAACATTCCAAATTAAGACTTACCATTGACAGAAACAGTAAGTTCTACTGCCTTTTCTTTTGTAATTAAATCTTTATTACAAGCAATCCTGCTGTTAATAAAGAAAATTTTTTCCTACCTCCACGAGTGCCATCTATTATTGCCTTGTTTATCTCTTTTCATTTAAACCTAGCCAAAAACCCATATGTGTAGTAGACTTTAATTATACGCATTTATAGTGTAATTATGACATTTTCGTGTCAATCCTTGTTCATATTTACTGCAAACAAAATGCTGTCACTTTAATTCTGCGCGTGCAGCACAGACTCGGTGTGGAAACGATCTCTGCACTGTTGCAGATGCATCGCTCGTGGATCGCACTACTAGGCCACAACCGCATGCAGCTTGAACGCTTTAATCCGTTAACATGAGCGCGGAAAAAATACGCACTGCAACTGGAGTTATGTGAACGTGGCATTATGTGTGTACGCTTTGAGTGTGCATGAGCGACCAGTCTCCAGGAGAGCGCGCGAGCGCTGAATAGTTAAACACTGAAAATAAATAAAAAGAAATGCAATTTATAAACTTTATGCGATTTATAAATTTGTTGTGGCTTATCATCAATATCTAACATCAGACCAGACATCAGAACCACACTTCTGCAACTGCCGATAAACTCATCTCCTCTGCCACTCTTTGATGACTCATCCAACTTTCATGCAAAGGAAATGTTAAGTATTCACTTCCTGATGCAAACGGCGATTAAACGCAATAAAAATGAGTCATGTAGACTGTACTGACAGCCTTAACTCGGCTGTGTAAGCTTCGATAATATATTATAATAGCAGACTTGGTGCGGAAACGATCTCTGCACTGCTGCAGACGCACCGCTCGTGGAACGCACTACTAGGCCGCAACCGCGTGCAGCTTGCATGCTTTAATCCATTAACATGAGCGCGGAAAAAATACAAACAGCAAACAGTTATGTGAACGTGGCGTTATGTGTGTATGCTTTGAGTGTGCATGAGCACCCAGTCTCCAGGAGAGTGTGTGAGCGCTGAATAGTTAAACACTGAAAATAAATAAAAAGAAATGCAATTTATAAACTTTAGCGACGATGCGACACTGATTCTATTGTGCAAGTAACAATTTACGTGAAACAATTTCTGTGATATTATGTCTCACATAAGGTTTTCAAATTACTTTATCAGTTATTTAATGAAGAAATATGAATTGTTCCTCACCTTCAGAATTATAATTGTTTTACCTACGCCGAACAGAGACTGATGCGGTGCCGCTGCATGTCGTGTCAAACCACTCACGGCAGGCGCGTCATCAGCTTTAGATCGGCATTTTTAGAAACCGCCGATTAAACATCCCAAAGCAATTATCGGCCGATAGTGATCGGTAGCCGATCAATCGGAGCACCCCTGTACACTACTGTAAAAGTTCTTGCTTTCCCTGTAAAATGAACCCATAACCTTCTGGTTGCCAGTGTTATTTTTTAGAAGAAATTCATATGTGTTTGGAACAGCATGAGGGTGAATGAATAAAGACAGAATATTAGTTTAAAGTTGTTCCTTTAATACCAGGTGTAAACAGGTCTTGATGCACTAGTCTAATATTTGGCCAAATGTACAGTCTGTGGGTTTCTGAGGTGACTGCCAGACTCCCAGGTTCCTCTGCTGTCACACCGTAAAGACTCTGGCACTGGACCCACTGCGTGACCTTTTGTCTACTTCAATACTGCTGAGCATGACGGACGCCCTGGGATCAATTTCCAACAATCCAAACCATCAGGCAAAAAGCCCCAAAATCAGTCAAAGCCGCCTGTTCATCTGATCAGAAGAACCAGTGCCAGTATGAAGCTGACGCATACACAGATCAGATTTACGCTTGCAAACTGCACTGGAAAACAGACCGCAGAATGGCATCTGCAAAACTCATGATGCACAAAAGACTTCAAAGGCCTATTAACTATGACTCTCACATGAAGTACTGTGTTTTGTGTTTCTTCTTAAACATTTGTTGTGGCTTATCATCAATATCTATAACATCAGACCAGACATCAGAACTACACTTCTGCAACTGCCGATAAACTCATCTCCTCTGCCACTCTTTGATGACTCATCCAACTTTCATGCAAAGGAAATGTTAAGTATTCACTTCCTGATGCAAACGGCGATTAAACGCAATAAAAATGAGTCACGTAGACTGTTTTCCAGTACTGTCAGCCTTAACTCGGCTGTGTAAGCTTCTATAATATATAGTGGCTCTCGCATAACACAGCAGCAACTGCCATTGACATGAATGGGAATGCTAATGAATAGCTCTCTCCAGGTTTATTATGAAACCTCCTCAAGTTAAGTTAGCTAAGCTGCTCGGTGGCATCTCATCTCAGGGATTACCATCCAACACGTAACACATGCCATCCCAACGACCACTGCTTGTCACTTTTTCGGAGAAATACTCCTTTTCTGAGGAAAATTCCTGGCTAACTGTTTTGCAAATGGCGCAATACCACCACTGATGGTGTAGACACAAGGTCTATGTAAAAACAAGGAGATGTTTGATATGCAGCATCTAGATCAGCGTGAGAGACAAGTGATCATATGTTCTGCCTCCAGGAGCAGGAATGGAGCCGAGAGGATGAAGGAGCTCTTGAACTGGGCCATCTCTGATGTGTATCCAGGAAAGGCAGGGGTCTGATGGGAGTTGGGCCGTAGGGAGTGTCAATGCAAGAGGCACATCTGGGAGGTTATCTGGGTGGAATTAGGCCACGCAGGATCTGGGTTCAATGATCATGCGCCACAGTGGGTTTTTTTTTTCTGTATACAGCTATCCTGGAGGCAACATCAAGATCAGAAAGTTGCAGCTCTTCATATGACTTCCAGAAAGAGCAGCTGCAAAGACTTGCAAAGTCTGTCTGCATTTCAAGCAATGGCGTATGGTAGCAAAACTAAGGTATTTTCAACTTGAAGTGTTTCTGTGTGGCATCACTGAACACTTACACTTATTTATATTAAACATTAACCGCGTATTTACTTTATCAGGCAGCACGGGACATCTGTATTTCTGAGAAATCTTATATTGGGTATAATGGTTACACAGGGACATGATTTATGCAGTCTTTAAATGACATGTAATGTGATCATAGAAAGTTTATAATGATGTCTTACCTTCACTGGACGATCCAGACAAGTCGATAATGACATAAACCTTTCCCTCTGGCTCCAAGTCTATCTGCAAGGAGCATCAAACAAAAACGAGAGTTTTAGCAACAGAGCAAATGAACATCTTCACAAATCCTGACTGGCCTCTATGTAATGCGCTTAATGCAGTCTTTTAAAAGTCAAATGAATGAATGTGTTCTACAGTAAACACATTCTATGAAAAAACAGAATTACTCTTTTTAACAGTAATAAGCATTAAAATTTCTAACAATCATTTTGCCAAACACTTAATCAAAGCAACGCGCAGATAAGGAAAAACAAGCAATTTATCATAAAGAATACAACAGTATTAGCAGTGCTAGAATAATACAGTTCAAAATAAAGATCAATGATTAAAAAAAAAAGAAAAAAATTTCTTTTCAAAGTATTAGGTATGCAGTTTATATGAGTAATTGATATACTATTGTACATTGAAAATGTATTTTAAAAAACTGAATAATTTGAAAAAGAAACAGTGACATCATATAAATGACAAAAATGTCATGTTTATAAACATTAGCAGTTTATTACTAAATAAATTATTAAGAGGAAAAAAACATGAGTTTTGTCAGTGTTTAAATGCATGATAGATAATCTGATCTTAAATGATGTTACTAACGGCGTTATTTTTTCAGTAAGGAGAAACTAAACAAATTACTGTTCCCCTGTTACAACGCCGTTACCGTTACTTACAATAAAATGTGGTGTTACTATAATTTATTATAATATTATTATATTTTTATTTTTCAGTTCATCTGAATGGATGAGCAGCATACCTGTATTTGACGAACCGTAAACTCTAGTGTGACAGAGTCATATATACCATGCAGAATTGACGCGCTACATGTAAACAATATTCTTTGTTGTATTTTCCTCTCAAAATAACGGAATTCCTTTGGAATTCATCAGCTTTTAAGAACTGCCGGTTTCTCCGGTAGTAGGCGGAACTAATGCGCAAACGGCAATCTCATTGGCTGGCGCTCACCTATTATCGTCCCTGTTTTGATTTCAGCAAATCAGTTTGAGCGAACGCAGACAACGTCATTAATATTCATGAATGCAGCAGCTCATTAATCCTTAGTGCGTTTTATATTGTTATTAGTAGTAGAATTCGTAGTAGTTTTGTTATTTTATTAGTATTATTTTTAGTTCCCCTTTTTATAGAAACGCTAAATTACAAACAATATCTTAAGCACCACCACCAGTCCTAAGTTCAGTCAACATGACAAATATGCATTCATAAATGGTTATTCTAATTACTAAAGTTCTAACTGCTAAAGTTTAATGCTAAATTATCATAATGTCATATATTATGATGCTTGACTGACTGATGCTAAATGTACTTTCAGAAACGTAAAAAACTCCATTAAGCTTTATATGTATACATACATATATATCAGATATTTAATATTAGTCTGGTGAGTAAACTAAAAATTTAATTCATTTCATTTATTAATTTAACATATTTAATATTGGGGGAATTCAAGTTATTTGACATATTTGAATCTTTTTTTTTTTTTTTTAAGTAACACAATAGTTGCTTTCCCTAGTAATTATTTACTTTTATAATGACATAACTCAGTTACTAACTCTTTGTGAGAAGTAACTAGTAACTAGTAATTCTTTTTTAAGGTAACATGCCCAACACTGGTGGATTTTGCTAAAATAGATAAATAAAATAAAATAAAATAAAATAAAATAAAATATTTGTATCTCTGATAATTTAGATAATTTATTTGTAAAGTTTTTGTCTAATTTTTTTTTTCTTCTCTAAAATTTTTCTTTAAGCTAAAGATTCAGTCGTCATTTACCACCCTCAAGTGAAGCTCAAAACTGTTTGACTTTTTCCAGTGGAACATAAGGATACGTTATTTTTCCATACAAAAAAAAAAAAAAAATGCCCACATGAGAAAACAAGCTTATAAATCATAAAGAATGAAGTGTTTTAAAAATTTGAAAATGTAGAAAATTTCCTGTGCGGTGTAGGGTTAGGGTATGGAAATAGAAAATACAGTTTGTACAGTAGAAAAACCATTACATCTATGAAATGTCCCCACAAAAAAGGGGGAAACCAGTGTGTATGTATGTGTGTATATACTGTATGTCTATATGTATAACGATTCAAAGCTATTGCCCCCTCAAATGGAAAAAAGACATACTTTTGTGCATACTGTACATTCACACTGACTAAATTAGCGTGTGTGATTTCCCGCTTCATTAGGTTTGTGAAACGACCTGTGAAAGCCGTACTTATCAGTAATGATACTAATGGAAATAAACAAGCACACATGGTCAAGATTAGGCAAATAAATACTGAGTATGTGGCACCAGCAGAGGAAACAGCAGAGTCTCAATGTGAACATGAGCCCTGTGAGGCTTGTGCTGAGGCTGAAATGACTGATATTAGGCCCAGTTCTCCTCTCAGCAGCTAATGACAGCATAACGGCTGTTCCATCAAAACCAGATTAAAGCAGGAAATGGAGGGAGGATGTGGGGATGAGTGGAGAGATTTGTACATGCTATGAGAGTAAAGAGAGACAGAGACAGTGAGGATGTGTGTGGGAGTTGGGTTAGAGGCGAGCCGTATCACGTTAGTGCAGTCAACACAGGTTTTACACAGGATGCACCAGTGCAAAAAAAAAAAAAAACACAACCTGCTTGCAAGCACTCTCACATACACACGCAAAATTCACACTCCCAAACCAAAGGTACCAGTATTAAGGTTCAGTTAATTGCAAAAGCTGAGATTCTCACATATTCACTAGAAACCACATACATTTTGAGGGAAAACAGATTTGACAAAGCAACTGTTACACTGTAAGCAGCATACATGAACATTATCATTTAAAAGTCTGGGGTTGTTCATTTTCTCTAATTCTCACCAAGGCTGCATTTATTTGAACAAAATAAAGTAAAAACTCAGTAAATATTATGTGAATATTATGAAGTATTATAACAATTTAAAATAAGTGTAATTTATTCATGTGATGCAAAGCTGAATTTTCAGCATCATTACTCCAGTCTTCAGTGTCACATGATCCTTCAGAAATCATTCTTATATGATTGCTGCTCAAGAATTTTTTGTTGTTGTTGTTATTATTAATGTTGAAAACTCTAGTGTTCCCTAATTTTTTTGTGTAAACATTTTTTAAAGGGGTCATCAGATGCCCATTTTCCACAAGTTGATATGATTCTTTAGGGTCTTAATGAAAAGTCTATAATATACTTTGGTTAAAAATTCTCAATGGTTGTGTAAAACAACACCCTTTTTACCTTGCCAAAATCAGCTCTGCAAAAATCATCCTGTTCTGGTCGAGGCTGCTTTAAATGCAAATGAGCTCTGCTCGCTCCGCCCCTCTCTTCTCTCTGTGGAGTGACAAGCCTGTTTACTTACTAGCCACTAAACTTGCTAATTAGCACATTATTAGGATAGGCGATTGCAAAGATTCATAAAAAAAACCCTTATACTCACTTCAGCTGTAAGTGAAGCTGGATCATGAATGATTTGCGTGAACATAGACGGATATATGTAGATCGGGAGGCGCATTCCCTTCACAAACAAACATAATCCACTGCATCTTCAGTGGCTCAGATGTCGGGAGTAAATGACGACCACTACGTTCATTATTACATCCAGCAACACAACACCTCAATCGCTCAATCTGAGATATTCTTGTCTAACTTACATCCCTGCTCTGGCAACGAAATAAAGTGGCAACGAAACAAAACGCTCATGTCAATCAACTATCGTGGGAGCGGCCTCTGTCAGTGTGACGCCACAACGACAGGCATCTGAGAATGGCTCGATTTGAAAGAATATGAAGGGGATATTATTTTTTACAGATTAATTAAAAACCACTGCATAGATTTTTTTCATTATAGGGTAGATTTGTACATACACTGTCAACACACATTAATGTTCAAACAGCATGTCAAAGTGAACTTAGCATCCAATGACCCCTTTAAAGGACTAGAAATAGAATAGAAAGTTTAAAAGAACAGAATTCATTTTAAATAGAAATATTCTGTAACATTATAAATGTCTTTACTGTCACTTTTGATCAATCTAATGCATCCTTGCCATAAAAAAGTATTACACAAAAAAGTGTAATTGAGGCTGAAAACTTATGATAAACCCTCTGTGTGTTTTTATTTATTTTTAAGTATGAAAAAGCAATGTATTCAACATTATTTTGCTGGCAATGGAAACTAATTCAACATTGTTAATATTGTAATGATTTCAATGCACTGTTTATTCGGCCATGAACTTTCCTAAAGACAATAAAATGCCTGTAAGCCAGTTTAGCACATGCTCCTTAAAGGAGAAGTCCACTTCCAGAGCAACAATTTACAAATAATTTACTCACCACCTTGTCATCCAAGATGTTCATGTCTTTCTGTCTTCAGTCATAAAGAAATTATGTTTTTTTAAGAAAAGCATTTCAGCATTTATTTTTTTTTTCATATAATGGACTTGACTGGACTTATTTTCTCCTAAAACTTCACAATCGTCCGACATCATTGTACTTTTTTGTTTGTAAACAGCGTTTGACTTACTTGCACTTTCTTAGTCTTCGCGCGTTTGCTTTAACACTGGGTCTGTTGTTCTTTCGACTTGATTCAATAGTATGTAGTGTTGTGAATGCGCATCCCAGAGCCTGCGCTACACAAGCTTTTGTGCTTAAAAAGTATACAAATTTTTATTTTCTGAAAAAAATGGCAGATCGTTTTGCTAGATAAGACCCTTCTTCCTCGGCTGGGATCATTTAGAGCCCTTTGAAGATGCATTTAAACAGCATTTTGGAAGTTCAAAATCGGGGGAACCAATCAAGTCCATTATATGAAGAAAAATCCTGAAATGTTTTCCTCATAAACCACGATTTTTTCACGACTGAAGACAGAAAAACATGAACATCTTTATTTGTGAATTGTTGGTCTGGAAGTGGACTTCTCCTTTAAGTGAAAAGTCCCTCAAAAACTTTTACAGACTATTATAGAATAATAAAACATTTTAGTGAAGAATATGTAACTAAATATTGCTGTTTATGACAGCATTGCTATATTGATGTAAATGAAAATATGCCTTGATTACGTTAACTAGATTGTACTGTACTTTACTTACAGGGTCACACTTTATTTTAAGGTCCAATTCTCACTATTAACAAACCACTAAGTATGACTTTTACCTCAATAAACTACTAATTTGCTGCTTATAGTTAGTAAGGTAGTTAGGTAGTTAATAGTTAGTAAATTAAGTTTAGGTATTGGGTAGGATTAGGAATGTAGAATATGGTCATGCAGAATATGTGCTTTATAAGTACTAATAATTAGCTGTTAATTATATGTTATAAATAGGCATGCTAATAAGCAGCTCGTTAATAGTGAGAATTGTTCCCTATACTAAAGTGTTACCATTTATAGCACTTCAAATTTTGGTTTCTCTGATTGGGGAAGGTTAAAAAAAAATCACCCTTTAAGCCATTTCAGAGCAAATCAAGATATTGGATATCATCAATATATACCAAACAGACTAACAAGCTAACTAAGAAATAACTAGCTAGCTAACTAAATATATATAGGATGAACTCAGGTAAAAGGGGACACTTTTTGTAAAACTTGCAATTTAGATACCTAGATGTTTTAATCTTTTCTTTTCTTTATTATGTTTGTTAACTTTAAGGTCCAGCTATAACATTTTAATTTAAATACAGTTCATATAAAGTGTTATTTGCAAAATACATATCAATAAACATTTTGAGGTCCTGTATTCCAGACAAATTTATTTTCAGGTAAAGTGGGCCATCCCTTTTTTATCAAAAATTATTCTGCATACAACATATTTAACAAACCCAAAAATATGTAACCTACAGGTTATAAGTAAAGTAAATCATGTGTAAATCCACACAAATCCACACATCTAAATTCATGTGTTAAATTCTAAACAACTGAAAGAACATGTTGACACGTTAAATTAGAAGAAATCTGAATATCAGAATATTCCGAAATCAGAAAATTGATATATTATATTAAAGATGTGACTATAACACATGCAACAACAAACATGCTTTAAAAAAGATGCTTTAAAAAAGTAATAAGAGGTACATTTAAAATGGTACCCATGTGTAAATTTTTTTTTTCTGTCTATGCTCTCTAAACACTTTAAACAAACTTTAATTGTGTTCATATTTAAAGCTTTATATTCTACATCTATATTTTTCTCCTCTCATCCTTTCTTCACTCCACAGATTGAACTTCATGTGTCAACTTCCGTTCTATTCTTTCTTTCCTTTCTTCCATCTCAGACTTGAATTCCCGACTGCAGTCTCATTTCTGTTTTCTAAAGTAAATAATGTAATCTATAAAATAATCAGTGAATGTCAATTTATTTAATGACCTTGGTATAATTTCTGAAAAATAAAGGTTGTCCCACTTTACTTGAATCCAAAGCCAAAGTGGGCCAGAAATATTTAAACACCTTAGAGGAAAACTAACATTTCTTTTCTTTTCTTTTTTTTTTTTAATTCCCTGATAATAATAGTATTGAATAAAACAGGAACTGTCCCAATAATGTTTGTTCACATTTAGTGAGCAACCTTATAAGTTACACCATGACACAGTCCTCCTTTGAGGTGTGGCAACACCCACCGGTGTCAAATTGCATCAACCAAAACTATTTTATCATTCAGAGAAATAGTGTCCTTTTAATTAAAAAACATTGTTATGCTCTGAAAGTGTAAGCACACTACAGTCAAAAATTCACCCCTACATATACACTGACCAAAATTATAACACTTTTATTTTTGCCCCCATTTTTCTCCTTTGCCGAGATAATCCATCCACCTCACAGCTGTGGAATATCAAGATGCTGATTAGACAGCATGATTATTGCACAGGTGTGCCTTAGGCTGGCCACTATAAAAGGCCACTCTAAAATGTGCAGTTTTACTGTACTGGGGGGGTCCGGGGGGGTCCAAAAACCAGTCAGTGTCTGGTGTGACCACCATTTGCCTCACGCAGTGCAACACATCTCCTTGATCAGGTTGCTGATTGTGGCCTGTGGAATGTTGGTCCACTCCTCTTCAATGGCTGTGTGAAGTTGCTGGATATTGGCAGGAACTGGAATACGCTGTCGTATACGCCGATCCAGAGCATTCCAAACATGCTCAATGGGTGACATGTCCGGTGAGTATGTTGGCCATGCAAGAACTGGGATATTTTCAGCTTCCAGGAATTGTGTACAGATCCTTGCAACATGGGGCCGTGCATTATCATGCTGCAACATGTGGTGATGGTCATGAATGAATGGCACAACAATGGGCCTCAGGATCTCGTATTTCTGTGCATTCAAAATGCCATCAATAAAATGCACCTGCGTTCGTTGTTCATAACATATGCCTGCCCATACCAAAACCCTACCGCCACCATGGACCACTCGATCCACAACATTGACACCAGCAAACCGCTCACCCACACAACGCCATACACGCTGTCTGCCATCTGCCCTGTACAGTGAAATCGGGATTCATCCATGAAGGGAACACCACTCCAAAGTGCCAGACGCCATCGAATGTGAGTATTTGCCCATTCAAGTTGGTTACGATGACAAACTGTAGTCAGGTCGAGACCCCGATGAGGACGACGAGCATGCAGATGAGCTTCCCTGAGACGGTTTCTGACAGTTTGTGCAGAAATTCTTTGGTTATGCAAACCGATTGTTGCAGCAGCTGTCCAGGTGGCTGGTCTCAGATGATCTTGGAGGTGAAAATGCTGGATGCGGAGGTCCTGGGCTGGTGTGGTTACACATGGTCTGCGGTTGTGAGGCTGACTGGATGTACTGCCAAATTCTCTGAAACCCCTTTGGGGACGGCTTATGGTAGAGAAATGAACATTCAATTCACGGCAACAGCTCTGGTGGACATTCCTGCAGTCAGCATGCCAATTGCACGCTCCCTCAAAACTTGCAACATCTGTGCCATTGTGCTGTGTGATAAAACTGCACATTTTAGAGTGGCCTTTTATTGTGGCCAGCCTAAGGCACACCTGTGCAATAATCATGCTGTCTAATCAGCATCTTGATATGCCACACCTGTGAGGTGGATGGATTATCTTTAAAGGATTAAAGGAGAAGTGCTCACTAACACAGATTTAGACAGATTTGTGAACAATATTTGAGAGAAATAGGCCTTTTGTGTACATAGAAAAAGTCTTAGATCTGTGAGTTTAGCATTGCGTTTATAATTTTGGTCAGTGTATATCTATATTTCTAAATTACCCAGCCCTATTTGTAAGTCACTTCCGCCTTTTATTTGATTGATTGACTGATTGAATGAATGAATGAATCAATCAATCAATCAATCAATCAATCAATTCATCGATTCATTGATTGTTCTGAAGATGAACGGAGGCCTTACAGGTTTGTAGCGACATGAGAGTGAGTAATTAATGACCGAATTTCCACTTTTGGGTGAACTATCCCTTTAAAAAAAGTACAAACATTCAATTCCCTAGTTTCTTATTTAATATAAGCTCATAAAAACTTCATGCATAATACTCAAATAATCAAAATGCTTAAAGTAATTTTAACTGGAGTATATAAATGTCACGCCACAGGTCATTTTAGCTTCCCAAAGGTATTTCATATCAACCAACCAAAGCTGTTTGCAGACTTGATGAATATTCAAATCAAACTTCAATTTTTCAAGCATAATGTGTCTTTGTACGCCCCGGGGCTGCTGTGGGGTTTCTTTACTCCCTGCATGATAAAGGATGAATGAATTAGGATTTTATAAAATCCACACTGGAGGCTTTCCAGAACATTCACACACTGATTTACTGGTCTGGGGTCAAGACACTCGGACTGCTCTATTTTAATACATTTACATTTAAAACAAAACATTTGAACACACACCAGCACTGAGAGCACAGATGTGTTTTTTCTAGACTACGAGAAGATGAAGCGAAGTGTTTCCCCGCTGAGGGCCTGTGGGAGAGACGAGTCTCGCTATGCGGTACGGATCTGCTGTCGAATGCTTGCTATAGTGACATGTTTGTTATCCAAGTGACCTTGTGACCTTCTCCCTTCCTCCCACTTCCTGTGATGTCATGCTGAAGCTGATCTCTGAATGCTCTTGGTCTTGCAGGTGCGACGACACACCATATATAGCAGTTAGCTGCAGCAGGAAAGGAGAGTGAGTGAATGTTTAAGTCTGAAAATAATGTGTGGATGTTTTTGCACTCATACGTGTCTATATGCATGCAAGGGTGTGGAAGTAAAAAAAAAAAAAAAATTCTGATTTTATGCTTAACGCACTTTAATTGTGCCGAAGTAGTCCAACTAAAGATATACTGAAGTATATTTAATTGTGCTAAAGTGGAACTATTGCAGATATTCTTTAGGTACACTTTAAATATTTTGCATTTAAAGAGTGATTTTACACAGAGATCATACAATCCTTATTAACAGTGACAGTAAAACTAATTTTAGGCATAATATTAAGACATTTGTCTTAATATTGTGCAATAAGGAATACTCTAAATAAAGTTGATATTTCAATAAATATGTTAATAGATTAAAGTATACTTAGTATGAAATACACGTACTTGAAATAAATTATGGCATTCATGGAACATAAACAGATATTATAGGATTATAAATCATATTAGTTGTTTCTTTTAATCAGAATTAAGGTATATACCTATAAAATCATTTTAAACTATTTCACTACTTTGTTTTGACTTGATCTTGTTTTGTTCAATCCCATCTCTAATATTTCTAACACCCATTTCACTAAAAAGACCCCAGTGAAATCAAGTGATTCCTCTAGAGTTTCAGAAGTGATCTCAACAATGTCTTAAATTGTGTTCAGATTTGCCAAGATATCAAAGTCTGCAATCAGATATCAGAGATCTCAATATGAACTCAAACACTGAGCATCAGAGTCTTCTAAAACCAATTTATTAAACTATGATTTGTGCTATTATTTTTTTAACAGCTCTGTACTTTATGTATGTAGCTCTATACTAACATATGCCAACAACTGTTTCATTTGTGCCTCAGTTTCGTTTCTCTTAAGGAATTTTAGCAGAAACATCCGAGACAGACAGCTTCACATTTGAGCAATAACATTTTCCTCTGGGATAGAAATAAAAAACATCAAATGGAACAGTTAGAGAACAAAAGTTTCCGGAAACACAGAAAGAGCAGCGTCTGAGAAATAAAACTTTCCTCTGTGAAAGTTAATATCTGAAAATCGTATGTTGTCTCTTTGTGAAGTACAGTTTAGGATACAAGAGTATTTAATATGGAAATAATATACTTTAAATCAATGCAAACTAAACACAAACTGAATATAATGTTTTTAAGCACTTAACTGCATGTTTTCTGGATTTAAATGAAAAAGTATAATAATTTACATTTATTTTGGATGTTTTTGACCCACTTAAAGTAGTACCTAAGTACATCTTTCTATGTAATTTGATATTTATTTCAATTGTCTTTGAAATATGATTTAAATGTACTGCTGAATGCAGTGACAAGCATTTTAATTTAACTAAATTTGAATGTAGTTTTCCGGCATGTAATGACATGTACTGTTTATTAAAGGGATAGTTCACCCAAAATGAAAATTTTGTCATTATTATTCACTCTCATGTCATTCCAAACCCATAGGACTTTTGTTCATCTTCAGAACACAAATTAAGATATTTCTGATTAAATCAAAACATTTAAGGCCCAGAAGGGTAGTACACTCTTAAAAATAAAGGTACTTAAAAGGTTCTTCACAGGGATGCCATCGAAGAACCATTTTTGGTTTCACAAAGAACCATTCAGTCAAATGTTCTTTAAAGAACCATCTCTTTCTTATCTTTTTATAATCTGAAGAACCTTCTTTCACCACAAAGAACATTTTGTTAAACAGAAAGGTTCTTCAGATGTTAAAGGTTCCTTATGGAACCATTTAGACAAAAAAAAAAAAAGGTTCTTCAATGGCATCGTGAAGCACCCCTATTTTTAAGAGGGTAAGGACATCATTAAATAGTCTATGTGACATCAGTGATTCAACTGTAAATTTACTCTTGAACATGCATCGAAGACTAAAAAGTGGAAATTGTTATATGAAGTTTTTATTTTTGTTTTCTGTGCACATAAAAATTCTTCAAAATAGCTTCATAACATTATGGTTGAACCACTGATGTCACATAGACCATTTTAACAATGTCCTTAACTACCTTTCTGGACCTTGAATGTGTCAGTTGTCAGTTGCATTGCTGTCTATGCAGGGTCAGAAAGCTCTCGGATTTCATCAAAAATATCTGTGTTCTGAAGATGAACAAAGGACATGAGTGTGAGTACTTAACGACAGAATTTTTTATTTTTGGGTGAACTACCCCTTTAAATACATGACTTGTCATGTAATGTATTCAAATATATTTGTAATTACTCATTTGGAATTATAAAGATGCAGTTCGGTACATTTAAACTCTATTACCATTAAATGTAATACTGAATAACACTGAACATGTGCTTTAGTATGTTAGTCAACACTTCAAAGAAAGTATACTTCTTTAAAGGAGAAGTCCACTTCCAAAACAAAGATTCACATATAATGTACTCACCCCCTTGTCATCCAAGGTGTTCATGTCTTTCTTTCTTCAGTCGTAAAGAAATTATGTTTTTTGAGGAAAACATTTCTGCATTTTTCTTCATATAATGGACTGATATGGTACCCCAATTTTGAACTTCCAAAATGTAGTTTAATTGCAGCTTCAAACAATCCCAAATGTGGTTGTAAACAATCCCAGCCAAGGAAGAAGAGTCTCATCTAGCAAAACGATCGGTTATTTTCATAAAAGTAATACAATTTATATATTTTTTATTTTCAAACGCTCTCCTTGAACTCTGTGTATTCTGGCTCAAGACAGTTAGGGTCGAAAAACTCCAATCGTATTTTCTCCCTCAACTTCAAAAATCATTTCAAAATCATCCTACATCACTGCAGAAGTACCGACACAGTCTTTGCAAAGTGAACATACAAAGAAGATCAAACACTCTTAACAAAAAAGGTAAAACAGCGATATAGGACGATTTTGAAGCTGAGGGAGAATATGAGATGGGAGTTTTTCGACATACCCTAACTGTCATGAACCAGAGAAAAACAGTGCAGGCAGAGTAAGAAGTTAAAAAGTATATAAATTGTATTATTTTTATGAAAATAACAGATCGTTTTGCTAGATAAGACCGTTCTTTCTCGGCTGGGATTGTTTGAAGCTGCATTTAAACTACATTTTGGAAGTTTAAAATCAGGGCACCATATCAGTCCATTATATGGAGAAAACTGCTGAAATGTTTTCCTCAAAAAACACAATTTCTTTAAGACATGAACATCTTGGATGACAAGGGGGTGAGTACATTATATGTGAATCTTGTTTTGGAAGTGGACTTCTCCTTTAAAACATGGTGAAAGATTATTAAACAGTCATGAAAGTGAACTCTCTTTGAGTGCCCTTTTATTTCATTACAATACATTGCCTGCAGGTGCAGAGTTTTTTTTAGAAATATACTTTTTTTAAGATTTGAAGTGTACTACAAGTGCACATTTTAATACAATAAAGAACATTTCTTTCTGTGATTACAGTGTGTTTGTACATGTAAGATGATAATGGATAAACTAGAAAGGATGTGTATTTCATCTCTATCAATCATTGATAAAGAGATAGCTGGAGGAACACGCAACTGATTTCTAATCTCTTCCCTCTAGCTCTACAAGCCTTCATTTTCAAAAACATCACACTTAAATGTGAAGTATAACATTTCATACATTAAAAACTATATATGTATAATACAGCAAGCAAAAAGATTATCTACTGTCAGTGACAGACAGGGAGCATGTTCAGGATATTTCTTTTTGCAAAGAAACAAACTCCGAATGTATCACTGCTGTGTAGACGTGGCATGAGGAAAGAACTGGTAAAAATAAGAAAATGTAAGATGAAAAGAGAGAAAGAGAGCGCAGGTGAGCGAGGACAGCTGTCCGGGCAGAGCACAGGGCCATGTTGTGTTTTATCTCTGGGATGACAGTGTGTTTAGCCGCTCGCGGAGTGTGCGTTCATGTGAGGGGTGACGCACACCAGATCCCTCAAGCTAATTGAGACTCCACTGAAACACAAACACACACATAAACCTGGACAGAGAGAAATAATATCTCTGCGATAACTAAATATTTTCATTTTCCAGTCTCTAAATACAAAACGTCCTTGTGCAGCAACTAAATGTCCACAGTGTTTGTTTCAGGGCTTTTAGCATCGATCATAAAGACGGCTGAAATATTTGTGTTTCTGTTGGGTAATAAACAGGTTTAATCCTGTCATGAATAACTGTAATTATGAGATGAACACACATGAACACCGCCACAATATTCTTTGAGCCCTCCTGACTTTCCAAGTTGTTCTGCTCAGGGAACAAATATAACTATGTACTGTTAATTAAAAAGATGTAAAAAGCTTGCATGCATACATATTTAGCAGGGTAATGAAACAACAAAGCTACTTTCCCATATACTTGTGTGTAGCAGCACGAAACTGATAAAACATCTAGATAAAGCATTGATTACACACCTAATGCACATCATTTGCTCTTCATTTTGTTGCATTAGGGCTACAAAAGCTTCCTGTCTTTGTCTATAAGTGAATATGCCATTGCCCAACAGATTCATTTTATTCTAACCGAAATCGCTTGAAAGCACATCACAAAAGTGAGCTTTTCCCATGAGGACGTGAAGGCAGCATAAGTGCTGTGTTGTTGGGTTGCTTCCTGTACCACTTTCAAAAATCCTCATATTTGCTAATGAGCATTGAGAATTGGCTCTTTCCACTGGGCCGTTCTCAAATTTGTGTGCTACAGCTAACAGATGGACACTGAAATTTGTACAGGTGCCCACAAAGATTGTTCAGTTGCAGTCATGCCAGTTCTGCCCTTTGAGAAAAACCGCATGATGTGCCGTTTGACTGTATGCATGCTGTCTGCAAACTAGTGTTCATTTTGTTAACAAAACCTATGAGAAAAATGTTCCTTCATAAGCTTTTTTCCTATAACTAAAACAAGACGATGACGAAATGATAGTAAGATCAGTAAATGTTAACTGTGACTATATTACCATGCAATATCATTGACGATAAAAGACGACACTAAAATGTATTTTAAAAATTACCATTTTCATGGTCATTGAAAAAAAGATGACAAAATTTTATTGCTGACTGCTGTACGTGCCTCTACTACACAAGCTTTCATGTGTGCGGTTGCCAGATATCAAGAGTTCAAATCCACAAATCAGAGCTTCTCTGTTAAAAAGATGCATTTTCTGTCTGGTGTTTTGTCTAATTTTGCAATCCGGCAACAATGTACATGCTCTCACTCTTCATTACAGAAGCACGGACAATGATCTGCAAACACCAACAAACAAGTAAGATGTTCAGAGTAAATGAAAGTGTCATTCAGCCAGTCTGTGTTGTGTCATGAGATCTCAGCTATATTGTTTTTGAATGTGGTTGCTGAATAAATCCACTCACTTCAGCACTGTTGTTTAAATACAGAAACATTATTGCAATTTGAAATTACTGGAATTACTATTAAGCACTTCACTGTTATAATATTTTTTGTTTGTTTTGACCAGTTTTCATAATGTAGACAGAGAAAGTGAATATCTAAGTCTTTGATAATATGTTTTCATATGAAATAGCCTATAATAAATCAGAATACTAGATGAGTTATATAAATCAATTGTATGTGTCCACATGCTATTGATTTGTGCTTATTTTTATTGATTTTGTCTACCTGATTTCATCACGAAAACATACCTGTGGGAACTTTTTTACAAGATGCGAAATACGTACCAATACTGTATACAATAACACTAGGGATGGCACTAGATCTCGCGAGATCCGATCGTGACGATATCCTCGCAAAACATTTTGCAGTGTTTACATTAGAGCTGCACGATTAATCCTTAAAATATTGAGATCTCGATTCAAACACCCACGGGATCTTATTCCTGAATGACAAAGATTTAGCTGTGTCTATTAGGACTGTTTCACATCGCGAGTGTCAGTCGAGCGTGAGAAGCACGTTTGTCGCTGCCCAAGTTAATGAATCAGAGGGTCGGGGTAAATGTGAAGGCAGAAAGAGCAACACAAACAGTCTTTTAACCACATTATAATAATTATTTCTGTGTTACAGACATTTAAATAACAGAAGTACTGGGATAAAAGTTTATAGTTTGGGTATAAACATTTATTGTCTACTGTAGCGATCAAAACGAAAGTATCTTAACACGTATGTATTGTAACGCTTACAACTGCCCTTTTAAAAAAAGTATGTCATTGAATCATTCATTCAGGAGATTTCACTAACAAGTCTTAATGAAGTGAGACACTGACTCCTTCACTGAATGTTTTTTTTTAAATTATTTTATTTTGTTTAAATGAATATATGTTTTTAAAAGACTTAAGCAATCACACCTACAGAGGCCACTCCCACGATAGACATGATTGACATGAGCGTCTTACCTCAGATCAGCTGTAACAGTCCCACCTCCATTGTTTTGATGCTGGAGCAGGGATGTAAGTTAGACAAGAGCGATTGAGGTGTTGTGTTGCTGGATGTAATAGTGAACGTAGTGGTCGTCATTTACTCCCGACATCTGAGCCGCTGAAGATGCCTTTGCTAATAACGTGCTAGTTAGCAAGTTAGCAGCTAAACGTGGCTAAATGCGGCTAAAGTAAACAGGCTCGTCACTCCACAAAGAGAAGAGAGGGGCGGGGCAACAGAGCTCATCTGCATTTAAAGCAGCCTCGACCAGAATAGGATGATTTTTGCAGAGCTGATTTTGGCAAGGTAAAAAGGGTGTTGTTTTACACTACCATTGAGAATTTTTAACCAAAGTATATCATAGACTTTTCATTAAGACCCTAAAGAATCATATCAACTTGTGGAAAATGGGCATCCGATGACCCCTTTAAAAAAAGTTTAAAATCTCATCTCGTCTCGTTCTCGTGAACCCAGTCTTGTGTCTTGTCTCGTGGGATAAGTGTCTCAAAACACCCCTAAATAACACTAATCGCTTTCGTACACAGTTATGATTACAGCCTCATATGTTTCTCTTTTTCGGATGTAACAAGCTTGCTCGGTAGCTTATTTGGCGCGGAATTTGAATTGAAATCCTTGGGCACGTATCCCAAAAACATGACTCACGATGAAAGAGCTGAAAGATGAGAGATAAAAAAAAACAAGCTAAAATGGCAAGCATTTGATTGCTTTTTTACATCACATTCACTTTTGTTCATACTATATGGGTAGGTTTAGGTGTAGTGCAGATGGTATGTTATTTTAAAACATCATGGATCATTAGAGTTACCAAATGTACGTTAATATGTTCCTGCCACTCAGTCCACTGACAACCCTTCAGAGTTAACTAAAAATATGAATATAACATGTTTTGCAAGCAACAAATAGTAAATATTTAATTTTAAAACATATATTAATACTATGACGTATATTTGTAGGCCAAAATCTGGAAACAATTTAGCATTTTAAGACTTCCATTTCCATTGTCCTGAAGTCAAGTCTGGTTTTGGTTAAGTGTCTCAAATAAGCTTAAAGGAGAAGTCCACTTCCAGAACAACAATTTACAGATAATTTACTCACCCCCTTGTCATCCAAGATGTTCATGTCTTTCTTTCTTCAGTCGTGAAGAAATTATGTTTTTTGAGGAAAACATTTCAGGATTTTTATTATATATATATATATATAAAGTGTTGGGGGTAACGCATTACAAGTAACGCCAGTTACTAGTAACTAGTAAAGTAATCCATTACTTTTGAATTTCGAAGAAAATATCTGAGTTTAGAGGTCGACCGATATTGGATTTTACCGATACCGATAACTAGGTTGGACCACACTGGCCGATACCGATTAATTGACCGATAGTTTTTAAAATGGATACTGAACGGAAAATAAATAGTGCTCTACAATTAAAAAAAAAAAATAGCCTACTGAACCATACTTTGTAAATTAATAAAAAATATTATGATTAATTATATATTGATCATTATCGTTAGTTAATTGTTCATTAATATTAACAAAAACAACTAACATTTTTTTAATATATCAGTAAATGTTGAAATTAACACACTTAAGGAAAAATACTTCTATTCTACAGCTTTTTATCAATCTTAATGTTACAAATGGACTCATATTGTAAAGTGTTACCATTACATCAACAATCAAGCTAAATATGGCCATACAAGGTACACAGTACTGAAACTACATACATATGGATATTGTGTACTTTCACAATTTAACTGCTTCTATTCTATAACATTTGTGGTTATCTAATTCAAATATTAAAATAATTAGTCACACAATGGGTAAAAGTGCAGCGCCATCTAGAAGAACTCGCAGCTATCTGGTATCACACACACTCTGACCTCTATCTGAGTTGGGGAAATTGGGAGTAAATATGATGTTACTGTTGTCACGGCCACACCAGGCTCTTCCACCACTCAGATCACCCAATCACCAGAGTACTAATCAGCAGCACCTGACTCTCATTACCAAGCCCTACAAAAGCACACACTTTGCACTCCTTCATTGTCTGGTCTCCCTCGTGGAAAGAAGCCTCGTATGTATGCTTTACCTACATGTTTCAAGGATTACCTATATTCAAGTCTCTCCTTTCGTCCTCCCAGTGTTTCCTTGTCTCCTTGTTACCCCGTTCACTCCAGCGGATCACCTACCAGCTCCTGGCGACCAGTCATCCTTCCATTTGTGCAGTACGTGCTCAAGATCGTCTGGTAATACAAAATTCTCCATCATCAAGACCAGCTATCACTTACCAAAGACTGTTTATTACGAATACTCATCCTGTGCCTTTCTCACTCTTCATTTTCAATAAACATACCTGTTGGATTAATTATTACATCTCCTGTCTGAGTCTGCATTCTGTGACAGAAGACCAGACCTAAACATCATGAATCCAACAGGCGTGGATCCCTTCCAGGAGCTGGTAGACTCACTTCGGAAAGTCCTTAGTGTACCCGCGAGCACAGCACCGCCGCCAGCACCGCCGTCAGCACCCGCTTCCGCGCCCTCTTCTTCGGCTCCTGTTTACACCGCCAGTCCTGTGGTCAATCCAGCGCCGTACTCTGGCTCGGCGGAAGAATGCAACGGGTTTCTGCTACAGTGTTCGCTCGCCCTTGAGATGCAGCCGCATAGATTTCCCACTGAGAGAGCTAAAATTTCATTTGTTCTGTCTCTTTTGTCAGGTCGAGCGCTTCAGTGGGCAGAATCATTATGGCAGCAAAATGGACCAGCAACCCATTCTCTAGACACCTTCATCGCTCATTTTAGAGAGGTATTTGGTCGACCTGTAGGAGACTCATCAGCGAGTGAACAATTATACCATCTGCAACAAGGTAGAAATTCAATCCAAGATTATGCACTCCGATTCCGTACCCTAGCTGCCTCAAGTGGATGGAATGAACGCTCCCTGATTACAACTTATCGCCAGGGGTTGGAGCCCTCCTTGCGGTTGCATCTCTCAGCACATGATGACACCATAGGGCTTGAGCGCTTCATACAATTGTCCATCAGAGTAGCAAACCGGATAAGAGGCTGTATGGAGGGTAGTTCATGCCAAAACCCCACTCTCCAACTCCGCCAGCCAGAGCTTCCCAGCCCTCCAGAACCAGCTGTCGAACCTATGCAGATCGACTTTTCACGTCTATCATCGACCGAACGTCGGCGTCGGCTGACCCAGGGCTTATGTTTATATTGTGGCCAGAATGGACCCGTTCTTCAGACGTGTCCCATCCGTCCTCCCAGATCTATGGTGAGTGTAGTTTCATATTCCTCTACAAATGTACGTCCACTCACTACTGCTGTTCAGCTCACTACTCCTTATCACTCTGTTACAGTACCCGCCCTCCTCGATTCTGGGTCAGCCGGCAACTTCATCTCCCAGGACCTCTGCAATCAACTCGGACTCAAGAAAAAAGTAAATGATATTCAATACAAGATTCAATCCATCACCGGTAGTCCCCTTGGTCGAGGAAAAGTTCAATACTGTGTGGGTCCACTTCAACTTCAAGTCGGTCAGCTCCACATCGAAGAACTCTGCTTGCTGGTTCTGGAGAATTCCACCGCTGGGATTGTTTTAGGGCGTCCGTGGCTCGTTTTGCATGATCCCACCTTATCATGGACCACCGGCGAAGTCCTGAAGTGGGGGAAAGATTGCTTCTCCAGATGTTTTCCTCATATACCCAAACCAGTAAGCCAGAATCTCACCATACCACTTAGTTCTACGTCCATTGAGAGTCCTGTTGAGAAGCTTTCCGTGGAGATACCAGCAGCATATTCCCACTTCAGTGACGTGTTCTGCCCAAAACGAGCCACGCAGTTACCACCTCATCGACCATGGGACTGTGCAATAGAGCTTCTGCCCGGTGAACCAGTGCCCAGAGGTAAGATATATCCACTCTCCATCCCTGAACAGAAGGCAATGGAGGAGTATATCGAGGAGGCGCTGCAACAAGGGTACATCCGTCCATCTACCTCCCCTGCTGCTTCCAGCTTCTTCTTTGTTGCTAAAAAGGACGGAGGCTTGCGGCCCTGCATAGATTACCGGGCACTTAACAACATCACTGTCAAATACCGTTATCCTCTTCCTCTCGTCCCAGCAGCTCTGGAACAACTTCGCGGAGCCCGCATCTTCTCTAAGTTGGACCTCAGGAGTGCTTACAACCTCATTCGGATACGTGAGGGGGACGAATGGAAGACTGCTTTTGTCACCCCTACAGGCCACTACGAATATCTAGTCATGCCCTATGGATTAGTAAATGCCCCCTCCGTCTTCCAAGGATACATGAATGAGGTGTTCCGGGAGTGCCTCCATCGTTACGTCCTAGTGTACATTGATGACATCCTTGTGTACTCCCGGAACGAGGCCGAACATCGCCAGCACGTCTCTGAGGTCCTCAGACGGCTCCGCGAACACCACCTCTTTCTCAAAGCAGAAAAGTGCACCTTCCATCAATCCTCCATCCAATTCCTCGGTTACGACATCAGCCCTAAAGGCATTCAGATGGACGAGAGGAAAGTAGACGCAATCAAATCCTGGCCCATTCCTACATCTGTCAAAGAGCTACAAAGATTCCTAGGTTTCTCAAACTTCTATCGTCGCTTCATCCACAACTACAGTACCATAACCTCTCCACTTACTGATCTCCTGAAAGGCAGGCCCAAGTCTCTGTCCTGGACTCCAGAGGCTAACCTGGCAATGAGGACCTTACAGCAAGCCTTTACTTCAGCACCTCTCCTGATCCATCCGGATCCTGAGAAACCATTCGTTGTAGAGGTGGATGCCTCTACATCAGGAGTAGGTGCTGTCCTATCCCAGCAGCAGGGGACTCCTCCTCGACTTCATCCATGTGCCTTCTTTTCCAAGAAACTATCCTCGGCGGAGCAGAATTACGATATCGGGAACAGAGAACTTCTTGCCATCAAGCTCGCACTGGAGGAATGGAGACACTGGCTGGAGGGGGCCCTTCATCCTTTTGTGGTACTTACAGATCACCGTAACCTCGAATATCTCCGAGAGACAAAGCGACTGAATCCCCGACAGGCCAGGTGGGCCCTCTTCTTTACCCGCTTCAACTTTACCATCTCTTACCGTCCAGGGAACAAGAACACAAAAGCAGATGCTCTCTCCCGCCTCCATGCTCCTTCAGAGCTCCCAGATACGCCAGATTCCATCCTTCCTCCTGAGCTAATTGTTAGTCCAATCCAATGGTCCCTGGACGAAGATATAGCAGCCGCCAGTGTCTCCGATCCTGCTCCGCCGGGGTGCCCCACCAATCGCATTTATGTACCCAGATCTCTACGCATTCGGCTCATCCATTCCTCTCACACA
Organism: Labeo catla; assembly: GCA_012976165.1. Taxonomy (NCBI): domain Eukaryota; kingdom Metazoa; phylum Chordata; class Actinopteri; order Cypriniformes; family Cyprinidae; genus Labeo; species Labeo catla. Next base: position 379,285 of record VONZ01000230.1, on the reverse strand, counting down.
TCCCTGGGCACTGGTCACCCTGGGACCAATCAAACCCTCTCGCTGCTACAAGACCGCTTCTGGTGGCCTGAAATGCTTCAAGACATCAGAAGGTACGTGAGAGGATGCCAGGAATGTGCCATGTCGAAAACACCACGACACCTTCCATCAGGCAAGCTCCATCCCCTTCCCATTCCTCGGCGTCCATGGTCACATCTAGGAGTAGATTTTGTAACCGACTTGCCACCCTCCGAAGGTAACACCTGCATATTGGTTACAGTCGATCGATTTTCCAAAGCTTGCCGACTGATCCCGCTCAAAGGACTGCCTACTGCTATGGAAACAGCTGAGCTACTCTTCAACCATGTCTTCCGCAACTTTGGCCTCCCTGAAGATATAGTATCTGATAGAGGCCCTCAGTTTATTTCCAGAGTCTGGCGATCCTTCTTCTCCCTCCTAGGTGTGACCGTCAGCCTATCTTCTGGATACCATCCTCAGAGCAACGGTCAAACCGAAAGAAAGATCCAGGAGATAGGTCGTTACCTCCGTACCTTCTGCCATAGCCACCAGAACTCCTGGAACCGCTACCTGGCATGGGCCGAGTACGCACAGAATTCCCTCCGACAACCATCCACGGATCTAACACCATTCCAGTGCGTACTCGGCTACCAACCTCCTCTGTTTCCATGGTCAGGGGAACCATCGGACGTACCATCGGTGACACACTGGTTCCAGGAGAGCGAGAGGGTCTGGGACTCAGCACATCAACATCTTCAGCGGGCAGTATGTCGACAAAAACATTACTCCGATGTCAGGAGAGCCTCCACTCCAGTTTTCCAACCCGGCCAGAAGGTTTGGCTCTCCACACGGGACATCCGACTCAGACTCCCCTGTAAAAAGCTGAGTCCCAGGTTCATTGGTCCCTTCCCGGTCATCCGTCAGATCAATCCAGTCACCTATCAGTTACAACTCCCAGCACATTACAGAATTCACCCCTCATTCCATGTTTCTCTACTTAAACCCTTTCACTCACCTGTCTCTCCTGTCCCCACAGAGCCTGGTCCAATCGAGGAACCCCCTCTTCCAATGGTGCTGGAGGATGGTACAATCTACTCTGTAAAGGAAATTCTGAACTCCCGACGTCGCGGTGGCAGGCTAGAGTACTTGGTTGACTGGGAAGGTTACGGCCCAGAAGAAAGGTCTTGGGTACCTAGGGATGACATCTTAGACCCAAATCTTCTCACTGAGTTTCATGCTACACATCCCCAATGCCCAGCACCACGGGGTCGAGGTCGTCCACCACGACGTCGAGGTATTCGGCCCTCAGGAGCGGGCCGTGGAGGAGGGGGTTCTGTCACGGCCACACCAGGCTCTTCCACCACTCAGATCACCCAATCACCAGAGTACTAATCAGCAGCACCTGACTCTCATTACCAAGCCCTACAAAAGCACACACTTTGCACTCCTTCATTGTCTGGTCTCCCTCGTGGAAAGAAGACTCGTATGTATGCTTTACCTACATGTTTCAAGGATTACCTATATTCAAGTCTCTCCTTTCGTCCTCCCAGTGTTTCCTTGTCTCCTTGTTACCCCGTTCACTCCAGCGGATCACCTACCAGCTCCTGGCGACCAGTCATCCTTCCATTTGTGCAGTACGGGCTCAAGATCGTCTGGTAATACAAAATTCTCCATCATCAAGACCAGCTATCACTTACCAAAGACTGTTTATTACGAATACTCATCCTGTGCCTTTCTCACTCTTCATTTTCAATAAACATACCTGTTGGATTAATTATTACATCTCCTGTCTGAGTCTGCATTCTGTGACAACTGTATTCTAGACTAAATGTGAACATGCATTAATTCATCTCACTCACAAAAACAGATTGAGTATTCCTCAAAATGAATAAAAACAGTGACATGCAAACTCAGAATATGACGCAACCCTGCTATAATTAAATATGTTGCATAAAACAAATATCTATTTAATCTAATTTTATTAACCAGTGTCTTTGCTGCTGAACTTCGATGATGCAATTCAACCATACTAATAAGCAAAAATTACTTTACATAATTTCTCCTGCATAAATGTACATTTTTTCAGCCTGAGGTGAATTCATTTCACTTTTGGTGTAAATGGGCTTTTACATTAGAATTGTATTATATTAAAAACAAAGAAGCAAGCCCTGCCTAGATTTAAAAAGTAACGCAAAAGTAACGTAACGCGTTACTTTCCATAAGTACGCAAAGTACGATAGGAGTTTTTCGACATACCCTAACTGTCAAGACAAGACGAGCGTTTAAGATTAAAATGATTTAAATTGTATTTTTTAATGAAAATAACTTATCGTTTCGCTAGATAAGACCCTTATTCCTTGGCTGGGATCATATACAACCGCATTTGGGATCGTTTGAAGCCACATTTAAACTGCATTTTGGAAGTTCAAAATCGGGGGCACCATATCAGTCCATTATATGGAGAAAAATCCTGAAATGTTTTCCTCAAAAAACACAATTTCTTTTCGACTGAGAAAAGAAAGAGATGAACATCTTGGATCACAAGGGAGTGAGTACATTATCTGTAAATTGTTGTTCTGGAAGTGGACTTCTTTAATGCAGAATCAATATACGTTCATGTTTTATTCTACAACATAAAATACATCAGTAATACTCCCATGAGCCTTGTAATTTTTATAAACACCCTTTTGCACTGTTGCAAACTATTCTAACTCAACCTTTGGTAACAGTATAAATGGTCACAAATGCCTATTTCTCCTCATAGAAAAAAAGGATTTAAAAAAAAAATAGATTAGGTAATTTGCATAATGCTTAAATGAATAGTTCAGCCAAAAATGAAACTACAGACAGAGAAATTTAGCATTACTCACCAATGGATCCTCTGTAGTGAATGGGTGCTGTCGAAATAAGAGTCTAAACAACTGATAAAAACATCACAACAATCCACAAATAATCCACACAACTCCATCAATTCCACAGTTTATGTGAAGTGTAAAAATCTGCATGTTTTTAACGTTAAACCATTGCTTACAGCTAAAATTTGAGTCCATAATCTATAATACTGCTTTCTCCAGTGAAAAATTAGTCTCATCTGAATCAGGAGAGAAATATGCACAGATAATTAATAATAATTAAAAGCAAAAACAGTACAAAATAGTTCTAAACAAATATGCTGGTGAATTTTTAATGTGAGAGGACAACAGGAAATTGACTTTTTTTAACTGAGAAATTGTTATGGATTATGGACTCTTGTTTTGGCCAGTTTAAAATTAAAATGCCTTACTGATGAAATTCTTTCATACAAATGCACAATTTTGTACAAGATATTAACTGATGGTCTGGAGTGGTGTGGTTTACTTGTGGATTATTGTGATGTTTTTTCAGCTGTTTGGACTCTCATTCTGACGGCACCCATTCACTGCAGAGGATCCATTGGTGAGCAAGTAACATAATGCTAAATTTCTCCAAACCTGTTCTGATGAAGAAACATCTACATCTTGGATGATCTGAGGAGGAGTAAATGAGTAAAGGGCCTGGTTGTTTTCATGAGATTCACCTACGAAAATCATTTACCTATTTTCCACACAAGAATGCGTATTGTTGTACAAGGTTTGTGTGCCAGTGTGTGCGTGTGTTAACATGTTTACAAGCTTTGGTATGTGCGTTAGCTGATATTTCAAGTGGTGACAACACTATTTCAAATCAGAGACCTACACTTAAAAGCATTCCTGGCGTGCATTCTGGCTCTCCATCTCTCCTGTGACTCTTCATTACTGTTCAGACAACACACTTTCACTGCTGAAAGAGCGTCAAGCATCAATAGCCATTCTTACACTGCATGCCTTCAAGACACTATTGCATTAGCGTGAATTTACTTAAAGAGCAAACGAAGTCAGACATCACATGAGCGTAAACTCGAGTCATGCTTTTGAGACCACTATATGACCTACCACCTCTCATTCATGTTTCAATTAGACGCTGCCCTTAGTAATTGACCAATGAAGCTATGAGTACACACACATTCACAAAAGCACTTCTTTTAAGCATTCCCTTTTTTCCCGTTTTTAGTCTGTAGGGACTTTTCTAAGTTATTTTGTTATTTAAGGAATGTGAACTTGAGAAAACTTGTTCCTCCCTCTTATCACATCACAGGGTTGCAGCTGTTCTGTCTGTCTCAGAATTGACAATTGAGCACCTAATTGGAGGTGTACGAGGTTTGTGACAGGTAATAATCACAACATATCTTAACTGTATTTGTTTTGTCATTGAGAGGAAAGCGCTCAGCACATATTTACATATTCATCTAGACATCGCTCTCTGCATCATCGGGATGTTTGCTAACAGTAAGCCTCCGCTCAGGTATTTCGAACTTCTTTTTACCCCAAGGCGAGAGCGAAAAAGAAATTATATCTAGTAAGTAGTATATATAGTTTTGTAAAACGTTCCCACATTCGACTGGTTCGGCCGCTTTTGCACTCCGACATGCTTACATTAGCAAGTGCGTCTTATATTGGATTGCATATGGGAAAGATAAGTTGTGCTACAGCACCACACTGGTCAAACTGAGTTATTGCAGGCCCTGGCAAAACAGGGTGATGGAAACATAGCTAATGTCAGTATAATGCTGGGTAGATCACTTACAAATTGTAGTCCGTTACTGATTAGTTAGTAACGTAACCTAGGTTACTCATTTTAGGTTATGTATTCTTACTATTTGTTAGATTACTTTTTGCCTAACTTGTTTTAAAATTACCAATAAATGTGCCAGATTGATATAAAATAAGCAAAGAGAATGAAAATATAATTCTTTGTTTGATAACAACATCATAAAATACAATAAACATTACACTAAACCAGAGTTTCCCCACACTGGGGTTAATAGAAGAGCCGCAGTGGGTTTGACTGCTAAAAAGCAGATAAAAGGCTATTAAATTAATTATATCATAAAACTGGTATAAAATAAAGTATTTTAACCCCTAAATGTATACCTCGGGTCTTTAGCGACCCAGGACATCACTCACTACCCTCTCCCTTCATTTTTTTTATGTTTGATTTTTTAATCTATTCATTCTAAACAAAATAACAAGAAAAAATATACATGTGCGTCTCAATAAATTAGAATGTTGTGGAAAAGTTCATTTATTTCAGTAATTCAACTCAAATTGTGAAACTCGTGTAGTGAATTGTTGGCCTTCTGGAAAGTATGTTCATTTACTGTATATGTACTCAATACTTGGTAGGGGCTCCTTTTGCTTTAATTACTGCCTTAATTCGTGTGGCATGGAGGTGATCAGTCTGTGGCACTGCTGAGGTGGTATGGAAGCCCAGGTTTCTTTGACAGTGGCCTTCAGCTCATCTGTATTTTTTGGTCTTTTGTTTCTCATTTTTTCTTGACAATGCCCCATAGATTCTCTGTGGGGTTCAGGTCTGGGGGTTCACCAACACTATGGTCATGTAACTAACTTTTGCTGCTTTTGTCAGTTTGGGCAGGTGCCAAATCCTGCTGGAAATGAAATCCGCATCTTTAAAAAGCTGCTCAGCAGAAGGAAGCAGGAAGTGCTCTAAAACTTCTTGGTAAACGGGTGCAGTTACTTTGGTTTTCAAAAAACACAGTGGACCAACACCAGCAGATGACACTGCACCCCAAATCATCACAGACTGTGGAAAATTAACACTGGACTTCAAGCAACTTGGGCTATGAGTTTCTCCACCCTTCCTCCAGACTCTAGGACCTTGATTTCCAAATGAAATACAAAACTTGCTCTCATCTGAAAAAAGGACTTTGGACCACTGGGCAACAGTCCATTTCTTCTTCTCCTTAGCCCAGGTAAGACACCTCTGATGTTGTCTGTGGTTCAGGAGTGACTTAACAAGAGGAATACGACAACTGTAGCCAAATTCCTTGACACGTCTGTGTGTGGTGGCTCTTGATGCCTTGACCCCAGCCTCAGTCCATTCCTTGTGAAGTTCATCCAAATTCTAGAATTGATTTTTTCTTGACAAGCCTCTCAAGGCTGCGGTTCTCTCGGTGGTTGTGCATCTTTTTCTTCCACACTTTTTCCTTCCACTCAACTTTCTGTTAACATGCTTGGATACAGCACTCTGTGAACAGTCAGCTTCTTTGGCAATGAATGTTTGTGGCTTATCCTCCTTGTGAAGGGTGTCAATGACTGTCTTCTGGACAACTGCAATCAGCAGTCTTCTCCATGATTGTGTAGCCTAGTGAACCAAACTGAGAGACTATTTTGAAGGCTAAGGAAACCTTTCCAGGTGTTTTCAGTTGATTAGCTGACTGGCATGTCACCATATTCTAATTTGTTGAAATAGTGAATTGGTGGGTTTTTGTTAAATGTGAGCCAAAATTATCACAATTAAAAGAACCAAAGACTTAAACTACTTCAGTCTGTGTAATTTGTAGGGACTTTTCTAAGTTATTTTGTTATTTAAGGAATGTGAACTTGAGAAAACTTGTTCCTCCCTCTTATCACATCACCGGGTTGCAGCTGTTCTGTCTGTCTCACAATCGACAATTGAGCACCTAATTGGAGGTGTACGAGGTTTGTGTTGAATTTGGGTTGAATTACTGCAATAAATGAACTTTTCCATGAGATTCTAATTTATTGAGATGCACCTGTATATATAAAAGAATATCTGTTTTCTGATTAATTGTTTGTAAAAAGTGTATAGGGTCGCTAGAGACCTGAGGTGTGTAATAGTGTAAATATTTTTGTGTGCAAAAATATGTAAATATCTGATGACTCAATACATGCAATTCACCTTTATTCCTCGAGATGGCACTGTTTAATAGACAATAATGATGTTATGTTTCCCTTGTAATTATCGCAGGTATAAAACAAAATAATATCATCAGCAAAAATTAAACTAGTTTGAAATGCTTTACTGCAGAGCAATTACGATATGCAATAAAACATAAATGTCAGTGTTATTTAACGGTGGATGTGGTAAATAATCTGCCAGTGATCAAAATATTGACTTTGAAGTTATTGAAAACCACAGTTTTGAGAATATGGTTGAGATGGCGATTATGAGCCAGATGCTGAATGTACAAATCATCTGCTCAAATTGAACCCTTCTTCTGTATTGTTCTTAAAATATCAAGTTTTTTTTGCTATTGCAGAAGTTAGAGATCCATCCGCGCTGGATATATAGGTCCAGGTTGCTAAAGAGCCGAATATGTAATAATGTTTGACGAAACAGTCATCCATTTAAGGGTTAAAAAATAATAATAAAACACTAATTTCATTTGTTTACCTGCATGTCATTGTGACCATTAACCAATTTCAGACAACTGTGAACATGCAAATGTCTTGTTAAATTATTGAAATATTAACAACTAAGTATTTAATGTCAAAGGAGTTTGGCTGAAAAAAAAGTTTGGGAATCTCTGCATTACATGAACAAGCAACATTAATAAACATGAAAACAGCAATGACTACACATCCAACGTTTTCAGAGCCAAATGATATGACACGCAGTAAGATTTTTAGAAAGGAAACTTTTTAGAAGAATTAGGGAAAATCAGTAAATCATAAATAATTTGCTGCCATTGTGTGAATAATATGTAATCCATAAAAAAGAACTGTATGATTTGATTATGAGCATTATAAAACGTAATATAATCTAATTACGAATACTTAATTTTTGGAATTTGATTATGTAATCTGTTTACTGTATGGTCGATATGGCAAAAACTCAAAATCATTTTTTTTTTTTTTTTTACAATATTTAACTATTTAACTTAAAAATGTAACTACAGCATGATTCAAATAACTTTTTCTTTATTAAACCTCTAGTTTAATGAATGAAAATTCTATTCCAAGTGAACCACACATGAAGTTGTCAACATGACGTAAAAGTTAAAACAAATCACTTGTTAAATATCTTTGCAGAAAAAGACAAACTTATCTTTTACATATTATATGTTCAGAAATAAAACGAGAAAAATGCTTTAAAAAAAAATCTCAAATGTCAAGGTAATTAAAATTCAGAATGACTGAAGGAATAACACCAGCAGACTATTATTAACTATAAATGTTCTGTAAAAACAATGAACAGCAGCTTTCACCCTGTCAGCCTGATGCAAACATGAAATATTAGATATACAGTAGTAGTTCTTAACAGGTTTTTTATTCGATTGTGCTGCTTTTCCATTGTTTATTCTATGTAAACATGGACACGTTTGACTATTGCACTCACATCTCTTGTATCGTCTCATGCATGTAACAGCATTCTAAAATCACATGCACCGACATGTGGTTCAATCGTTTTTTCTCTTTACTGTGATCATTGGCATATTGTCAAAGTGACTAATTCTAACATTTGGTAATATTTCTATTCTAAATAGAATTCCTCAAATTCCTCATGACTCCCTAAAATTGGAAAAATTGCTCAGCCCTAGGTAAATCTACAGTTCACATGATGTAAATTTCATTATCAGCACAGTATGTGCATACTGTACAGTCTGCCTGGAAACTGAGACAGAGCAACAACAACAACATCAATCTACTGGGGACACTGCAACAATAGATACCAGCCACTGACTAGTGCATGTGTGAGGAGGTTAAGAGATACACACAACACACAAGTTTAAATGTTTACAAAAACACGTTGGTGCCGAGAGCTTTGTGGTTTGGACACCGACACGTAGTGCAACTCTACTCACAGCGAACCGAGTTCGAGTCCTGTCTCGAGGTCGTTTGCCTATCCTACACCCCTCGCTCCATCTAATAGATTCCTGTCTGGCCTCTACTGTCTTAACCTATAAAGGCATAAAAGATTTTTTACAAAAGATTTTTTTATCGCTCATAACTTCTGGAGAGAAATCACACAGACACTGGACAGGAGTAAAACTTTCTAGTGCACGTGGGTTGAGCACCTATGTTTGCATGAGCTATCAATGCTAAGCATTCACATCAAAACCTAAGTATACTTACTTAAGGTTTGTGGTTAGCAGGTTAGCAAAACAGATGGTATCCTTAATAGCGGCTGTTTTTACTGCAATGTTTGTTACAAAAAACTAAGTATTTAATGTCAAAGGAGTTTGGCTGAAAAAAAAGTTTGGGAATCTCTGCATTACATGAACAAGCAACATTAATAAACATGAAAACAGCAATGACTACACATCCAACGTTTTCAGAGCCAAATGAATTCCTTTAGAAAGGAAACTTTTTAGAAGAATTAGGGAAAATCAGTAAATCATAAATAATTTGCTGCCATTGTGTGAATAATATGTAATCCATAAAAAAGAACTGTATGATTTGATTATGAGCATTATAAAACGTAATATAATCTAATTACGAATACTTAATTTTTGGAATTTGATTATGTAATCTGTTTACTGTATGGTCGTATGGCAAAAACTCAAAATCATTTTTTTTTTTTTTTTTTTACAATATTTAACTATTTAACTTAAAAATGTAACTACAGCATGATTCAAATAACTTTTTCTTTATTAAACCTCTAGTTAATGAAAATTCTATTCCAAGTGAACCACACATGAAGTTGTCAACATGACGTAAAAGTTAAACAAATCACTTGTTAAATATCTTTGCAGAAAAAGACAAACTTGTCTTTTACATATTATATGTTCAGAAATAAAACGAGGAAAATGCTTTAAAAAAATCTCAAATGTCAAGGTAATCCTTAATAGCGGCTGTTTTTACTGCAATGTTTGTTGGAAAAAAAACTAAGTATTTAATGTCAAAGGAGTTTGGCTGAAAAAAAAGTTTGGGAATCTCTGCATTACATGAACAAGCAACATTAATAAACATGAAAACAATGAAAACAATGTTTGTTACCTGTAATGGCATAATACCTTTAGCCACATATTCTCCATTTTGTGGGAATCGAAATCGGTAAGTGAGCACATGTGTCTTGATATCAGTAAAGGCATCAGGTCCCCCAGTCTCACCCCACCGCCTCCTCTCTGTCCCCCTCTATCTCTCTGGGAAGTAAACGTGGGAGAGTAAAAACAGGAAGCCCAGGCTACCGTGTGACTCAAACGCACCGCTGGTATTTTTAGCTCCGGCCCGGCAGTACCCCGGCCCCTGTTTCCTCCGGGGCCACCGGGAGGATACTACTGTCCGCTCCTCTGTCGGGCCCCGCGGGGAAACGAGGTCAAGCTAAGAAAGGGTCCTGTCAATCGAGACAGCTTTTATATTGGTCCTGTCTGTCAATCGTGGCCTTAGTGCAGTGGCATTTTAAGGATATAAATATCAGAGCACTGCTTTGTGATCTACACACGACGCCAACATGAGACAAAGGCTCAGATACAATGTGACCCTACTGCACCGCAACCAGAATCAAACCTGATCTATATATCAGCTATTTTACAACAGACCCAAAGGTGGCTCATTCAGAAAAGGAAATATCCATCTTATGATAGTAGTTTCACATTAGTACATTTTGTGGGCGATATGACCAAAATCTTATATCACAATATGAGTAAATGTAATTCACATTTTCAAGTGCGTGGCACTGACACCTTATTGTAACTGTTAGAATGGTCACAGATCAGCGATCTCCACATAAAACTGATCGTGCAGACCATACAGTAAGTCATAGAGACTTGAAACTTGGAGGGATGGTAGTACTCACACCACAGTCAACCTGACCAAGGCTCACCCTAATCGACCTGACGGGGGCGCTACAGCGATCAAAAGTATGAAACTTCTAATAACTCCTAAACCGTCAGTTGCATGCTCAAGTGTCTTATGTCGTTGGATTCCTTGGCTCACACTGGACAAAATGCATGCCTCAGATATGATCGTGAGCCTGGTGAAATTTTTGGGTATTTCACAATTTTTGAAAAACCTACTTTTGCAAAGTAGTCCTAGGTTTTTTCACCCAATTGGAACCAAGCCAGTGCAGAAAGCTTCTCTGGAGAGTGAATATCAATAATTATTAAAAACCTTTCGACTCACCATCACAAAGGGAAGCCAAAACATTCGAAAGGGGCAAGGCCACTTTTAGTAAAATGCCTACAACTCCTGAACAGAATGAGATATCTTTGCCAAACTCACAACACTTATGTAAGAGCTCAATCTGAGGTCACAGGAAAAATTGCAGGGCCTGGCCACTTGGTGGTGCTATTAGTGAGAAAAAAAAAAAAAACATAAAAATATAACTGCGCAACCATTTGTCCTATCAACATGAAAATCGTTGTGCGTGGTCTTGGTCAGAAGCACCACACGTATCTACAAGGGCATTTTATGTATCTCAAAAAACGAAGAATTTGAGCACCTGTTAGCTGAGGTTAACCGAGGCCAACTGGAACGAAACTCGGTTGGCCTGTTTGACTCATGGCCCAAAAGGTCTGAAAGAAATGTGAAAGAAATCGGCTACTGGGGGGCAATATCACATTTTTTAAGGGCGTAAATGATTGTACATTACACGTTTTTTTAAACACATATTCATATTATACGATAAAACTCCTCATTCCGGACAACTTTGCCTCTAGAACCACTGCTGTCAATCAAATCATTTGTTAAATGATTAGAAGATGTAAAAAATTTTTTTTGCAAATTAGTCCCTAGGTTTTTCACTCAATCTGGAAAAAAAACACTGCAGTACAATTCTCTGGACTCTCTAGAACAATGATTATGAAAAAAAATGTTGAAATTTACCCTTTGGGAAGCTATAATCATGTCATTTAGAAAAGGGGCCTGTCCAAATTTACCCAAAATCCTACAAAGCCTAAATGAAAACTCAAAACTTCACAAAACCTGCTGAGCACATGAGACAGGTGATTCTAAAAAGGATGCAAAGTTTTAAGGGGATTGGACCACAGCTGGCGCTATAACTGTCATAAATGTTAAAAAAACATCGTATTTCTATGGTAAATTACCTGGATTTGCCAAAAATATGGATACAGCCTTGCTAAATAATATGTAATGTCTTTTTCTTTATATGCTTAAATGCCATTACCACTTGAAACCTTGTAATCACAGCTATTTTTCTTCTTATTAAATTTACAAAAGTGATTTAGTCAAGAGAAGTGGGAGATTTCCTGTTTTTTGTTGTTTGATTAACATGAATGACAGACAGCAGGAATATTAGACTGCTGTCACTTTGCTTAACAACACATGCAAACTATGTTTTCGTGACCATGTAGCATAGCAACATCATGTGAGCGTGTAACTGCGACAGAGACGATAGTCAAAAATCTCTACCGGTTGACAAATTTCTTCAGGTTGATCGTGTCTACCAGTATATTGTCCACCTCTAAGACAAAATAATCAATAGTGCCCTTCATTTGTGAGGTAAATTCACTGGATTAATCAAAAGTGGGCATTATGTAATATATAAAACTAATGTTTAGTAAAAAGCAACTAGATAATATATGAAATAAATGTAAAAAATTTTAAAATGACTGATTTCCAATGCATATAATATACTGCGCACCCTTTCTTGATAAAATATCAGTGGTACTGAAATTGTAGCAATGAATTTCAGCAGTTTGCTTAAATGCAAGAAAGTTTAAACTAAAAATACATCACACATCCAACTATGCGTTCAGGTTTATTCCTTCTAATATTTAGTTGAATCATCAAGAGTCACGTCTGCATGTTATAAACAGCAGTCTCACTTTAGCTGCTATTTCCTGCAGCAAGAGCATCCTAAAACAAACACTAAGGGCAAAGACAGAGGGCATGGATGTCGTCGCAGAGGGTGTGTTGTGTCTGGCAGTTAGAAGAGCTTTGAGAAGCAGCCACGATACTATTGTTTTCTGCAGATCTGCGTCAGAAGCTTAAAGGTAAGTGGAATATAAATGTCTCACAGTGCTTCACACAACACCGACAGACACTGCCCACATATGTCACCAGTATCCCTTTCCCACACAGCAACAAACCAGTGAGTCTGTGGAGAACACAGATTCCCAGCTGCTTCATGATAAAGCAAACACTAAAGTGCAATTTCATAACACATGATTCAATAAAACCGCTCAGGAAACCATTTAATAAAATATGAGGCTATCTATTTATGTTAAGAGTTTCATATCCAGGAGCTGAGAGCCCATCCTGTTTGGTTAACCTTTTAGGAAAACTAATCCTTCAGTGAGTGATACTGTCTGCAATGTCTGCAGTGATATTATTTACACCTGCTCCTGTGTCGCTCCAAGGGTTTACATACAGTTCACACACTGTTCTGTTTACAACATAGATTAAGCTGTATCATATTCAGTTAAAGAACCAAAAAATTAATGAATGAACAAACAAATGTATGAATGAGCATGCAGATGAATGAATGAATTAATGAAGAAACGATCAAGCAAATAAATGAGCAAATGAATTAATAAAATGTCTGATCAAACAAAATGAATGAATGATCGAACTAATGAACTAACAAATGAAAAAAATAACTAATGAATTAATGTACTAATGAATGAACAAATGAACTAAGGATTTAACAAACTAATTAATGAACGAATGACTTAATGAATGAATGAAAGAACGAACGAACTAAAGAATTAACTAATGAATGAATGAACTAATGAATGAACAAATGAACTAAGGATTTAACAAATTAACTAATAAACAAATGACTTAATGAATGAACGAATTAATAAATGAACTAAGGAATGAACTAATAAATGACTGAACTAATGAATGAACTAATGAATGAATGAACAAATGAACTAAGGATTGGACAAATGAAGTAATGAATGAATTAACAAATGAATTAATGACCAAATGAACTAATTAATAAACAAATGAACTAAAGAATGAACAAATTAACCAATGAATGAATGACCTAACAAATGAACAAATTAAATAATAAATTAACTTAGGAACTACGAAATGGACAAATGAACTAATGAATAAATGAACTAACGAATGAACATATGAACTACTGAATGAACAAATGAGCAAATGAACTAATGAATGAACAAATTAACTATTGAATGAAAAAATGAACTAAGGAATGGACGAATGAACTAATAAATTAATTAACTAATAAATGAACAAGTGAACTAAGGAATGCACAAATGAACTAATAAATAAATTAACTAACAAATGAACAAATTAAATTATAACTGAACAAATGAACTAAAAAATGGACGCATGAACTAATGAATGAATGACCTAATAAATGAACAAATGAACTAAGGAATGCACAAATGTACTAATGATTGAATGAACCAACGAATGAACTAATAAATGAACTAAGAAATGGACAAATGAACTAATGAATGAATGAACTAATAAATTAACTAATGAATGAATGAACTAACGAATGAACAAATGAACTAAGGAAATGGACAAATGAACTAATGGAATGAATGAACTAACGGACGAAACAAAATCCGACTAAGCAATGAACAAATGAACTAATGAATGAATTAATGAATGAACAAATGAACTAAGGAATGAATGACAGCTAATAAACAAATGAACTACTTAATGAACAAATGAACTAAGGAATGGACAAATGAACTAATGAATGAATGAACTAACAAATGAACGAATGAACTAAGGAATGGATGAATGAACTAATAAATAAACTAATGAATGAATGAACTAACGGATGAACAAATGAACTAAGCAATGAACAAATTAATTAATGAATGAATTAATGAATGAACAAATGAACTAAGGAATGAATGAACTAGCGAATGAACAAATGAACTAATAAGATGAACAAATGAACTAATGAATGAATGAACTGATATGAATGAACAAATGAACTAATTAATGAACAAATGAACTAATGAATGGACAAAATAAGACTAATAGAATGAATAAGACTTAACAAATGAGCAGAATGAACTAAGGAATGGATAAGATGAACTAATAAATAAACTAATGAATGAATGAACTATAGGATGAACAAATGGGCTTTAAACAATGAACAAATTAACTTGTGAATGAATTAATGAATGAACAAATGAACAGGAATGAATGAACTTATGTGAATGAACAAATGAAGCTATTGAATGAACAAATGAACTACTGAATGAACAAATGAACTAATGAATGAATGAACTAATGAATGAACAAATGAACTAAGGAATGGACAAATGAACTAATCAATCAATGAACTAACAAATGAACGAATGAACTAAGGAATGGATGAATGAACTAATGAATGAATGAACTAATGAATGAACAAATGAACTAACGAATGAACAAATTAACTAACAAATGAATTAACAAACGAATGAACTAAGGATTGGACAAATGAACTAATAAATGAATGAACTAATGAATGAATAAATGAATGAATGAACAAACTGGTTAATGAACAATAACAAGTAAACGATTAAATATAACAAATAAATGAGAACGAAACAAAATGAATGAACACACACATGAACGGACAAATGAATGGATGAATGAACTAATCTATGAACAAACTAATAAAAGAAAAAATAATAAGCTAACAAACTAATTGATGAACAAATAAAATGAATGAATGAACGAATGAACAAAAAATAAATGCATGGACACGAATAAATCTAAAATAAATAAACAAAGTATTCAAATAATTAATTAAAATGAATGAATGAACAAAAATTAACAAAAAATAAATGAATAAATAAACTAATGAACAAACAAAAAAATTAAAAACAAATAAAATAACAAATCAATGAACAAATGAATAAAACTAATTAATAAAGAAAGAAATTAATGATTAATTATATTATTAAAAAACAATCAAACAAAATGGACTAATGAACAAACTAATGAATGAACAAGCAAATTAATGAACGAGTTTGTGGTTGCTTTCAAGTAGCAATAAAGTAAAACAGTAGTTGTTAAAATTTGTTGACATTAATGAGTGGAGTGGCTGATTGGTGTACTGATTTAGCAGTGCAACCAATCAAATGCCAAAGGAAACATGAGAGAATAACTGTAATGGCACAGAGGAGAAAGAGAATTCAGAAAGAACGATAAATAATGAGATATAAGTGGAGTGTTAATGGTTAACAAAAACTGCAAATCATAATGAAACCTTGATAATGATGGGCCATCATTAAACAACAGAGGAAAAGGTCAGAGAGAAAGAGTGTGTGAAAATGAGAGCTCCATCTTGTTAAAAGCTGGATTGCACTCCAATTTATTGTATGCCACTGCCTCTCAATTACTGACATTACAACAGGTACACGTGTAATTGAGCAGAAACAGAAGAATGCTTCACTATTTGAGCCTACTAATTTGGCTAATCAACAATTAACCGGCTTCTGTTAACCATTGGATAATACGTGGGAGGTTAACCATTAAAGGTGAAGTGTGTCGTAGGTTGATAAAACGAAAACTTGTTGGCATTGTTGGTCAATGGCACTATCAAAACATGCAGAATACAAGCGAGCATGTAAATCACACACTTCTCCTTTAACACTTCACTGTGCAAAGATCTACCTCCACGCTTCACACTGGAGAATGTTCCACAGTACATAGCTTCATATCATTCAGGTGTTGAGAATGAAGCGTTAACCTTTGAGCTGAATGAATCTCTGTTCAGGTGTGGGTTAAGTGTTGGTACTTCACTTTCTGACCACAAACACACAGCAGCTTAAACTGTCACTTTTGAGTACTTAAATCTGTTCTTTACACACAGGTTCTTTAAGGGAGTAAAAATGGCACTCCGACCAAATTTTTAAAAACTTCTTTTAGAAAATGTTTAGAAAATGTTAAACTTTTATTAAATGTCTTTAATTTAAAATGCTCAATTTAAATTCAGTGTGCACTGTTCAGTAACTGAACAACTAGTTGTTAAAAATATCAGCAAAAAAAGTCATAATCCATAATCCATTCACAATTCGGAAAAAAAAAAAGAGTTTTTTTGTCTAAGAGGACCAAACATCCATGTATACCGTTTCAAGAATGACAAACGCGAGTGTACAAAATTTCGTAAATCCGCTAAATATGCATGAGTCATTGCTATGATTGATAGTAACAACCAAACTAAACATCTGACAAGCCGATGTCAAAAATAGAGCTGTGCATTAAATGATTCAGACAAAATTCAGAGTAACAAAACTACAGCAGTAACAAGTTTGCGTTGGTTGAATATAGGCTATTTAATAGTTTTTCGAATTCAAGATAAAACTTAAAAGATGTAATTAATAAAGGGGTGCTATAATGCTTTTTCACTTTTTGAATTTTAGTCAGTGTGTGGCGTGTATCCTTGGGCATAAAAAGGATCTACAAAGTTACAAATCTCAAATTCCACTTCAAAGGGAGATATTTCGTTTTTAAAAAATCTCTTTTCTACAACGAAAAAAACTACAACGAACGGCTCCTTTGGACTACAGCATTTGTTTTCTGCATGCAATGATGTCACAACACGGTCTATTAGAATATCATAAAAATAAATCCCGCCTACGGAAATTTGAATTGTTGGGGGATGGTAGGGACGAGGTTGGAGAATTGGCCTAACTTTAGCAATGCAGCGTGGAGAGCCGCTTTAATGAGCCGCAGCGCAGCGGGTATAAACACAAGCATTGAATGAGCAGTAACGCACCACAGACGTGTTCAGTACAGGGGGTCGAAACACATGCCGCGATCTACTTCGGTCACCGCGTTGGAGCCGTAACGCGCCACAGACGTGCACAGTGTGTAAGAGATTTATTCATCGTACAGTGTAGATAACGTTAGCTTCACTTATAACGCAAGTGTTTTTTTAAATGCATAAACTTGCAGTAGAATAGTCTAGGCTAATCAGTGATGATGTTCTTTGATAATGTTAGGCTGCTTTTAGCCTTATGCTGGAGCTGGCTTTGGGCAATGAAACTAAGTATGTAAAATAATTAAATAAATTAGCACTATAATGTCATGTATCGGCGATCTTGCAGGCTGACGATAGGATTCAACATTACTGTAGCATATTATTTACTCCATTATACCCTCCATGTGTCCTAGGTGTATATGACTTCCTACTTTCAGACGAATGCAATCGGAGTTATATTACAAATGATCCTGGCACTTCCAAGCTTTAGAACGGCATAGACAGATGTTTCTCTTCATCAGTCCAAAACAAGTCAATAAAGTGCATCCGTCTATAATAAACAGTACCTCACATGACTCTGCGGGGTTGATAAAGGCCTCCTGTAGTGAATTGATGTGTTTTTGAAAGAAAAATATCCATATTTTGAATGTAAGAATCACTTTAATCTAGCTTGTGCTAACTGCTTTAATATTTAACTTTTTTTAATTTGTCGTCAACTATATATAAGTATTTAAACAATTAACCCTTACAGAATTGCTATATTATATACTTCAGTGTGGTAAAAGTACTAAACTTTGTTATACTAGTCATTTTATAATAAATCGAAAAGCAAGACTTGAAAAAACTAGTGAGTTGAAATGGTAGCTGCAGCCAATGAGTGATCCTCTGCTGCCATCTTCTGGTTATAAGGGTAATTTCATGTCATTTTCATCTTAAAAAGTCATTGTTTTTATGAAAACACATTTTTCATGTCGTCTTTATGAATGAAAAGTGCATCTTTGAAGTGAATTTTACTGCTCAGCTGTAGAGTTGAAAAAAAGGCTTTAAAATATTACAAGATTTTAAAAATCTGTTCATGACTATGAAGGCAAGTTACTAATTATCAATAATACTATTAAGATGTCCTTGAAGAGAAGCATTGCTAGCTAGCTAATGTTAACCTAAACACTTATGATAGTGTTTAGCTGTTAGCATTTAAATGTACAACTATGTGTCTAGGTACTCTCCTGGGATTACCAGGCTTGGCATTTAAATTATATGTTGATAAATAATATGAAACTAAATGTTCATGCCGCTATCTTTTATTTAAGTTGCAATTATTATTTTTCTCAGTTTCTGACGAGAATGAGGCAGGAGAGGAATTTCAAGAGTTTCCACCTATAAAATGAGGTTCACTGGAATTTATGAGCTGGCTTATCATAATGCGGAAGTTCTAAAGAACGCTCCGTGCGTATGGTCATTTCACTCAACTGAATATTCATCTACTGAATCTCATAAGGTCTTTTATAAAAAATGAGCTGACAGTGAGTAAATAACATAGTTTTAAACTTTTTACGTGAACTATCCCTTTAATGCACTGACATCACTCTGTTTTGGTGCTTGACTCACAACAGAAAACAGAAAACCATAGAAAAAGATGTCTGTGTCTGGACTCGCAATTTTTAATACTCTCCACTGTTGTAGCTCCTTCCAGTTGTGCAGTTTAAAATCCCAGTTTTGGGAGTGACAGCTGTGTTCCCTTACATGCCAAATGACAATTTCAATTTAAATGTTGTTTCAAAGACATTACATTCAATTTTGGCATTTATTCATTCAGCCACCTGCCTTTGCAACAGCAAAGAGTGAAAGAAAGATGGATGAGAGAATGATAAAGAGAAAAATAAAACTGGTAGTTCTTCAAAGGCTTATTATCTCCTCTAATGTTTTAAGAAACTCAATCAGCACCAAAACACACAGCCTTTCTTTTATGTACCTTCATGCAACAGGGCTTTTCATAATTACACATATCACATGCAGTGACTTGTAGATGAGGACACACTCATAGGCAGTTCTTGCAGTAGTGAGCAATGACTCCTTTTACTGAGTATGCTATCTAATTCATCAGGGACGACAAATGAGAAACACCATTATCAATTACCAGGATAGTTCACCCAAAAATAAACATGTTTTCATTAATTACTCACCCACATGTCTTTTCAAAACAGACCTTTGTTTATCTTCGGAACACAAATTAAGGTATTTCTGATGAAATCCGAAAGCTTTCTGAACCTGCATAGGCAGCAGACTTCTACCCGACAGTCAAAACGGCATTACGTCACCAAAGTGTGGATTCCGAGGAAGACTGCAAGGGTTTAGGATGCGATTTGGGAAAGGGTTCTACGGTTCACTCAAGCAAGACTTGTCAAGCGTTGGGAAAACAAATGGAGCAATAAAAATCCCCCAAAATTTTCATTTTGATTAGTTTGCTCAAGTAGACTTGTACTTTCCACATACTTTGACTGTGCCAAAAAAATGTAAGATTTTCAAAATTAGCTTTGTTTGAGAAAACATGAACATACAGTGACAATGTTTTTCATTTGATTTAGTCTGGTTAGTTCTGCATCAAATACCCTGTGGTTTTCAGTAATCAAGATCTGATGACAACAGCACATTTCCTCGCTTTCCTTGAGCATGAAATCAACCACATGCCAACAAACCAGTGAGAACATGCAACAATAATGACAATTTATAGTAATAGAGCACAGGTGCCAAAGCTGCTGTGGATCTGCTCACTAGTGTCATTTTGTAAAATGTTCAATTTTAGTCTTAGTCTTAGTGCTGTGTTAAATGTCCTTGTTAGTTTTTAACATATTTAGTCAACCTTATCCCATTTTATTTTAGTCAAGTTTTAGTCGACTAAAAGTCCCATTTTAGTGTAGTTTTAGTCAAAGAAAATCAAAAGATTTTAATCTGGTTTAAGTCATTGAAATCTTCATCCCAATTTCATCAAGTTGTATAGTGGCTAAACTGATTAAAAATATATATTTTTGCTCAAAACTATAATCGTAATGATTGGTGTCATTTGAAAAATTGACCTTTGCATTTTAGGTATTGCACTTTCACCAGTAAGCACAAAGCAATAGAATGTCAACTCATAAACATGGTTTATTTTACCTCATCTAATGTACTAATTTATTATAAACTATTTATTATATAAATTAATATAAAAGATGTATGCACTATTTCTGTCTGCATTATGAAAACTTGTAAAACAAACAAAAAATATTATAACAGTAAAATTCATAACAGTAATTCCAATATTTCCAAATTGCAATAGCCTATGTTTTTCTAATAAAACAATGTACTTGAGTAAGTGCATTAATTCAGCAACCACAATCGCAAATAATATAGTCGTGATCTCATGACCGTGCTACACAAGCTTTTGTGCTTAAAAAGTATACAAATTTTATTTTTCGAAAACAATGGCTGATCGTTTCGCTAGATAAGACCCTTCTTTCCTCGGCTGGGATCGCTTAGAGCCCTTTGAAGCTGCATTTAAACTACATTTTGGAAGTTCAAATTCGTGGCACCAATGAAGTCCATTATCTGCAGAAAAATCCTGAAATGTTTTCCTCAAAAACCATAATTTCTTTACAACCGAAGACAGAAAGATATGAACATCTTGGATGAGAAGGGGGTAAGTAAATTATTTGTGAATTGTTGTTCTGGAAGTGGAGTTCAACTTTAAAGGGACAGCAGACTACAAATACCTGCTGCTGTCGTTAATGGTAATCAAACAACAAAACAGCCATGATTGTGTTGTGATCTGTTAAACCACTACACTACACCCCATAACTGGCATAAATTCGCCGGAATTTACCAGTGTTGTACAAATAAATAATTTACAGACAGCTACAGTACATACATATTCCATACCTTTTTATGTAAGCTTTAGGTTACACCTCAATTCACTAGCCAGTCTCCAAACTCATTCTCTCATAAGGGCTTGACCATCCACAGCTTATATAGACCAAATGCCCAGGATTTCTGATTTATTAAGGAAAAGCTCTATCCATTTAATCTCTCTCAAGGAAAAACTAATTTCATTCTAAGTTTGACAGTCTACTTCCCCATCCTCTAATTTACTTGCCGCTTTGAGAGAGAAACAAATAGCGTCTACCAGAGTCAGCCCATCCACTTTGTAAAGTGTCAGGCCAAGACACGGTTTAAAATCAAGTAGCTCTTCTAAAGCCAAGTGCACACTTAAAGACTCCTCGTCTTTTGTTTTCTGTCGTGTTGGAGCGTGCGTTACACAAGTGAACGCAGACTAGCCGTGTCAGAATGTTTTAGTACAGTGTACTGTTTGCATTAGCCTTCAAGAACTGTTAAGGAAACTAAATGTCATGAAAATCATTCGATTCTGGAACCAGTTCTGAACAACAACGGGTTCTCAGTTCAAAACCCTACCGAGGGCAGATAAAGGACAGTACAGGACAGACATGGGGGGGCATGTGGAATCAGCCCAACCTCTAACTTATTCTGAAGTTTACACAGCCGGCAGACCTCGGCCTTCACACCTCCAACTGGCCCCACCATGCAGCTCTCGGTTAAAGCAAATGGAGATGAAAAGCTCCTGCAATGAGCTGCCTGGGATGAACAACATAACACTGACATGCCCTTTAGAACAAAATAAGCCTACAGCGTGCAAGTGCAGGCACGACCAAAGAGGAGTTGGCTTTGAAATAGGTGTGAGTGTGTTTGTGTGCATGTAAAGGCTCCGTGGGAAAACGGGTGACTGAGTAATTCTCGCCGTCTGACCAAACCTCTACAACCTTTCTCACACTTTCACACAAATTGCTTTCAAATTACGCAAACGTAAGCCAGTCAAAGCCTACCTCTGCACACATCTGTCCCACAGATTGGTGCTCTTTTTCTCTTCATACACTATCAGGCACTTGCTTGTCTTGACAGATACTCACTATGACACACACAGACACGCTCTGCCAGGAATCCTGCTCGCCTGAGGACGCGAGGCTTGGGTAGGGTTGCACCAAACGTTGTATGTTCTTAAAATGGGACATTCTCAGCAGAGGCTTAGCAGCTACTAGCTTTTTGTTAATACTTCTCTGGTTAAATTGATTGCATTATTTGCTAATAAAGCAAATCTTCCAGGTCACAAACCCTCAGTGAAGTTATCATATACTATTACTTTTTACCTTTATTGATACAATAAGCAGACAAAAAAGGAAAGCATTTCAATTTGTGTTTAAAACTTGTTTTGCTTCTCATTTTGCTTCCTAACTCTTATTGGTAATAAATCAAATCAGCATAATAGATAAATTCGCATTTACATTTATATTTAGTTAGTCTTTTAGCAGATGCTTTTATTAGGGCTGCCCTCGACTAAAGATTGGTTGACTTGTAGTCATTCATTTTAAGCATTAGTCGACTATTAGTCACACGTTTATTAAACCATATAAATCATAATAATGAGCCTTTAATTGCCTACGTAGCTTAATAAGCGCTCAAAAGAATGCATTAACGTTTTAATAATTTACTGATATCAACTTCAAAATCGTCCTATATCGCTGTTTTACCTTTTTTGTTAAGGGTGTTTGATCTTCTTTGCATGTTCACTTTGCAAAGACTGTGTCTGTACTTCTGCAGCAATGTGGGATGATTTTGAAATAATTTTTGAAGTTGAGGGAGAAAATACGGTCAGAGATTTTCAACATACGCTAACTGTCTTGAGCCAGAATACACAGAGTTCAGGGGAGAGCAAGACAAGATGAGCGTTTGAGATTAAAAAGTATTTAAATTGTATTTTTTTAATGAAAATAACTGATCGTTTTGCTTGATAAGACCCTTCTTTCTTGGCTGGGATCATTTATAACTGCATTTGGGATCGTTTGAAGCCGCATTTAAACTGCATTTTGGAAGTTCAAACTCGGGGCACCATATCGACCCATTATATGGAGAAAAATCCTGTTTTCCTCAAAAAACACAATTTCTTTACGACTGAAGAAAGAAAGACATGCCTCATCTGGGAATGCAGGGAGCGCGCTACTGTTCAACTTCCATACTCTGAACAGACACTTCAATAGTGCATAATTTTTTAGGTTAGCGTTAGACTGAGCGGCCATGTAATGTTGATACTACATACATCTTTCAGATAAAAAGCCATATTTGAGGTTAATGAATGATAGGTGAGCATTTGGATGTACTGCCCAATGTACTGCATTACCACATAGACCAGTCGTTAACAATCTGTCCGTCACGGACTTCGCCACGCAGTCAGCAGTCCAAATTATAATAACTAAAATGAATTAAGGACGATAAATACGAACACAACAAAATTTGACATTTATTTATTTATTTATTTAATAAATTTAAGTAAATTATTATTTTTGGAAGTCAAAGACGACACATTGCACTTGTGCTGTCAAATGATCTTTAGGTACCTGACGATTTGATTCAAAACAATTCTTGGAGTCGCGATTCGATTTAAAATCAATTCACGATTTTTAGATTTTTATTCACAATTCACAGTTTTTCGCATTTTTTGTAAACAATGGACATCAAATGCACTAGTATTTTGATACAAAAACACACCAGTCTAGTATGGGTAGTCCTGACTCAAGAAATCAGTATTTCCTAATAACTATTATCTTCCTAATAAATCAAAAATATTTTACACTTCCCATTAGGGATGTGCCCAAATCCCACCATGTTTTGGAAATGACGTGTACTAAAACTACATAAATACGAGATGGGAGGAAAAAAATATGTCAATGCTTTCACTCACAATTATGTTGTTAGGTAATTATCCTGTATATAAATTGTGTATAAATCAGGGAGCCGTTATTAATATGTTCGCTTTTTACTTTCACTTTCGAAATTTGCAATCGCACATACTCTGTGTACATTACAGAGCGGCAGTACATACCACACATTGGTCAGTGGTGCTCAGGATCTGCAAATCATTCGCCATCGTCCTATCAGTCACCTCTCCTTACTCTGTTTATGTGGTAAGGGAAATTGCATGTACTCTGTTGTAACAGGCTACCGCTAAGCAGCTAACCATGTCCATTTAGTGGCTCTGTAGAACGCGTTTTCTTTTTCCATGCCTTTACGAATATGGATTCGGCCACATCCCATAATAGCAAAAGATCAATAATTACTTGCCCTCACTGAAAATGGGGCAGGATGTATTTGTTTTTCTTCCTCCATTGCTGTTGCTTTTTATTTTTTCTGACAACATCATGCTATTATTATTAAGCCTAGGCTATTATTATTATATTAACTAGAAAATTGATTTTTGAAAATTTTGAATCAATGCGAATCGTTAGAAGACTAAATTCAAATGTGAATTGGTTCCCTCCCCCCCACCCCTATTAATTGCAATTAATTGCGATTAATTGCATCCAAAATAAATGCTTTTGTTTACATAATTTATGTGTGTGTGCTGTGTATATTTATGTACATATAAATACACACACATGCATGTATATATTTAAGAAAAATATGTTATGTTTACATACAAAATATTTACATATAATATCATTTATATGAATATAAACATGCACATGTAAATACATGTAAATATAAAATATATACTGTATTTATTATATATGCATTATGTAAATATACACAGTATACACACATATATTATGTAAACAAAAACTTTTATTTTGGGTGCGATTAATCACGATTAATCGTTTGACAGCACTACTGCACCACACACAGGGAAGTACAACATTTAGATGTATTATTTTTTTTTATATATTCATCCTTATATATGTCTGGGACTTTGCTCAGTGGTGTAATTCAGTTGATCAGCCTTGTTATTCCAACCATTATTCCTATACCATATATATATATATATATATGTATGGTATTTTTAAAGTTCATTCGGTGTTACAAAGCTCTGATATTTAGCACTGTGTAAGCTGTAAATTATTGTTCATGTAAGCCCCAACTATAGCTTAAGATTTATCTTAGGACTGGTGTAACCAGCCAATGGTTACTTGTTTGCACTGTCATTAACAACTGCAAGCTGGATTTACTTTGTGAGCTCTACCTAAGAAGCCCTCAACTTTTCATGTGTCAACAAACTGAAGATAGCCTATATATGGAGGTAAAATAATGGGAGAACAGATTTGGCTGAAGCATAGAATGCTGCATGTGTAGACACTAGATAGCAACACAGCTCAATGCAGCTTTAATACGAATTAGAAAGCTGTTACCATCTGAATGGACCATTTGAAAATATTCATTTCTTGTTTTCAATTTCTGTTTATACTGTAACTATGCATGCATCTGCTGCCTGTTCATATTTCAACTCATACTTGTTGAAATCGATCCGATCGGGATGCCCAGTTTATCCACACAGGAGAACTTATAAAGCCCTCAGTCTTTAATAATAGGCATCAATCTTGTCCCAGTCCAATCTGAGACAGCCACATAAAAGCAGGCGAATGTACTTCTCAACACCACAACGGCGCTTATGATGGCACATCAATAATTCACATCTCCGTCTGCTTTAGACTACAAAGAGCAGAGCAGTTTCCAGGGTCACTCGGAGTCTGCGGCCAAGCCATGTCACATACTGCACACCTGCCATATTATGGGCCAAGACTGATGCTGTATACTGATATTCAACAGAGCGATTTGCTCTCATTCAAATGATATACAATGCTATTCTAGTACTAGATTACTTTGTGTACTCTTCATTGATCTACTATTACTCTATTATAGTACTATTCATTGTTTCGATTGAACATGAGACAATCGGACAGGACAGCCAGGATGTGACCTTTGTGCCACTGTTTTTATCAGTGATGATCAAATACAGATTTAGGACTGATTTGAAAGTATGTAAAATGGTTTAAATGTCATGAAATTATGGGTTATAATAGCTGCTGTATATTTCAGTCATAATTGTGGTGTTAATTTAGATAACTATGACTGTTTTAAGATGGTTAATGGTTGATTGATATAATTTCTATGAAAGTATCACTAAAATTTTGCTGCAATTAATATATTTCGTACTTCTAGTCAGTCATATCAGGGACATTCTACAGAACTTGTGCAAACTGCTGTTCCACAACCAAAAAAACACATTTAAAAAGCATTTAAGTATTCATATCTTAGATGTTAACTAAGATCCTTCTATTATCTTTTGAAACACACAGTAATATTTTAAATATTAGTAAGCTTAATCTATTTTAAATTCCATTGTTGTTTTTAACAGTATCTTTTTGATTGTTATTTTATATTTTCTTTGTAAATCAGGAAACTTCATGTAAAAAAAAAAATTCATCACTACCAAAACAGTGTATGTTTTAGTCCATTGGCTGAGACTGATTTTAATTACACTCTTAAATTTATGATCCCTCTCTCTCATAGCTACATGGTGAATAGAGGTAAATGTGTTGAAAAGTATGAAAAATCTGTTACTTTAAGGAATTTCACTACCAAACACTTTTTTCTGCAATTAAGCACACTTTTGGGGGAGTTATTCCATAACATTTAGTTTTTATCTGTGTATAACTGTTCAGAACTGTGCTAGCTAACCATGTGCTGATTAGCATCTTTGAGCTAGTTTCAAAAGTATCTAAAATTGTCACTACAGAAACATTTGGTGGAGTTTTGGTAGTGATACAGTATCTTTGTTTTTTCGGTGTTATCCCATAAAACTGTCACTACCGAAACAGTCATGACCAAAACATGTCATCATTGTTTTGATATAGTGACAAGAGCCCATAGTCCTCATATTTGGGGGAAATAAACAAAATTTTAGTACAATTATGCATTTTGTGTGTGTGTGTGTGTGTGTGTTTTAGTATGCTTTAGTAGTGTTTTAGTATGTGGGTTAATATTTTGTAATGTGATGGTCGCCACCAAAACATTACTGTCACTACCGAAAATGTGCAGTCACTACCAAAACAAGGGATGTTTTGTCAAAAGTATACTAAATTATTAACTACACTGTAAAAAACAATTTGCTGAGTCAATTTAAAATAATTTGTAACCTGGCTGCCTTAAAATTTTAAGTTCAGTTAATTCAAAAAAAGTTTATCCAACTTGAAATGTTAAATTGTACTAAGTGACAGCTAAGATATTTGAGTTGAATCAACTTAAAATTTTAAGGCAGCTGGGTGTCTTACCCATCTATTAAGTTTAGCAAACACAAATATCTAAGTCGTTACTTAGTACAACTTAACATTTCAAGTTGAATAAACTTATTTTAGTTGACTGAACTTCAAATTTTAAGGCAGCAGGTTAACAAATTATTTTAAGCTGACTCAACAAATTGGGTTTTTTTTTTTTTTACAGTGTAAGATGTGATATTTTTTTGGTTCAATGTATGTTCAAACTAATGAGTCCTTAACTTTGAAATCAGTGTGATCACTTGAAATATTGTTAAAAATGTAATTGTTATTGATTTACCTCTGCATTTTTTTATACAGTAGCAAAAGAAAAAAAAGTACAATGCGAATGAAAGCTAAATCTTAATACCTCAATATCACTCTTATATATTAACCCTTAAATTATATATTACTGTGTTTGGGTAGTGACAAATTTGGGAAAAGGACAAATATTCCAAAACTTTCTGAAAATACAATGTGAGAATTAGAAATGTGTACCTTGGATATTACACAATTTGTACAATTTTAGACCAATTTTGTAGAATGTCCCATCAAATATAGTTTATCGGGTGATTTAGAAACGTCAAGTGACGAAAATATCAGATCTACATAAACCATCCTAACCTCAATATATTAAAAGACGCACGTTGTTTGACCATCAGACTATCATATGTCTGCGTTAATGATGGCTGCATGGCTCTTTGCAGCTGCAGAAATATTTATGACAGGCAGCCAACCTCTTTCACCGTCTCTATGCAACCGGGGTTATCTGAGCATTCATCTGAGGCCTTTGCTGCAGAAATGATGCAGGTGGCATCAGAGAAAAAGGAAAGCACAACACACACACCTGCTGCTGGCGTATGACACGAAAGATGTGAAGAGAACGTACACGTGCTCTCATTTTGGTGTTACCATATTTTGAACATTGACGTTGCTTACAAAGGGGAATAAAATACCTCACTATGCAATTATAGGCTACACTAGCTTCTCAAAAGGAATCTGACAGGTATTTTCGGGCGTAAGCTGTTCATTAGCCTATGCCTTCCGCAACGCAATCTGTTATTTGGCGCCACTTCTGATTCAAACAAAAATATTTGTTTGTTTGTTTGTTTGTTTTTTAAACAAAACACTCCGATTTTTGACGTGTTTGCTATTTAAATATATGATAAACACTACTAAACTTGAGTATCGATGTACCGCAATGGAAAGCTGTACGGTTGCTATGGTTGCCTCCTCAGGTTAACGTACTAAATTTGTTTGCTAGCAGCATCTATTTGGCTACAGGTGATACCTCCTCTGACTAACTTGTAAGTTAACTTTTGTAGTTGCTAGAGCTATTAATGTATGTATACTTTTATGTAAAAACAAATAGGAACACTTAAGATTCCCCCCATCCACCCTACGACCTTTTGTTTCTGGAAAATCCAGCTGTTGACTGTGTTTTGGAACATGGAAGCTAGTTTCTAGCTAGTCTTAGCTGGTGCACGCTAGTAGACTGTATTAGACCAGCATAAAAACAACTATTAATTGGTCCTACTGCTGGTTTTGGAATATGGTGGCAGTCTGATTGATTCTTGAACCGTGTTCCAAATCACAGCTGCCATTAAATGGATTTTCCAACATGGTTTAGAGGCACCCTCCATAATTGGCAACCTAAAGTATCTACAAAAAAGACATTACCCAGTCCTCGTAGTGTTTACTGCCGTTTTGCAGCAATTCCTCGAACTGAATGGTGCAGTTGGCTACAAAGTCGTCGTAGCCAATCGGCGCGTCATGAAAGACCGACAGCTCGATCTTCCGGCCGTCGTGCACCTCCGTCACAAACTCATCGTGCCAGACGGGACTGTTGGTCTTCTGCTTGGTCGAGGTCTGACCCACGCGAAAATCATCTACGTTGAGCGCGATGTACGTGTCCAGCAGGAAGGTTTGCGTCTTGGGGCCGACGGCGTGTCTCAAAGACCAGGCTGTGGGCTTCAGGTCCAAAGCCTCGCAGATCTTAATCTTCAGCAGACCGTTAAAAACCACCATGGCCACTTTTGAGAGCTTTAGTAACAATATTCCACTTCGGCGCCTGGTTAATTATTCAACCGGTGTATGTCACGGTCCACCGGTTTGTATTCGGGATTGTTTCTCCCTATGAAATAACGGAAAATGCCCTTCGTCGTCCTCGTGGATCTGCATGCAAAGTGTAGAAGGTCCAGACAGAAAGGCAGTCTATTGCTATGACCTACGGACAACCTGCATGTGATCTCGAAGCTGTCCAAACACCGCTGTAGGCAGCCAGCAACGCAAGTCGGAGCGAAAAAGGACAGCTACAGTGTATCAGCAGCGATACGACCAGCATTCCACACCTCAAAATATGCCAGAAATATATGCTGGATCTCCTCAGGGTGAGCAGCCTGTTCCCTCGTCTAGCTGGAGCGCTGGATGTGTCTCCTCCGCGCATTGGGAGGAAAGTTATCCCCCGCAAAAGCGTCTTTCGATTCGCCCCAGACAGGAGAACGACTGTTGTTTACGAGGGTTCCGTACTCACTTGCTTTTTCCAGGATCCTTGTTTGTCCGTCGGTACTCAGTTTCCTGCAGACCTGCCTCTTTTTCTCCCGACTGTGTGTGTGTGTGTGTCTGAAGGCTGGTCCAGGAAATGCGCAAAACACGTCAGTTAGTGCGCGGAGAGGGTTGAGTGAGTGCGGCACTGGAGCGGCCCTAGCGGACCCGCTGCTGCTGCTGCTGCTGCTTCTGCTCTCTGGTCAAGCATCATCCACAGGGCTGTAAAGATGAAGCGTGTGTGTGAATACCAAGTGTGCATAATGCACCCTGCTCAAGTCATGCAATGCAGAAGACCAAACATACCATGATAGGAAGACGCCACATGTACGGTGTCTCGATTGTTAGTCATTTTTTAGTTATTTATATCACTAATGATTATGTGAAATGACATGGTCTGCCCCCATGCCATTGCCATTTCACTAGCAAGATATTATTGGTTAATATGGGTGTGATCCTCTGCATCTTGCAAGGTTGTTTACAATGCTGTACAGTGAGAACTGCATTGGAAAATAAATCTACACGTTTTTTTTTTCTCCACCACATTGATTTACAGATGAGTTTAAAATTGAGTTGAAATTCTGAAAATTCACAGTCGAATAGAAATTTTAGGAATTATTGTAACAAGTCAAGTGGATGCAATCAAAGATGTTCGGACCTAATTTTACAGTGTAAAATTGAAAGAAGAAAAAAACCTAAACTAGACAAAGACTTGTTTTTGTATAAGCCATTATGAACATTAAAATGCGTCAAAAATGTGAGAATTTGTAACACTTGGTCTGAGGACAGACTTTGGACAATAAGGTTGCACTTGAAAATGTGATATATTGTGGTTCGCCTCCTCAACATCATTAGTCGATCAAAAGCGCCATCTCGTGGATGGAATTTCTATTACAGGCTTAGATGGTGTTAGATGATAAAACAAATATATGCGTAATGTATTATTTAGGAATTATAACTTCACTGAATACCGTAACATCATTCATTTAATTTATGTCAGTGTGCAGTTAGGCACTATGAAGCCACCTTCAAATTCCTTAAGTGTGTTTTACAAATGCTTCCATGTTTCTTGAGCTGCTTCTTAGTGTAAAACATTTTATTTAGGAAACAGTTTTTGCTCAGGGTGAATGTAAAATGTGACTGAGGAGCCCTGTCTCTATCATTTGAACAACGTTCATGATGTAGAATAATTAAAATCACATTAAGTGAGTTTTAAAATCCAGTAGATGGCAGTGTCCTTATAGAAGTATTTGGTTGACATCTTTTGAGTAGACTGCTTGATCAAGTTAGTTCAAGTAAATTATGAGCATACACATCTCATTCTCAAATCTATGAAATTAATCAAATACATAATGTAAAAAGAAAAAAAAGAAAGTTATATAGAGCCAAGGCAACAAGATACGGTCTTGATGACCATTAAAAACTGCTTTATTACAAATACTTTTATTCATCATTTTTGTCTTATAACCCACATTCTGGGAACATGTGACTCAGTTAATGCTTGTTTTAATTTATTTTTGCTCATAACCACATGGAGCAAGCATGCTTGCTCAGTTCATAACACTAGATTAGAAAAGCTCTCACAAATATTAATTATTGAATAGCATATCACCTGAGACCCATTTAAACACTAATTCAGTTTTATGAATTTATTTTTATTAACATAACGTCACTGAAGTTCAGAATTCTGTTGAATAATACTGGGATAATACTATTAAAATCACATATACATGAAATGCCAGATTGTACATATCAAAGGATGGTGAAGTCTTTAAATATTTAAAATGGCATAAACGTTAGCAAACTCTCCATTTAATGCAATTCATTTTGAGCTGTGTGTCCTTTTGTTTTCTGACACAATAATTAGATGAGTGATGTCTGCTGGAGGATGAATGATGATGTTGTTTGGACATCAGGACTTTCCCCTGAGGCTGATTCTCAGCCTGCAGTGACATTAGTGAAAGATGTTCTAGCTCACACATACACGGCCTCACACGAGTCTAACATGTGGTGTGACTCCAAATGATGACATCACCAGTAGGAGGAAAATGAATGCCCCTTTGAGACACTGATAGTGCAGGGTTTATGAGTGTGTAGGCTCTGTGTTGCAAGAATAGAAGTGGCCATTTAGGGCTCTTTGAGGGTCTTAAAGCTTACTTCATTCCACCCCCAAAATGCCAGCGTCTATGTTCATATACTTAGTGTGTTAGACATCACTGTCGGCAACTGGAAATCAGACCTTCGTGGACAATGCTTCTTTGTTTGGACATAAATAGACACATGAAAGGGTGTTCTGAACAAACTTAAACCTCATGACCAGAATCATATGTAACATGACACATTCAGTTTTGTGCATCAGTTTGGATTATGTTAAAAAAAAAAAAAAAAACTCATAACATTATCCATCTGTAAATTAGAATTCACAGTCCTAGGCCTTATGGGTGAACATTTTTGGCCTACTGGAAATATAAATAAAAACATTAAAAAAAAAAAAAATCTGTAAAAATAGAGCACAATATACTCTATTGTCATTATTAAGGAATTAATAAGGAAGTTTCCGTATTTATTTATTTATTTACAGGTGTTTTACCTGTATTCGAATTTTGCACTTCTTTTGTTGTTGTTGTTTTTCAGGGTTAACAGAAATGTCCATAAAATATATTTGCCTGAAATTACCAGGACAAATGTTTGGCATTTTGTCATGTCCACCACAGTATTCATTCATACACATTAATCAAATTAATTGTGGTTTGTTAAACAGCATTCCATTTTGGAAATGACATTTTATTTTATTTTATTTTATTTTTTATTAAAAACATTTATTATTTATTACATTTATTATATATTTATTATTTAATTTATTTATTTGATTTAACTAGGTAAAATTCACATTAAAAATTGCTTTTCAATGCTTCAGCCATATATGTTTTTATTTTTTTTTTTTATTTAATAAAATAATTACTATTAAACAGTTGAAATAGTTAAAAAAGTTAGATTTTATGTATTTTAAAAATTAAACATCCACACGTTTTGACAAAAAAAAAGAAAGAAAAGAAAAATCTTGAATTATGATGCAAATTTAAAAAATCTCACTGTTCTAGAGCATCATACAATACTCTAAACATTTATTATTTATTATAAAAAATAGTATTTATTATATTTATCATATATTTATTATTATTTCATTCATTTATATAATTTAACTAGATAAATTCACATAAAAATGTTGCTTTTCAATGCTTCAGCCGTATATATTTTTTATTTTATTTTATATTTTTTAATAAAATAATTACTATTAAACAGTTGAAATAATTAAAAAGAAAAAAGAAAAAAAAAATCTTGAATGATGATGCAAGTTAAAAAAAATTGCTTTTCAAAGCTTCAGCCGTATATATATATTATTTTATTTTTATTTTGTAATTTTATTTTATTTATGTATTTTTTAAAATGAAATAATTACTATTAAATAGTTGCAAAAAAAAACTCTTCTTTTCTTGTTATTATTTGGCTAATTTCAAGTTAGGATTTTATGTATTTTAAGTATTCCAAACACACACACACTCACACACACTTTTTGACAAAAAAAAAGCTCGACTGATAATACAGATTTAAAAAATCTAACTGTTCTAGAACGTAAAATAAAATTCACATAAAAAATTAGCTTTTCAATGCTTCAGCCATATATATATATTTTATTTTCAATATTTATTATATTTATACCATTACACTATCTATCTATCTATCTGTCTGTCTGTCTGTCTATCTATCTATCTATCTATATATATATATATTCATTAGAGTAATTATTATTTGTGATATTGTCAACATTTCCTTTTTAAGATTTAATGTCATTATGGATCACTCTCCTATTGATAAGCAATGCACAAACACACACACTGAGCTGTAAAAGGCAACAGATGGCTACTTTGTCTGATTGACTATAATCATTAATCATTCATCCCTCGGCACTCATGCATTATCTCGAGTCTCCACGTTTTCAGGGTGGCAACCGAGGCAACGCTCTCCCAGTCTGCCATCCCATTGGCCGGCCACCACGCTCGTCACTCCCCCATCCGTCGGAAGTACGTTCTCGTCCTGCGTCTCCCAACAGTCTGAACCCGCCTGCGAGCTCGCACTATCGGCCTCTTCTTCACGCCTTTGCTCGGTTTGTCAAGCAGAAGTACGGTCTTGGCGAATCGGAGATCTGGCCTCGGATTATGCTACCATTCCAAGCGACCGGAACGATACGGGATTCAGTTGTTCTCCCGCTTTCCAAAAGCCAACCTCAGGAATGAGCACTTCTGCTCCCTCGCTCGTGTTTTATTCGCCAGGGCTGAGCGTATGTGGGACAGTAGCGAGTCTAACAGCTTTAACAGCCTTCAGACAAAAGACGGCTGCGAAGTAATATTCACAAATAGAAGGGGTAAGTACGCCAGTTTGCGATAGCCGCTCTCTGGATTGCAATGCGCCATGCTTTGCGTATTTTAACACGCGTTATTCCTAGCCGCTTTTATGTGCGATTTAATGTAACGGAACGCGAGTGATGTCACCGCTGGTTTCGCATGTTTCCCCTCTACCAATGTTACAGTGTAACATTCCAACATCTTCCCGTGTCTGTGTGTGTCTCTCCCGCGCTTGCTCCTCTCCACGTTGCTCACCTCACTCACGCCATACCTAAATACTCTTTAAATACTCTTAAAAGATATTTAATTCTCCAGAAAACACAACACACTTCTGGTACTGAGTGCTGTGCGTCCTTCTGCGTTCAAGCGCTGTTACGGAATGCATTACGGTATTTTGTGGCTACGCACTGAAGGAAAGATAGACAGTACTAGACAGTACATTAGGTTGCATTTGCGATTATATGGTATAGACCGACGGCTTAGTACAAAATACAAAGATTTGTTTTAAGAGCTAGTTACTGAATATACTTCAGAGCAGTCAGATGGGTAAGTTTCTTATCGTTGTCAGCTGCATATAGTTTGTAACTGACTGATATCGTTAGCGTCCTACATATAGTAGTTAAAACGTGTCTACCATCAGGATGTTTTGAATATTATGCGTGATGGAAAGACTAACTATTCCCCACAATTTATCTTCTTTTCCACATCTTTTTGCATTCATTTAAAATAGTTGCTTAACTATTTTAATTTAATTTCTTGAACAGTACAAATAATCCACGTAGTCTCCTCAGATATTCAGTTTTTAAATGACTGATTCTTAAAATTTTACTTGAAACTGTCACTCGTTAAACTATTTCAGTCGGTAAAGGTTTCGTCGCAAGATTTGCTCTTGCCATAAGCCGATCCACGTCTTTGTCTATGAAAGTAATGGTCCACAAATAACTATTCTTTACTTTTTTCCTTCGTTTTTTTTTTCTCCTCTCGAAAGAAAACACACTTCCGCCCCTTAATGTTGTCCAAAAGCCAGGCCACTCATCTGGACCCCATGAGAATAGGCGTGTCGAACTGAGAGAAATTGCAGAGGATATTTTCTGGGTTTAATATGAGGCTGCTTAACAGTGGTAGTCTAACTTTGTCCAGTTTTTCTCTTTAGGGTGAAGCACTTAGGTGTAATTTAGCTTCTTCTTCAGGAGGTCCTTATAGTTAATGCACTATTATAATCTATGCTGTGATTTTAAATTTGGGATATAAGCATGGGATTTTGATACTAAATTATTTAGCACCCTGTACATTTTTTTTCGCATTTTGGAGCAAATGTTGCATTTATTAAAATGCAGTTCAACTGCATTTAGTTATGCAAGGTGTACGGTCACTGGTCAGTTTTATGATTAAACTGTCTGCTGTAGCATTCTCCTTTTTTTCATTCTTGCTCGCACACACATTGCAGTGCGTTCGAGTAATGCACGTACGTGATGTATTATTTTCAAGGTAACATTTGCATAAATAATCAATGCAATCTAATTTTGGGTCACTTCTTTAGAATGCTCTAGGATCTCGTTTGAAGTCTGATCAGAGTAACGAGTACAAAGGGTTGAGGTAGATGAGCTGCCGAGCTCATGACGCTCATTCACACTGGCACTTCATCCACGCACTCATGACCCACAGCGCCAAATTGAAGTGCCTTTATGCAGGAGAGCTACATAAGAGGAGTTTCGTATCCCAAACTGCTGGTCTGATAATGACATGTGCTTGAGCTCTGGCCTTGTTAATTTTGGGAAGCCCTCATGCTTTTCTGCATTTTCTCATCCGAGCGGGAGCTGGATCAGAGCAGTTTTTGAGAGAAGACAGACTGTCCCTATTTGACTGTCTAATTAGGAGTCTGAAGAAAAGGCTTCTGAAGAGAACTTCCACGCAACGTGCACGGTCACAGAAGTGAGAGTTATCCAAGTGCTCTCATTATGCCTCATCTCTGCACTTGTTTATTAGAAAGAAGGGGAAGACATTTGTTTGCTGAGGTTTCGCTGACATGTAGGACATCTGTCGTGTATTCTTAAAGGAATTAATAACCCAAAAGATGTAGTCACTCTCAGGCCATCCATGATGTAGGCGAGTTTGTGTCTTCATTTCAACAGATTTGAAGAAATTTAGCATTTTGTCACTTGCTCACCAATGGGTCCTCTGCAATGAATGGGTGCTGTCAGTATAAGAGTACAAACAGCTGATAAAAACATTACAGTCGACAAGTAATCCACACCCCTCAAGTCCAGTAATTAATGTCTTGTACGGTGAAAAGCTGCATGTTTATAAGAAACAAATCTATTATTAAAGCATTTTTACTTTAAAATCATCATTTTTGGCCAAATAATCCATAACGCTTCCTCCAGTGTAAAAGTCTCAAAATTAAAATCATATTTTAGTCACTGTTTTCGCTGGTAAATGATGCTTGATTTGCGGATATTTCTTTCTTGATTTAGACAATATGATATTTTCACTGGATAAAGCAATATTATAGATAGAAGACTTTACGCTTTTGCAAGAATTGTAGGTTTTTACAAAGGTCTTACAAACGTGCAGGTTTTTATTGCACAAGACTTTGTTTTGTGGATTATTGTTTTGTTTTTATCAGCTGTCTAAACTCACTCTCTGACGGCACCCATTCACTACAGAGGATCCATTGGTGAGCCAATGTAGTGGTCCACTTTTTTAATTTTTTTTTTTAACCAAAATTGAAGTGAAAGTTTTTATTCAGCCAACAAAATGAAAATAACGTTTGGGTTAATTAAATTTGAGTAACTGGGTAATCAAACCCAGTATGCTATTCAAGGTCACAAACAGTTATAGTAAGCTCTTCAGCAATGAGCTGCTCATAAAATTTCAGCCAAACATATTTTACATATTGCCAGTAAAACCAAAGCTTGTTGTAGCTTAAAATCTTTTGTAGCTTGAAACGGCCAAAACTATTAATTTCATTCCAAAAAATTGTTTTTGCTGTTTTAGCTGAATATTTTTGGTTGCTGAAATTTCTGTGCATCATTATTTTTTTTTTTGCATTCACTTTCATTGAAGAAAGCAAAATAATACAGAGAAAGAAAGAACATTAAACAACCCAAGGGTGAGTAAATGACAATTTTTCCATTCCTTTCAGATAGCGTCTGTAAAGAAAGTCGTCTGCAGAAGTGTTCTTCAAAATGTTATTTCACCTTTATTGTCCTAGGAACATTTTGGAGAGAATACCCTTTCTGTGCATTGATTCTTGGAAGCCAAAGCTGTTTGTTTTTGTGAAGGTGATTTGCATAGTCAAGGAAAAATTATGCCAACTCCCATGGAAAAACAGCAAGGCTGATGCATCTGATATTGCGGTACTTTACAGATGTATTTGGAGGCTGAAAGGGCAAATGTAGAAAAAATGAGCATGTGAAATACAGTCCATGTCTCATCAAGTCACACATTTGAGGTGTTACATGAACGTTATTCTGCAGGTGCAGTTTTATTGTTTTGGCTGGCAATCAGCTATAGTAAATGTGAAGTTGTTGATTTAATGTGTGTTTGCCAACATCTCAGCACTTAAACTTTTAATGAAACCTTTATAATTGTTTCTAGACTGAAACTGGATAATTGGATAGCTTGGAGCATTGGTGCTTGAAGCACCGGATCATTGAATTGGTTCAATCCAAAGCCCTATCTCAATGTGTCAGTGTTTCTTCAGTCTTATATAACTCTCTGCACAACATCCCACTGCTATTCCCTGGCATATTTACAGTCATTTACGATTTCAAAAAAGCTTAACATGTATCAAGATGCATCTAATAATTTGCTAATAATATGATATGGGATGGTTGGAATGCAATGTAAGAGATTTGGTGTCTTTATAATAGGTGAAGAATTAAATAAGTTGAAACATAATAATGCATAATAGCTTTGATAAACTGTTTTATAGGCTCTGTGATTGCTTGTGCATTTGTCCTGGTGGTTTGGTGCCTCTTAATTTCAGGAAAGGAGGTATTGTTCGAAGTTACTTCCTGTAGTAAAAGGAAGCGGCACTACGCCTTAAATATGGAAACAACACCTGATACTACAGATATGCATTCTTAATACATTTTCAACTAAGAACCTATTACAGTTGTACAGAGCACAGTGAAGTAATGGAATTTAGGCTTTTGAGAGTTTCCTAAGAGCAATTTTAAATCATAAAATCAATATATGGTTGATTTGATGAAGTAATTTGGCTTATGCAATGCAGAGTAGTTAAGAAGGCGAAGTCTTAAATGCTATGCGTTACATAAGTGCAAATGTGATTGAACTGAATGGTTACAACATGTTAATTACTGATTGCTACTTGTACATACTGTAGAACCTAATGAGGGATATTTAGCTTAGACCCAAGGCAGAATGTACCTTCATTCAAAGAGTTAACTGACACAGGCCTTCTCCCAAATAGCAACCCTCAGCTCTTGAGAATTTGGGATTTCTATTGTGTTTCTATTTGAGATTAGCAATTTTTTTCCTTGCTTTGTCTCAAATTTTTCAACATCTTTGTTTATGGATAATAAATGCATTTCTTCAGTGTTTCATTTTTGAGTAATATTGGCTAAAATAAGTAATGCGTTGTTTCATTGAATCAAGTTGTATACATATCTTATTTGTTATTAAATTGTATTTATAAATGGGCCAACTTTCACCTTTTTAATTTCTTATCGATTGACCACTATTTGGGATCACCCTCCTGAATCAGTAGATGACAAATGGGACACCCTAGAGTCCTATGGACTTTACATGTGGATGACCGAGCAAAGTCCACATCCAGTGCAACCTTTCAAAACCATGCAATCATAATGCTCTGTGAGCAGAATAAGACTTGATTTTCTCTGCTCATCTTTGTGGTATAATTTGTGTGCCCTAGAAAAGAAATGCACTGTCTATACAAAGAGATAAATGTTTTATTGTGTTGCTTCATTCCATGCAGCAGAGTGCTGGTATGATTTGGATATGAGAATAATGTCCCATGGAATCCAGCCTGTCCATATCTTTTTGGAGTTGCTGGAAGGCTTTTTGTCAGCTTATGAGATCGCCTGTTCAAATATTAAGTTCTGCTTTTAATTCATATGTATTATCCTGGCATTAGACTAGTCAACCATATATTTTGCTCTGTGAAGATGATACGTTTGGTCTCCTCTTATAATGGGGAGATCTGAGCGTGATCTGCCGGTGGCCTCAATTTAGCATAATTTGTGCAGTACAACCACAGTGTTTTAAACAAGATCAGCACTTTTTCTTCCTGAAAAAGGGAACAGAAACCACCCCTCAGACACCCTTTTTTTTGTCTGTCTGCATGTTCTGTGTCTGTGCTCCCCCTATCCGTACTCTATTGTGCGTTTGAGTGTGTGTATGTGTGTGTGTATGTATGTATATATATATATATATATATATATATATATATATATGCGCGTGTGTGTCTGCTGCCATGACAGTGAAAGTTCTTGGTCAGGTCCAGACTGGCTCAGTAATACAGTACATACCAGCAGATCAGCTGGGAGCAGATCCCTCTGTTCATTTATAGCCATGGCCTTGTGTCGATGCATGTCTGCCTGGCAACTCTGCTAACTCCTGCACCTACCCAACATATGCATACTCTTTGTGTATAAACTGTGCACGCATATTAAACATGTTTTAATGCTGCTTTATCTGTCTAACATGTTTCACATTCTATTTTGTCAAACTACCATCTTAACACATCGCCCTGCAGTTTACAGTTTGAAATAACATACTAACACAACACCTAACATCTCCCGTCCAGTGTACACCAAGATAACATCACAAGTCTCTGATTTATGAACAGCAAGATTTTAATCACTAATTCTTTGTTTCCCTAATAGGTCGTGGTCTCCATTCTATGGAGAAAGTGGGCAAGATGTGGGGTAACCTCAGGAGTCGATGCCAAGCCCTCTTCCATAACGATGGCTCAGAGTCCCATCTGTGTAGCCAGGATTTAGATTGCGTCCACTGCGTGGTGGACTTGGGCAGGGGAGCACATGCAGAACCCTATGAAACTAGGTCTTCCACACCCTCACGGACCTTGTCACCACTCCCACTGGTTACTGGAGGACGGAGAGGCCATAACTGTGTGGCAGACATTCCCCAGATAGTAGAAATCTCTATTGACAAAGAGAGCGAGGATGCACGTAGGGGTCCCCTTGTCCGTAGGGACTCCTATTCCCGGCACGCTCCCTGGGGAGGTAAAAAGAAACATTCTTGTTCAACTAAAACACAAAGCTCACTCGAGGCTGACAGACGAACGGGACGCTCAAGAGGAAGTACAGCCAGGAGGGAGCGTCGATATGGAGTTAGCTCTATCCAAGAGATTAATGATTCTGTCGGACCTGGCAGCAGTGGGCGCAGCCTTAGCACTCGTTCTTTGCGACAGCGACTTCGGGACACCGTAGGCTTGTGCCTTCCTCTTCCCACACACCGCCGCTCTCAGTCAGCCAAAGGCCAGGTGTCCTCCAAACGTAAGATCCACCTGACTGAACTGATGCTCGAAACGTGCCCGTTCCCACCCGGTTCGGATCTGGCCAACAAGTGGCACCTAATTAAGCAACATACAGCGCCAGTCAGCCCTCATTCCTCAACTGCTCTTTTGGACGCATTTGATTCAGCACATCCTTCCCCTGAGGACGAGGAGGAGAGACTGCGTGAACGGCGTAGACTTAGCATAGAGGAAGGAGTGGATCCCCCTCCAAATGCGCAGATCCATACGCTGGAGGCAACTTCACAGAACTCTTCCCTCTATAAGCTGGGACCAAAGATGGCTCCTGCTGTTGGGGAGGGACTTGGGGAAGGCAGAAGTCTGGGAACAGTGTCCTCCATTTCTGGAGGGCTATCGGGGATTGCCGCACAGGTTGCAGCAAGTATGGCAGTGCCATCCCACACTGTAGACTGTGATTCTGAAGAGGACTCGACTACTCTTTGCTTACAGACTCGGAGGCCCAAGCAGAGGCATGCTTCTGGGGACACTCACTGTTTCAGACAGCCGGGGCCTTGGAAGGTCCACACACAGATTGATTATATCCATTGTTTGGTGCCTGACCTACAGGCCATAACTGCACTTCCTTGTTATTGGGGGGTGATGGACCGGTACCAAGCCGAAGCACTGCTGGACGGACGACCCGAGGGCACCTTCCTGCTACGTGACTCTGCACAGGAGGACTACTTGTTTTCTGTTAGTTTTAGGCGCTACAATCGTTCACTGCATGCACGCATTGAACAATGGAATCACAACTTTAGCTTTGATGCGCATGACCCCTGCGTCTTCCACTCTTCCACAGTAACAGGCCTGCTGGAGCACTATAAAGACCCCAGTGCCTGTATGTTCTTTGAGCCCCTGCTCACTGCTCCCTTACACCGGACTTTCCCTTTCAGCCTTCAGCACCTGGCGCGAGCTGCCATCTGCAGACACACCACCTACGATGGCATTGGTGCCTTGCCACTGCCTCCAGCCATGCAGGACTTCCTGAAGGAGTATCACTACAAACAGAAAGTCCGTGTGCGCTGGCTAGAGAGAGAGCCACCGCTCAAGGTCAAATGAGGTCTGGCTCTGCGCCCGAGAGAGGCTGGA
Organism: Labeo catla; assembly: GCA_012976165.1. NCBI lineage: Eukaryota > Metazoa > Chordata > Actinopteri > Cypriniformes > Cyprinidae > Labeo > Labeo catla. Next base: position 337,127 of record VONZ01000230.1, on the reverse strand, counting down.
GTGTGGGCAAGAGCTTTGCCGCCAGAGGAGTATGTGGCTCATATTATCCATCATACAGCTGGCTTTAGACATGGCAACTGAGGATGTTGTGAACTTCCAGCAGTTTTTTTTTCTTTCGGTTAATACTACACATGGATTACATACATATGTTTCAGTGCAGTACATTCTGTCAAGCTTGTCTGCTGAAGTGTCGAGCATGCTGGGAATGAGATGGTCTTATTCTCTCTGCTCTTTTTCCTATGACCTGATATCGTTCGTATCTCCACTACCTGGCCCGCATGCCCCCTGCATTCTATCTTCTAGTGTTTTACACTATTTCAAGCAGTGTTGTCACATTAACTAGCCTCTTTTGTCAGGCAAATAGATGACATCTACAGAAGCTTAGTCCGGTGATTAAAATATAATCAAATAATCTTGGAAGTCTTCATACTTTAATATCAGCTACTCTCTAAAATTGATGTTAAATATCTAGTCATGTAAACTGTATGTCTATTTGCTAAGTCATGGCTAATGTATCAGCAATACCTTCAAGATACTTTACAGTGACCTCCTACAAGTGTCAAGTTTCCTGAGGCAGCACTTGTTAAGCCTTGTGTACATGGACAGGATCACAGTTATACACGCACCTCTTAGCACTAAGCATGCTTTATTTTTAAAATCGAGGCAGACAGAAGTGAAAGGCATGAATTAATTGCAGGGAGGAGGGAGCACGGTGCACCATGTGCCATATGATAGAGAGGACAGATTATTTAAAACTAGGCCCTCACGTAGTGTCATATCCAGCATAATCCTTGTTTTAAACAATCTATTTTACCATTTTCTATTTTTATCGGTGACGTTCTAAAATGACGTATGGCACTTTAATTGTTGTTTGTGTACCGCACAATGACTTAGACTAAAGTACATGCATATAAACAGATTATATTGTTTGTCTGTGTGTTTTTTATGGACCTTATTGTCAATTTATCCCCCATATTCTCCGCATGAGTCACCTGAAGTTTATGTTAGTGTCAAGTGTCTCTTACCTTGCCTGTGCGTATGGTATGTACTCGAGGCTATATTTTAGCTAACATGGTTATATATGCAACAGCCGAAGTGGACAGAGAAAGACCTCTGTAAAATTGTATAGATACCTCTAAGGTTGTTTTCACTTTGGATATTGTTGGAAAACAGACAGATGCCATCACTGCGTATATATTTAATGTTTATTGGACTGCTGTCCAGTTATGTCGTAAGGTGTGATTGGTTCCACTTGATTAATGTTGCACTTTTATTCATTATGAAGCAAACAGCTATGCTTCTCTCATCATAATTGTGTGCACTAGGGATTGAGATTTCCTGAACACTGTAAAGATATAGTTCTAAAACTCTATACTTTTGATCTGCTTGGCCTTAGTCAAAAAATTCAATCAAAGTCAACAAAATCACGCTAATATGTTTAATATCAGATGTTCAGCATTACAATGGTAGACTTTTAAGGTCCAAGCAGATCTCAAACCATGCATAATAATATTTAAAACTGGTACAATTTGCCGTTATTTGGGTGTTTAATGATCAGTGACCAAAGGTGTGTATCTAGGTTGTTATTGTGAATGAAAAATCTACCACCATGCGTTTTGATTATTTATATTGACCTCAGTGACTTAATTATAGTGTCCAGTTTTCTGGCAGAGTAGCACCCATTTTGAAGCCATTTATTTGAACTGCAGTTAAGTCCGCAATTAAACTCTTTCAGAATACACCTCGGTTGTCACCGAAAGGAAGTCATTTTGTTAATTTTAGAATTTTTTTTTTTCACTCTATTTTTCCGCTTGAATGACCTGAATAAATACGCAAAACAGCCATCTTTAAATTTCTTCCACCCTGCACACTGTATGCTCTGTATACAGGCTCACATTATGTCAGCTGTGTAGCAGTACACATCCGATGATGTCATATGCTTTCAAGACTTCAGCTTTGAGAATAATATGCCTTTCATTGAATTTACAGACAAAATATAGTGCTTGGTCACAGCAGGCAGTTTCACAACCTCTCCCCGATCCATACGTACGATCCAAACTGGCCTTCTAGGGTTTAGGTTGGGAGACCAAATAGACCAATTTACGTGTTTTTTTTTTTGTATTGTATTGTCAGTGTTTAAAACAAAAAAAGTACCATGGTATTACTGTTTTTTTAGGATATGGTAATTCCATGGGATTTGGACATGGTTCTATGTCCTAATGGTTCTATGATGTCACTGTAACCTGGTACCACCTCAGAACATTTTTTGTAAAGAAATGCACATAACAAATTTTTCCCTATAGCAAAAGCTCAACGATGCTGAAGGCATTCAGCAGACATTCGTGATGCTCTTTCCCGTTTCGGGAATGAGTTCAAATGATGCAGGCAGCTGCATTTATGACGGAAAGCTTGATCTTCAAGGGTGTTGGTTCGAGGGCTGTTAAATGCTTAGCGATAGCCTGGTCCTCGCTAAATCCTTTGGATTTTTTTAAACACTGAGGCATACTCATGCAGTCATTTGGGACTTTGTATGCCTCTGCACAGTGAGCGAGTCTCTCCTGGCAGAGTTACACCCTGCCCTGCCATACAGGCACTAATCACAGGCTAAATTTAATATGCTAGCCTCTAAATTTACCACCTGCTAAAAGGACCACTCTGTGTTTCTTGATGGGTGCTGTGAAAATAGAGAAGAGAGGGACTTTTTGCTCTAATTTTTCCTCTTCCTCCCCGGTCTGACCACATCCTCAGCATCACCCTCTCTCTTGGATATGTAGTGCTGAAAGCAGCGAGCGTGTTGTTTGTCTAGTCTGGATACTAGCTAAAGTTAGCATTAGCAAGAGGCTAACGCACACAGTGCTCCATTGAGGAACGTGCGAGGAATGGGGGACCGCAGTCGTTATTTAGTTAATAGTTTAGAGAAAGTATTATGAGGGAAGTGTAACACACCAAACTAATCCAACACAGTGTTCTCCAGTAACTCAGGCCTGATTTGTTGCATTTAAAATAGTGCGAGTAAAATAGCAACAGTGGGACTGCAGAAGTCAACAAAGATTACAGTGAGGAGTCTTGTTTGGAGACTTTTATGAGCTGTGTCTTGTGCTTATGGCCTGGGGATGCTTTGTCCTTGTTTTCATGGTTAACAACTTGATCATTTTGAAAACGCTTCTCTATATGGAGGAGTCTGATGTTCTTTCTGCCCTTTTTCCCTATGGGAAATTTCTTATGTCAGCCACTGTAGCACATACTGACCACATGACCATGTCAAGTACACCCTGCTTGCAAACTAGCCAGTGAAAAAACTGCTTGACACATGCACGCATACTCGTATGTACCCATAAATGTTAAATGTTGAGATGTACCAGTGAATTATTGAGTGGACTTTATGCTACAGACTGTGGCAGGGCAGCAATTGATCTTGAACTTACTAATCCTTCTGTTTAGATCGTAACTCTTGTAGCTGTACTTTAGTGCCAACGTGTAAAGCTCTGGTGCCTCATTTATGAAACGTGTGCAATCGCATAATAGTCCTATATGAAAGCTGGTAATTGCTGAGTAGTGAAAATGACAATGCAGAAAGTGTTTTCTGCCCATTCATTTAGTCAATTGTTCACTTTGCACTTAAAAGTCTTCCGAAAATTAAGTCAGCAAACATGCTTTTTTTACACTGCCGTGACCATTTTAGCCTTCGTAAATCCCAATTTGTTCCAACGCAGGATCAAATCCATGGACTTGAGGATTAAATCTGAACTTACATGGGTTTTATAAATGAGGCCTCTGATCTTTTCGACTTTGGTGCCAAAATATGTTGCGAAACGAGTTGAATAATAGTTTTATGCAAGCAGAGTAGCATTTAACGAATTGTTATTTTTACATAAATTGTATCTCTAATACACATTGAGTGTGATGTAACCGTGGTTGCAATCTTATGTCACTTTAATGCTATACGTGCACGCTTGTAGCAGTATGTATGTGGGCGCTGTAGTAACAGGGCTTGACGATGATGGGGGCTAATGGTTGTCATTCTGCCTCCTCGACCGCCTTATACATTCTGACCAATCACAACAGCCTTCTCAGCTGCCACAGACTAACCAATCTCTAATCATACAGTATCACCAAATGTTGTTCTCTGTTCCCTTCCGTTCTTCTTATTTGAATTAATATCTGGATGGAAAAGGTGTTTTTAGAAAAAGATGTTCGCATTTTAGTTTTTGTGTTTCGTTTGTCTTCTGAATATTTTCTTTGACGGTGTTGTTTTATTCTTTGCATAACCTGTTCATTGTTACAGCCAATGCACTTGTAGATGTCACTCTTGGTGCTTTGTGAATGCTTCATTGTCTTAATATTAATAATAAAAGATTGAGTGTATTCCATGCAGTAAATAGATATGATCACAAATTGGTTTCTTTCATCTGGTCTTTATTTTGGTTTCATACTTCACATTTGTTACTTTGTAACTTTCTGTCCCACGCTTACTTTAGAGGGATAGCCCAAAAATGAAACTTATCCCATGATTTATTCACCCTCAAGACATGCTCCGTGTATATGACTTTCTTCTTTTCCAAGCTTTATAATGGCAGTGAATGGCTGTTGAAACACAAAAAAGTGCATCCGTCCATCACAGTTAATAAAGGCCTTTTAAAGTGAAAGTGTTTAGTACAAGAGCGGATGACGTAGAAGTAGCATAAGCTCTATTGAGAAGTAACAAATGCAGAAGTGCAGAATGAGAGCAAAACAAAACACCAGACAGTACTTAGAATAAGAATTTGTAAAGAAAAATGTCAGAGGATTTTGATATAAGCCAAGAAGAGACTGGTTTCCTTTGCTGTAAACAAAACTTGGTTCTTGTGAGACTAGTATATTCTCACTGGAGCTTTCGCTCCGCCTACGTCCGACGTCATCTGCTGGAACACCATGAACCTGTGTATTAGTTAAAGCTAGAGATTACGGTTTAGAAAGTTTTAAATATGGATATTTTTCTTACACAAACGCATTGATTAATTTCAAAAGGCCTTTAATAAACCCCTGGAGCTGTGTGGAGTACATTTTAAAATGGATTTACCCACTTTTTTTTGCTTTGAAATCTCCACAGCTTTTCACTGCCATTATAAAGCTTGGAAGAGTCAGGACATTTTTTTTTTTTTTTAAGAGATAGTTCACCCAAAAATGAAATTTAGCCCATTATTTACTTACCTTCCAGGCATCCGTATATGACTTCCTTCTTTCAGACGAATACAATCTGAGCAATGCGGTTTTGTGAGAAAAATATCCATATCTAAAATGTAATAATCACTATACAATCACTATACAATCACAATAATCTAGTTTGCGCCAACTGGTCGTACACGGAAGCCCTTCCGAGCGGATGACGTAGGACGTCGGCGTTGCGCCAGTAAGTCTTGCACAAACCAACGTTTGTTTAAAGGAGCAAAGGAAGCAAAGTTTCCTTAATTTAGCAAAGGAAAATCAGTCTCCTCTTGGTTCATATCGAAATCTTCCAACATTTTCTGTGATATTATTAACTTCCATTATTATGTATGCAGGACTTTTCCAATCTTTTAGTTTGCAATTGTCTGCAAGCTTGCATTCAGATCTGTCTCCATTCAGTCAACATACACTGATCAAATCTGTTACAATGTGATATAAACCCACAATTCTGACTGTTTTTTTAAAGTCAGAATTGTGAGATATAAACTCGCAATTGTATCTTGCAATATATCATGTATATATCATGCAATTCTGAGAAAAAGTCAGAATTGCATGATATAAACTCACCATTGGAAGTTATAAACTTTTAATGAGTTAATTTTGAGTTATAAACTTAAAAAAAAAAAAAAAAAGTTTCCTTGCAGTTGCAAGTTTGCAAATCACACAATTCTGAAAAATCTGAAATATAAACTCGCAATTGTATTTTGTATATAATCGTTTATATCATGCAATTCTGAGAAAGTCAGAATTGCAAGTTATAAGGTCAGAATTGTGTGATATAAACTTACAATTGTATCTTGCAATATATTATGTATATATCATGCAGTTCTGAGAAAAAGTCAGAACTGCATGATATAAACTCGCATTTCTGACTTGTTCCTAAATTGCATGATATAACCTCTCAGCTGCGAGTTAATAAAGTTAGGATTGCAAAATTTAAACTCAGAATTCTGACATTTTTTTCTCACAATTGCGAGTTTACATATCACAATTGTGTTAATTTTTAATATAACTCTGATTGGATTTGTCTGAAGGAAATCATAAACACCTAGGATGCCTTGGGGTGAGTAAATCATGGGCTAGTATTCATTTCTGATTGAACTAAACCTTTAAAGGAGATCACTTCCAGAACAACAGTTTTTCAAATAATTTACTCACTCCTTGTCATCCAAGATGTTCATGTCTTTCTTTCTTCCAAGTTTGTAAACGCTGTTCACAAACAAAAAGGTACAACAATGTTCTCCTCTCAAGTTGTAGGAGAAGATAAGATGGAGTTTTTTGCCATACTCAGTACACAGATGATGAACTTAGACGTGATTCGTAGTAGTGATGGGAAGTTCGGATCATTTTACCGACTTAGACCTTCGAGTCTCGTTCAGCAAAATGAACAAATCTTTTTTCGAGTCATTTCGTTCATTTTAGCAAAATATAATTAAAAAGTTTTGTGTTCCTTCCTTACATCCACTGCTTACACAAACATTGATCACACTACAAACAAGACTAAAGACTATAAAGCTATAAGAAACAAAAAAAGATTAATTCATTGTTTATCTGGGTCTTTAGACAATGATTAGCTCACCTCACTTCTTATCTGACAAGTTTGGGTTTGAGTCATTCGTTCATCACGTGCCAGCCTCATAAGATGAACTAACGACTTGAAAAACCTGAAGACTCGAAACAGGTGAACCTAATAGGATGTTGCGCATGTGCAACTGAGCGAATCAATTCCCGAGTCACATGGAAGATTCCTTCAAAATGAAAGAATCGTTCAAGAATGACCCATTACTAATTCGTAGCATCGTGGACGCACATCCCAAAGCCTGTGTTACACAAGCTTTTGTGCTTAAAAAGTATACAAATATTTTGTTTTTCAAAAAAAATGGCAGATTGTTTCGCTAGATAAGACCTTCTACCTCGGCTGGGATCATTTAGAGACTTTTGAAGCTGCATTTAAACTACATTTTGGAAGTTCAAAATCAGGGCACCAATTAAGTCCATTATATGGAGAAAAATCCTGAAATGCTTTCCTCAAAAACCATAATTTCTTTATGGACAGAAAGACATGAACATCTTGGATCTAGGCCCTCTTGATTTTCAATGACTCCCCTTCAATCAACATTTCACTATGCAGTTGATTCTGCTGGATAAAATCACATCCTACTTTTTTTTGTTGTTTCTTTCACATTTTGGAAGTAAAATGGGATGCAAAGGTAGCACGAAGCATCTAATCTTATTCCATCATAACAGAAATTCACATAAGCTGGACTGAGTTTGGCCTGGAGGTCAGCGGTATTATTTGTCCTTTTGAAATGAAATATAAATAGCATCCAGGTTATCAGTTACACATTACCCACCCAAAGCTTCTGAATAATTAAAAGTATCCTTTGGAGAAGAGGGTTGAGCAGAAAAAGGTCGACCATTTATGTTTACTTAATCGAAAATGGCATGATTTTAGTGCTCAAACACTGCTGGACCATCAATGAAAACTGATCTTTGAAAACAACACTTTCTCAGTTTCTGCTCTTTATAGCACGCTGTGCGCACAGATCAAGTTCTATCCGGCAGACTCAGCTTATTCTCATTTTTTTCTTTGGTGAATGTGATCTGGTCAATGGGGGTGAATGAAAAGCCATCCTAGTTACAAGCCTCTCATTCCCAACTCCGCTCATGCTTGCCACAGGCAGCATACCTCTCGCTCGAAACACGTGCGTGAGCTTTTCTCATGCCTCATATCTCCACACATCATCCGTAAGCAGAGCAGAATGAGAGAGGGAGAAAAAGCCGCTGTCTCTTTTGCGCTGGACGGCCTCCAAGTTTGTGGCGGCAAAGTGAACGGTGACCTCTCTCTCACCTCTCCCTGCCTAAATACACATGCACAGGCTCCCATCCATATTTCATACCAGAAATACATCCCCAGACAGTATTTTACACCCAGTGTGGAAGGCAGCCGTCAAGTCCAGGAGGAGAGGGCAGAGCCTAAATCAGCTTAGTGCGCGCCAACCTGGCCACCGGAGCCAAGAAAAACAGCCATCACTATCGTACTGTCATCTGGAGGAACGAGCTTCGCTGTTCTGTTCGCCTACAGCGGATTAGCCACAAGCTCGTGAAAATATGACGACTCTGCCATGTACTGGTGAGATTAAACTGCTTGAAACGGGAGGTGTGCTTAAGTCCTCTTGGCACGGTTTTAGTCCTCACTTAACATGTCATATGCACAGCTGCCGCAGTCCCTCTGTCAACTCTGTGTGGAAAAACATGACCACATATATGGAGCATACAGTGTACAATTATTCATTAATAAGTAATATGTAATAAGTAAAGTGATTACACCAGCTGTGACATGTCTCAACAGTACACTCAGGGGGTGAATTATATGGGGGTTTCTGTCCAACCTAATTAGGGAACCCTCGAAGGATGTGAAAACAAAGGTTGAGGGTCTTAAAAGTATTATTTTCACAAGTAAGAAAATGTTTCAGAAAATTTAGCTTAGAAAGAACAATGTGCTAAACAGACAATCATTAACAGAAGTTGATAGAAGTTGATATTTTGTAAATATATCTTAATAATCTTAAAGATTCATCCATGCTATTTCATTTTTTTTTTTTTTTAATTACCTTCCATTATTATATATGTGGGACTTCTCCAATCGTTTGGTTTGCTTTTTTACAATTGTCTGCAAGCTTGCATTCTGTCTCCATCCAATCAACACACAATGATCATTTTTCTTTTCACTGCATTTTTTTTTTTTCACTCATATTACCATATGAGTAAAACAAAAATTTCGATATGATATAAATGATATGATATATGTGTTATATATCTATATACAGTAGTCAACATTTGAAGTGGATCAAAACCTTTCATTAAAGTTGTCCTAAAACAAAAACAATACCTGTTCTTGTTTTAGGACAACTTTGATAAACTTTTTTGATCTACTTCAAATGTTGACTACTATATATACTCTATATGATATAATGATATAGATTTTCAATATGATATAAACCCGCAATTTTGACTTTTTTTTTTCATAAAGTCAGAAAAAAGTCAGATTTGCAAGTTATAAAGTAAGAATTGTGTGATATTAACTTGAAATTCTGACTTTTTTCTCAAAATTGCGTGATATAAAATATGTAGTTGGGTGTTATAAAGTCAGAATTGCAAGATTTAAACTCAGAATTCTGACGTCTTTCTACCAATTGTGAGTTTATATATTGCAGTTCTGACTTTTTTCCTCGCTATTACGAGTTTATATCACACGATTCTGAGAAAAAGTCAGAATTGGAAATTATAAAGTCAGAATTGCATGATATAAACTCGCATTTGGGTGTTATAAAGCCAGAATTGCAAGATTTAAACTCAAAATTCTGACTTTTTTTCCTCACAGTTGTGAGTTTATATATCGCAGTTCTGACTTTTTTCCTCGCCATTGTGAGTTTATATCACACGATTCTAAGAAAAAGTCAGAATTGCAAGTTATAAAGTCAAAATTGCATGGTATAAGCTCAGTTCTGACTTTTTTCTCAGAATTGCATGATATTAACTCACAGTTGGGTGTTATAAAGCCAGAATTGCAAGATTTAAACTCAAAATTCTGACTTTTTTTCTCACAATTGTGAGTTTATATATTGCAGTTCTGACTTTTTTCCTCGCTATTAAAAGTTTATATCACGCAATTCTGAGAAAAAGTCAGAATTGCAAGTTATAAAGTCAGAATTGTGTGATATAAACTTGCAATTGTGAGTTATAAAGACAGAATTTAAACTCGCAATTGCAAGTTTATATCCCACAATTCTGAGAAAAAGGTCAGAATTGCGAGGTAAAAAGTTGCAATCACCTTTTTTTTATTTTTGTTCAGTGGCAGAAAAGGGTTTCCATATTAATATGTGCTTTGTAAGTACTAAAAAACAGCCAATATGCTAGTAATATGCATGCTAATAAGTAACTTAATAGTGAGAATTGGTCCCTGAACTGCAGTGTTACTGTAAAATGGCTTGTGAGCAGCATTTTACATTGTCTTCAACCTTTGGTTGACCTCATTGACTTTGGCAGAGCCTTCTGCATCTGTTGTGTTTCAGTACTGTTCAATACCTGCTTCTTTTCCAATCTCGTATTTCATCTTTTTCCAATTTTTCAACCTTTTGTCATTTTGCACTCTTACCTGGCAAGTGAATGATACGATCTGCCATCTTTTGTTCCATTATCTCATTCTGCCATAATTCATACTGGACATGTCCTACCAAGGGTCTGTGTTTAATTTACCTTAAGCTGAAGTCACGCTAAAGTTTCCTCAAGATGAATGTAATGTTTTTTGTTTTTTTTTAAGATCTTATCAGGAAGATCAGCATATGCTTTGGATCCTCCTACCCGACGCAGTATTTTTAAAATATTTTTCTCCCTCTGTCCTTTTTCACCACTACAGTTGTGTCCACCTTCTCACTGTAGTGCATCATTGTTGTTTGGCTGGCCTTACTGTAAACCCAAAGACTGGGGGCTCTGGTCTCTCTCTCTGTTCCTTTTGCTTGCCTGCAAGGCCCAGCTCTGGAAAGTTTTCCTCAGGCTTAATCCTGGCATAGTTATTCCACTCTATGTACGTGTTTATGAAGTCCTGACAAAATCCTTCCTCTTCAGCCTCTCCCTCTCTCCTTCACTTCCCCTCTTTCTCCCTCTGGGGCTCTACTCACAGAGATTTAATTTCAGTTCTCCTGTCTAAAGAGAAAGATTCTAGTACTTTGTAATGACAAAACTTGGGCTGTTTCAAAACTATTGTTTTTGCAGACTGTATGTTCTGAGGTTTAAAGAATTATTGGGGGTTAAATACAAGTGACAGACCCCACGCATGACCATATGCACGATCAAAATATGATTAGTTTGGATTTGTTTCCATATGTGATAGCTTTGTGTTCATGGACACACTATTGTCATTCTGAAAATTATCTTTTAGCATTAAAAAACTACAGTCTTTTTTTGTTTTTTTTGTTTGGGAAACTGGACCAAAATTTGAATGACTCATCTTGCACTCATGGGCATGTCTAGACTAGTTGCCAGTCAGATATCTATAATGAAAATGCCCCTCCCACTTGCCTTTGACTAACAATAGCAATGTAATAGTCTTAGGAGAGTGTGGACACAATCATCCTACAATGATAAAATTTATTCACTTCTTTTTTTAATCCCCAAAAAACCTAAATGGTCTCAATGATCAAGTGTTTTAATTTTCTGAGCAGTATGATGTCATATTGCTCAGGTCCCACCCACAACCGCTAAGAGACTGTTCCGTATTAGCATTTTTCCACCCTCAGACAATTGTACTTCTCCACGCTCGAACAACCATACTGACAAATATGTCTCTAAAGCGATGCAGGTGTTTTGTACTAGCAATTCTGACCTTTTTTCTCGTAATTGTGCATTTATGTCTCCCAATTCTGACTTTATAATATACTTATATTATACTGAGTTATAAAGTCAGAATTGCGAGATATAAACTCAGAATTCTGAGAAATATAATCAGAATTGTGAGATATAAACTCACAATTCTAAAAAATATAGTAAGAATTAAGAGATATAAACCCACAATTGTATCTTGCAATTCTGACTTTTTTATATCACGTGATTCTGAGGAAAAAAAATCAGAATTACGTGATATAAACTTGTAATTGTGAGTTAAAGAGTCAGAATTGCAAGATTTCAACTCAGAATTCTGGCTTTTTTTCTCACATCTGCAAGTTTATATCTTGTAATTCAGAATTTCAGAAAGTCAGTTTTTAGAATTCAAAAGTCAGAATTGAGAGATATTTATTCACAATTCTGAGAAATATAGTCAAAATGAAGAGATATAAACTCACACTTGTATCTTGCAATTCTGACTTTTTTATATCACGCGTTTCCAAGGAAAAAATCAGTGTTATGTGATATAAACTAGTAAATCTGACTTTTTTTCTCAGAATTGCATGATATAAACTCACAACTGTGAGTTATAAAGTCAGAATTTTTTCTTCGCTATTAAGTTTTCATGCGATTCTGAGAAAAAGTCAGACTTTTTTCTCACATTTGCGAGTTTATACCTCGTAATTCAGAGTTTCAGAAAGTCTGTTTCAGAATTCAAAAGTCAGAATTGAGAGAAATTAACTCACATTTCTGAGAAATATAGTCAGAATTGCGAGATACAAACTTTTGCAATTGCATCTTGCAAGGCTGACTTCGCGAGTTCATATCACGTGATTCTGAGAAAAAGTCAGAATTGTGCGATTTGCTTCTTTTTTAATTCCCAAAAAACCTAAATGGTCTCAGTAATCAAGTGTTTTGACTTTCTAGGCAGTATGACATCATATTGTTCCGTATTAGCATATTTCCACCCTCAGACAGTTGGACGCTATCCGCCATTTTCTCCATGCTCAAACAACCATACTGACAAATATGTCTCGAAAGCACTGCAGGTGTTTTTGTACTTGGATGTAAAAATGCACATTAGAGTCTTCATTTTCTCCCAACATCAGAGCCACTGACGACGCAGTGGATTCGTTTTGTTTTTGATGGTAAGGTGCCACCGAATGCTCAAAAGAACAAATAGAGGGGCGGAGCAAGCAATAGCTCATTATCATTTAAAGAGACGTGCACTGAAATGGCTAGCTGTTAACAGCTGTTTTTGACGAGGTTAAAAGGAAGTTGTCTTATACTACCATTGAGGAATTTTAACCAAAGTATGTTGCAGACGTTTCATGAAGACCCTAAAGAATCACACAAACTTGTGGAAAATGGGCATCACATTTCCTCTTTAATATGACAAACAGTACGGAAAACTGTGTTGAAGCAAACACTGTTGGTGCAGTTACAACATGTGAAGTCCTTGAAAATTATGAACCAAAAGAAGAAAATATGATCTAGACTACATCGCAAATGGCTTAGAGATGTGTCACCACTTGACGTCCAGTGTAAAATCTGGATCGTGAAGTAAAACCATTTGAGACCAGACTAATATGTAAGTGCATTTTTCCATAAATGAGTCATAATTAGGCTCAAGACGCTTGTAGCCTAGAATTTTTTGGTTTTTGATGAACTGACTTCATGAGAAGCTGTGGTGTGCCACGTGACAGAGCTGTGAAATATATTTTGAGGAAAGGTTTGAGAAGATTAGTAGGCTCTCTGCTGAACGTGTTCATGCAATACAGTTTAGTTGCCCTTGTGGCAAAAATATGTATGGAGATGGATTATTGTAAACCTTAAAATGGAAACGTGTGGTTTCTGAGATGAAGCTCTTATGGCCACAGTTTAGACCACTGTTAACTATGTTTTGGAGATGACTTGGCCTTGACTTGGCAGGAGATGCTTTCTGCCTCATTAGATTTTTAGACCCAGATACTGAGAATCCATTGTGCCAAGTAATAGTGTTTAGAAAGCAAAGTTTGATCGAATGTTACAGCCCTGGCCATAGCTGAAATGATGTGATTCATAAAACCCCCGGTAGGTCATTTTACTGCTTTCATTAACATGTGAAATCACACTGTAAATCAGAAGGTTTTATGAAAATTTATGTTTGTTTAGCATTTCATTCCCCATTGGCTGCATGTCATAATAACTGAAATCATGTGGAACAGCTCCACCAGCCGCAATGGATTGGATGCAAGATTAAACCTCAAGGACTTCTGGACTGTCTCATTTTTTAAAAGGCACACTTGAGCAATGAGGGTAAGAGCACTTTCACACTAAAGCTTTTTGTAACCAAGCCTGTTTGATGCCAGAGCTCGGTTCATTTAGCCGGTGTCAAATCATTTTTCCAAACTCTGATATACACCAGCGAAACTAGACACTGGAGTCTGTTTGAAAAGATAGCATAGAGTTTGGTTTGTGTAAATTTTGGTATGAATTGCAAGTTTAAAAGCAATTGTCCTGAACTGACCCCTTATAAATTCATAAATATCAAGTCTTTCAGGAATCAAGCCACATTTTATAACCTGAACCAGCTGACAGACTGGTTTCCTTGCCATAAAAAGGGTTAAGAGCAACTCAAAGCTCTGTGTGTTCAAGTCATGTCGGATAAAATCCATCTTCAGAATTCCCTCAAATATCTCTCTATGGTTCAGAAAACTATGGCACTCATCATCAACAGGCAAGGAAATCCAATCATATGTGCATCTTATAAATTATAAGACCTTGATGTGTTAATTACAACTTCGCAACTCATAAATCCAGCCTCCCAGGATGACTCGAATGTGCCACTTGACACATTCATCGCATCCACTACAAGCTGTTGCCATGATAGTTGCTGACATGAAAGAGAAAACTGTCTACAGTAATAGCACCTCTTGTGGCCATGCTGAAAATGCAAGGTACACGTGTGCTCCATTATGAATTGTGGCCTGACGCATTTCTAAACACAACTATGCACAAAATCGAAATGAGCTAGAAGCGTTTTTTTGTTCACAAAGCTGCCTTGGGTATGTTTTGACCTTGGTCTATCTCTCTGTGCTGTCTTGATTGGCCTGTCAGTGAGATTGTAGCTCCAAAAGAAGGAGGGAGCCTTCTGTGGTTTTCTCTCCCTCTGCTCTTTCCCAGAAAGATGAATCAGAGAGTGGTGACCGCTGAGTGGCCCAGGTTCCTTTCATCCTGCTCTTAAATCTCCCAGTGCACTGAAGGGGGTCCAGGACTGCACCATCTCAGCCCCCCAGGGGGGATAAAGCTGTTTAGAGAGTCCTGGCTCTGGATTTAAACACTACAGATTAAATTAGACTCTGCGCTGTGATCATAACAGCAAATGTATTCATGAGCTTGATGAAATGTTTTGTTTTCTTCTTCATGTCTGTTTAAAAAAATGTAATTACTTTCATTAGTTTTGAAGCTGTGGTCTAGGGGCTTCTCCGACATACTGGACTTTGGCTCTTATCCGGGTGAAGATTGTTTTCAGCTTGTGACTTCATGCAGCATAAAAGTAGACACTGTGAAAAAATCCACACAACTTTTTTTTCATGCAACAGAGTTGTAAGCAATTAGTGGGCCCATTGGTTGAAATTGCAATCACTTTCCAGGGTTTCCCTCAAGCCGGAGCCCGGACAAAAGGTCCAGTTTTTCCTTCAATAGGAACCAATAGGTTGAAGGTCCAAATTGTAGTTTCAATTCAGCTTTAAAGGCGACTACACGATCCCAGGCGAGAAATAAGGGTCTTATCTAGCAAAAACATGAGTCATTTTCTACAAAAATAAAAATGTGTATACTTTTTAACCACAAATGCTTGTCTTGGACTACATCGACTTCATGCATAGCATAGTCACATTGAAAAGGTCACTCGTGATGTCGGCGGAAGTACCAGGGTTTACAAAGTGAACGTGCAAAGTCAAACGCCATTTACAAAAAAAGGATTTACAATGATGTCAGACGATTTTGAAGTTGGAGGAGAAAATGAGATGGAGTTTTCCAGCCTGCCCTACCTTTTTGAACCGAAGTACAAAGACGAAGAACTAACCGTGCTTGACTTTTCCAACGTGATTACGTAATGTGTAAAGTCGTGGATGTGCATCGCAGAGCTAGCGTGACACAAGCATTTGTGGTAAAAAGTATATATTGTAATTTTTTTAGAAAATGACCAATCGTTTCGCTAGTTAAGACCCTTATTCCTCGGCTGGGATTGTGTAGAGTCCTTTGAAGCTGCATTGAAACTGCAATTTGGACCGTCAACCCGCTGATCACCACTGAAGTCCACTATATGGAGAAAAATCCTGGAATGTTTTCCTCAAAAATCTTAATTTTTTCTGTAACTAAGCTGCTGGGTCATTTTTATTGCTGGGTTATTTTTTCTACCTAACTGCTGGGTTGAGCCTGTCTCTGACGAAACAACCCCAGCTGTTGAGTTACAGTCAGAGCACAGGCTTTTTGCGTTTTACATTTATAAAGTCTTTCCTGTGCTGTAAATTATATTATTGTAAGCAACACAACATACAAGGACAAGATGTCAGTCACCTGCGTGATGGAAACGCCTTGCATAACATAAACTTATATATATTCGTTATAATACTGAATTTAATTTGATGTTAGAATATGTTCTCTAATCTCAGTACTGTTTGTTTATGGGCAGATTATGGAGTCAGGCATGGCATCTTTCAGCTATGAGTGAAATGCGAGGCGGTGGTCTGAGGTTCGTACTTCCCTCGGCGAACAGCAGCCCATCACAGGCTCTGATTTCGCCAACACACCGGCACAAGAATCAGCACTATTATGGTGAAAAGTGATTACAGAGAATAATTGAATACACTAAAATTAAAATGCTATTTTTAAATGTTACATTTTATTTCTAAAATGATTGTTTAACAAATTTATTGGTATGTAATATCGTAAACTATGCTGTTTTCACCCAAATAAATTAAATTTGTCTTATATTTTTGTCCATGCATGTTCTTGCTTAATGATAAATGTTTTTTTTTTCCAGTTCAATTTATGCCAACAATATAATATTTTTTAACCAATAGTTGACTTAAATAAAATAACCTAGCATGTTTGGTAAAAACATTTAACCCAACCAGCTGGGTCAAAATAACCCAGCATGTGTCCTGTCCAATATTTACCCAGCGCTGGGTTGCCAAATAACCCAAGTTGTAAGTTGTAAGTTGCAAAATAAGAGGAATCATACAAAATGCATGTTATTGTTTATTTAATACTGACCTGAATAAGACATTTCACATAAAATACATTTGCATATAGTCCACAAGAGAAAATAATAGTTGAATTTATAAAAATTGACCCTGTTCAAAAGTTTACATCCCCTTGATTCTTAATACTGTGTTTTTACCTGAATAGTCCACAGCTGTGCTGAGTGAGTCCCTTGTTTGTCCTGAACAGTTAAGCTGCCCACTGTTCCTCAGAAAAATCCTTCAGGTCCCACAAATTCTTTGGTTTTCCAGCATTTTTGTGTATTTGAGCCCTTTCCAACAATGACTGTATGATTTTGAGATCCATCTTTTCACACTGAGGACAACTGAGGGACTCATCTGCAACTATTACAGAAGGTTCACATACTCACTGATGCTCCAGAAGGATGCACACAATGCATTAAGAGCAGGGGGGAAAAAAGGTTTGAACAGAATAGAGATATGTACATTTTTCTTATTTATATAATTTAGTACTACCCTACAAAAGCTATAGAAGATACTTACATGTTTCCCAGATGACAAAATACATAAACTGTACCCTGATCTTTAAATTCCAAAAGTTTTCACCCCCGGCTCTTAATGGATCATTCTTCTTTCCGGAGCATCAGTGAGCATTTGAACCTTCTGTAATAGTTGCATATGAGCCCCTTAGTTGTCCTCAGCCCACAAAAATTCTGGAAAACCTAAGAATTTGTGGGACTTTTCTGAAGAACAGCAGGCAGTTTAACTGTTCAGGACAAACAAGGGACTCGTGAACAAGTCACTTAACAAAAAAAAAAAAAACAGCTGTGGATATGAACACAGTATTAAGAATCAAGTGTATGTAAACTTTTGAACAGGGTCATTTTTATAAATTCACCAATTATTTTCTCTTGTGGACTATATGTAAACATCTTTTATGTGAAATATCTTAGTCAGGTCAGTAATAAATAAACAACAACATACATTTTGTATGATCCCTTTTATTTTGGTCAAATAATTATTTAATTATTTAAAAAATGTTAATGATTCTGAAAGGGGGATGAAAATTTTTGACCTCACCAGTATACACACACACACATACACACACACTGATATACTGGTATTCAAAATGTAAAATTTTTCAGTCTCTCTGTCCAGTATATAACTCTGAATTAAATCTCTCAAACAAAGATCTACTGTGATTGTTTATTAAAACTAACTGGAAAAGCATATCGTCTCTACACAGATCTGATCAGTGAAAAAGTGTTGTTCCCCTCTTCCTCTATGTTCTTCTCTGGTGTTATTGGGTGGATATTTTCCTGGTAATGGTGATTAATACTCTTCCCCTGTATTCCATCCAGATCTGCCTGCAGACACAAACTCCAGACACGAACAATAGTCTTAAACACAGGTCTAGCTTTGGCTTCCCCATCCACCACTGTTCTAAGCCTAAATGAACCACCGGTCACAGCTCACATCATTTGGACAAGCACCATAGCCGTGAGCAAGTCCCAAACTGCAAACGTCACACGACACCAGCCGCAGGAAATGACCAAACCCTGCATGCAGCTAAAAATAAGGCTCGTTGTTAGAGGAGAATAGGACCAGGAAGGCGGCAAAGTACAGCAAATATTATTCCTATTCAACCGCTGCTCGACCACAGCACTGTTTTGGGAGTGGATTGGGGGGATAAAAAGCAGCAAAAAAGAAAAGAGCGGGGGCTGATGGGATAGAGAAGGGTGAAAAGAAAGGCCTCACATAGAGTGCTGGAAATCTGACAAAACAAACTATGAGAAATAAGAAGGGGGAGTGAAAAGGAAGAGGGCGGAAACGAGTGAAAGGAAGAAAAAAAAGCTGCCTTGCTCACACTGACACAGCTGAAGACGCTGTAAAACCTCAAAAACCTGGAGAGCAGCGGCGCAAATAAAAGCGACTTTACACTGGAGAGCCCAGAAAATTGTCTGCTCGCTCCTGCCGTTCTGTCGTTTTGGGTTTCTCAGTGGCTTGGTCACACTCGCTATTGTCAGAGATGGGGGAAAAAAAACTGCAGAGCTGTAATGTTGGCATGGGACCCACACCACAACCCCATCCCCCTCACCTCCCTTCCTCCCTGGCAAGCACGAGGCAGCCTGGCACGGTGCTGAGCCCAGCCAAGAATGGAGCTCTTCGTCGCCTCACGCAATGTGGTGCGCTGAAATTTCCTGCAGTAAAAGCCTGATTGGGAAGACACCCATTAAAAACGTGTAAAGCGAGAGCACCAGGCACGGCAGCGTGCGAGAGAACGGAGGCGCGGGATGGGGGGTGCGATGAGGAGAAACCAAAAAACGAAACCGATTCAAATCGAAGTCGACTGCTTACCCTGCCGCTGTTCTTTTGCCTTTCCATTTCACATTATTTCCTCCCTGCTTTTTCTCAAACCCTGTTTTAATTTAAATTGTGGCACAGCTCCCTCTCGCTCGATGTGTTTCCCAAACCGAGAGCTATTTCCTGATTCACTCCCTCTTTTATATAATTATTCCACAGGCTTGCTTTCTCTTTTATTTTTTCTATACACGTTCTCACTTTAGAATGACGTCATGGCCTCCATAGGTTCGTTGTGGCTTGGCGTGAGTCTGCAAAGGGCAAAGTTCAGCAGGAATTTGGGAGAATGTGGCAGAGAGCGAGAGAGATGAAGAGAGGGAGGGAGAGTTAGAAAGAGAGAAGCTGCCAAGTCAGTTCTGGTTCATTGAGAATTGCATGCATGGTTGTTCTCTGCACAAGCGCCCACAGTCATGTCCTCAAACAGCTACCTAGTAACAGTTGCTACTCAAATCTATAATACATCAGAGCAAACACAGAATGACATCATTTGCTAAGCATTCTGTTGTTTCAAGACACTCCTGTAGTTGACATTGACAGCTAGGGATTTAATCTATTCAGTTATTAAATTACAATAACTATACACACTGTTCAGCTGGACTGATTTGATGATTGTAATTACAGAGATTTTTATTGAAGCCGATTTTTGCCTCAGAAGAATAATAAAGTTATTGCAACTTTATTAGAATTTAGACTTGTTTATTTCACAGTGAGACTGTATCTTGCAAATGCAACTTTATATCTCACAACTGCACCTTTATTTCTCAAAATTTGCAACGTTATGTCTTACAATATGAGTATATCTTGCAATAGAGTCTTTATATCTTACAATTGCAACTTTTACTTTCAAGAATTCAGATGTTTGATCAATTGTGACTTTATATCTCAAAATTGCAGCTTTATTTCTCAAAATATGTAACTATATTTCACAAAGTGATTATGTCTTATATTTGCGACTTGAAATCTCAAAATTGCAGATTTATTTCTCAGAATATTAACTAATATAACTATATTTCACAAATTGACTATATATTACAATTGAAATTGCAATCTTATTTCTAAAAACTGCAGCTTTATATTTCACAAAATGACCATTTCTAACAATTGCAGCTGCATATATCAAAATTTGTGACTATATTTCACAAAGTTATTATATTTCACAATTGCGACTTGATGTTTCAAAATTGCAGATTTAGTTCTCAAAATACGTGACTATTTCACAAAGTAACTAAATCTTACAATTGCAACTTTATTTATCAAAATTTGTGACTATATTTCACAGTGACTATATCTCAAAATTGCAGCTTTATTTATCAAAATATATTTTATATTTCACAAAGTGATTATAAACTAATTTATTGAAGCTGATTTTTGCCTCAGAGAAGAATAATAGTTATTGCAACTTTATTAGAATTTAGACTTGTTTATTTCACAATGAGACTGTATCTTGCAAATCCAACTTTATATTTCACAACTGCACCTTTATTTCTCAAAAACTGTAACGTTATGTCTCACAATATGACAATATCTTGCAAGTGTCTTTATATCTTACAGTTGCAACTTTTACTTTTTTTTTAAATTGAGACGTTAGATCTTACAGTGACTACATCTCACAACTGTGACTCAAAATGTGATCTAAAAATTGTAGCTTAATTTCTTAAAATATGTAACTATATTTCACAAAGTGACTATACCTTATAATTCTGACTTGATATCTCAAAATCACACCTTTATTTCTTAAATATGTGACTATATCTCACAATTGCGACTTTATATCTCAAAATATGTGACTATATTTCACAAAGTGACTATATCTTACAATTGCAGCATAATTTATCAAAGATTGTGACTATTTCACAAAGTAACTATCTCACAATTGGAGCTTTATTTATCAAGATTTATGACTACATTTCACAAAGTGACTATATCTCGCAATAGTGACTTTATGTCTCAAAAACTGTAGCTTTGTTTCTTAAAATATGTGACTAAATCTTACAATTGGAGCTTCATTTATCAACATTTGTGACTATAATTCACAAAGTGACTATATCTAAGAATTGCAGCTTTATCTCACTGTATCTCACAACTGCCGCTTTATTTTTTCAACATATGTCACTATATCTCACAGTTGGAGCTTATTTCTCAAAATTTGTGACTATATTTAACAAAGTGATATCCCACAGTTGAGACTTTATATCCCAAAACTGCAGCTTTATTTCTGAAAATACGTGACTGTATCTCACAGTTGCAGCTTTATTTCCCAAAATTTGTATTTACATTTCACAATGTGACTATATCTCGGAATTGTGACTTTATATCTCACAATTGCGGCTTTATTTCTTAAATTAAGACTTTGTACCCCATAATGAAACTGTATCTTAAAATTGTGACTTGATATCTCACAAATGCAGCTTCATTTCTCAAATTTTGCAACTTTACATTTTACAGTGACTATATCTAACAGTTGTGACATTATTATTGTTCATTTCATTTCTTAGTTTCTTCCCTTTCTACCCTTCTTTATTTTTTAACTCTTAAGGTGGAAATTGGCTTTTCATAGTCCTCCAAGTTTCATAGTGTCAAAATTCCTGTTACTACTCAAGTTGTCTCAAAATGCGGCCACGGTCTGTTCCCTGACCTGATTAATATAGCGCATAAATCCAGACAGCACAATCTAGAAGTCGGCAGCTCAAATATTTTTGGCTGGCTTTAGCAGCTACCAGCAGTTGAGGTGTAAAAGTCTGTCTAGAAACATGTCAGTGAGTCATGCCTACTAGTTACCAAGTTGATTTAATGTGCTTGAGGAAGAACTAATGACTGTATTTGTAGGTCAATGACATTAAATCTTTAATAATGTTCAGAGCTGGTTTGAAGCACTTATGTGAACTAACTGTGCGATTTATTTAAAGGAGTCAGCTATTGACTGTCATTTTAGATAACCCCTAAATAGCATGTAAAAAGGAACCAAACAATATCTTCCTGTCTAAAAGGTTACTGGATGGAGTAAGATGCAATGTAATGATATTCAAAAGTCTGGCTACATAAAACTACTGTCAAGTACCTCAAACAAAGGGCCCTGTTGTTCTCATTCATAAACACAGTGAAATCCTATCATTCATTGAGTCACCAAGAGTATATAGCTTTCATGTTTTGGGCTTTACCTAGAAAAGTTCACCTTAATTTCAGTTATTTTGCAAAATATGCCAGTCAATTGTGATGCACTGAATGTAAAGCACAGTGTTTATACACATACAATGGATGTTTTTTAAGTGCTTATATCAAATATTACAACATTCAAATAATAATGTGTGCAATTTAGTTATCAGATTACAAAAAAAGAAGTACTTGTAGTTAGATTACATTGCATTTTAAAATACTTCTCAGACTACAGTTATTTTGTATTGATTATATGCTAAATATAAATTTCTTTTCCAAAATAGGCCTTTTTGGGGCCTGTTCAGTGTTTAATTATAAATTGGATGTAGGATTGTGTCTGTAATGTGTCTTTGCCACCTTCAGTTGACGTGTTTAAGTGTTTAAGTATGATTGTGATGCTTCTTTAGCTGAGGGTGTGGTTGTGGTGGTTGGCATGATGGGAGATTTGCATAAAAAGGAAGATGTTGTTCTAATTAACCAATGAGTACCCGCAATGACACATTCTCTGTCCCTCTATTACACACAAACAACACACACACTCTTACTCACCACAGAGGGCTGTGCTGTGGCTGCAGTTTAAAATGGCTGACTGTCACGACATACTCTGGTCCTCTGGGCTGATTTCATCCTAATGTACTGAGGGCTTTGAGGGTAGAAGAAATTATGGCCTATGTTCTTTAAATGAACTTTCTGTACTGGGAATGTTTTCATTGAGAAATAAACACAACTGCACACATGCTCAGAGAGCTACGTGTCAGTGCGTGAAACAAATGTAAAACATGCAACGTGTGATTTTCTTGGCCTGTGTTCATCCTGCGTTGTCTGCTTGCTAGCCATTTCCAACAGTGTTTGATATTTTGTATGTTTCTACATGTGAATATTTATGTGTGTGGTCGTGTTTGTGCGTGCTTCAGGCTATGATATGAGTCATAGCATGAAAAAATAAAATGTCCAAACAAGCAGTCCCTGACGGAGCGATGAAACAAACCTACAACGACTCACAGAGCAAGGACAAATGCCAAACGACTAGCGTCAATAGGCCTTGCACAACTACTCATTTTTGCTAGTTATACGTGACTAATTGCCCAGAAAAAAGCTGACTGGTTGCCAATCCTTTGATTGACATTGTAGGTGTCTGCAGCAGAACCAGCACTGTTTGCTTTGAATGCTTCAATGGCTGAAGTCCAACAGAAGTCCAGTAAAGCGCATCCATTAACTGTTGTACGTGTGTTCGTGAGAGAGCGGTATTCAAGCAGACGACCTAAGACGTAGGTGTAGCGTAAGCTCTGGTGAGAAGTGACAAAAAGCAAAACAAAACACCGGTCACAAATTAGAAATTGCAAAATGAGGATTTGTAAAGAAAAATGTCAGAGGATTTCAATATAAGCCAAGAGGAGACTTGTTTTCCTTTGCTAAACTAAGCTTCCTTTGCTCCTGTAAACAAAACTCGGTTCTCGCAAGAGGAGCATATTTTCACCAGAGCTTACGCTACGCCTACGTCATCTGCTGGAACGCCACTCACATGAATGTGTGTACGACAGTTAGCGGAAGCTAGAGATTATGCTTTATGAAGTTTTATATTTGGAAATTTTTCTCACACAAATGCATTGATTCACTTCAGAAAGCCTTTATCAACCCACTACTTGCAGTAGTCATCTATCAAATGTGACAGCTGCTGTTGATGAGTGGAGTAATGTTTATACTGGATGTTTTTTCAAAGTGATAAACTGTCTGAAAACAAAACAGGGTTCAGAACCTGTCTAAATATCTTCACCTTGGTTCACTGATGTACATAATAAAACATAAAAACTATCTATAAAATTGCATCTTAATAAATATAAGAGTTGGCATAAGAGGAGGGTACACTAACAAGGACGCTAAACACCACAGCCTTTAGCACCAGTCATTAGTTTGGAAATGAGGTATACCTGCTCACTCTCCCACTCCCACTTGGGTCACAGCACCAATGTAACCCCTCCAGTTCTAACCACGCTGCCTCGTTCTTGTTCTGCATGAGAGGCAAGTGTGCTAACAAGAATGCTAAAGACCCTAGTCTCTAGCATCAGTTGCTAGTGTGCCTCTTGAGATCTGGGGAATGAGGTTTATCTGCTTATCTCTTACCCGCCGGCCTCTATTACACTCACCCCTCTAAACCTTAGTCCCATTCGGGTCACAGCACCAGTGTAACCCATCCGGTCCTAACTTCATCGCCTAAGTGGGACTCAAACCCGGGTCATCAGCATGGGAGACATATGCGCTAACAAGTACTCTAAAGACTGCACCCTCTTGCACTGGTCGCTAGTGCAACTCTTGAGATCAGGGGAGTGAGGTTTATCTGCTCAGCTCTTACCAGCCAGGCTCTGTTACACTCTTCCTCTAAACTTCACTCCCATCTGGGTCACGGCACCAGTGTAATCCATCCGGTCCTAACTTCCTCGCCTTGTTCTTGTCCCAAGTTGGACAAACCCGGGTCACCAGCATGGGAGGCATGTGCGCTAACAAGAACTCTAAAGACTACAGCTTCTTGCTTTACTTCCATCTGGGTCATGGCACCATTGTAACTCCTCCAGTCCTAATCACCCCACCTTCTTTTTCTGAGTGGGAACGCAAACCCAAATCACCAGCATGGGAGGCAAGCATGCTAACAAGGACACTGAAGACCACAAGCTCTAGCGTTGTTCGCTAGCGCACCTTTTGCGATCAGGGGAGTGAGGTTTACCTGCTCAGCTCTTACCAGCCGGTCTCATTCACCTCCCTAAACTTCACTCCCATCTGGGTCATGGCACCAATGTAACCCCTTTGGTCCTAACTTCCTCGCCTTGTTCTTGTTCCAAGTGGGTCTCAATCCCGTGTCAGCAGCTCATGAGTTTTACAAAACCCTTGCCTTAAAGGAACACTCCACTTTTTTTAATATAGGCTCATTGTCCAACTCCCCTTTAAAACTTGACTCTTCTGTAGTTACATCGTGTACTAAGGCCGATGAAAAATGAAAAGTTGCAATATTCTAGGCTGGTATGGCTATACTCTTATTACTCAAATCGCAACTTTTCATTTTCTGTCAGTCTTAGTACACGATGTAACTACAGAAGAGTCAAGTTTTAAACAGGAAAAATATTGGTCTATAAATATATATAACGGTCTAATCAGATTCAATGATCTATCCTAGGCTACGCTAAAAGTGCTACCACCAGACCTGGAGATCGGCTGGATGGATTCGGAAACAGTAAAACTCAACTGTCCAACTCTAGGGGAGTTAGACAGTTAGAGCCTATTTTTAAAAAAAGTGGAGTGTTCCTTTAAATATAAAACACTGATATGTAAGTCAACCATTTTGTGCTATGGACATAAAATGCTTGTTTAAAAGAAATGGGCTGTTACTTTTTTAAGTGTTTGAATGTATTAATTTTGGTTGCTGGACAATAAAATAACCAAAAAAATTCCTATGGAGGTTTTGGGAAGGTATTTTTTGATTCAGGCCATC
The DNA here is from genome assembly GCA_012976165.1 of Labeo catla. NCBI lineage: Eukaryota > Metazoa > Chordata > Actinopteri > Cypriniformes > Cyprinidae > Labeo > Labeo catla. The sequence goes on along the minus strand of VONZ01000230.1, from coordinate 311,333 downwards.
TAGCAACCTAGTGTTGTGGTGGTGGCTTTTTACATGAGTAAAAATTATTTTCTCCCCCCTTTTCTGTTTTGGACAGTGCTTAAAAATGAGCCGGAGCTGGCATGGTGTGTGTGTGTGAATTGTTGGCAAGTTTGTCTGGCTGGGTAGATTTGCCGAGGTGTTGTCTGGATGCCTGTGAGCGACGGTGGTGTTCTGTTTCAAGCAGTCCCATCTGAGATCCAATGGAAGCACCTGTGTCTCTTCTCTCTCTCTCTCCAGTCAGCCACAAGGATATACTGAGAGGTCAAGACCGCTGGGACGGGTAAAAATTCCACTATCCCACTCACTTACAGTGTTTCGTGCCCCAGACATGAGAGTTTGCACATCACAAGGGAACCTCAGCAGACTATACATCTGCTTTCCCTCTCGCTCCTGGAGAAGTGTATACTATGTGGGAGGGGGAACGCAGACATCTGGATAATTGCCTGTCTAGCTGCACTGGGAGCAGCTTTTATAGGCTAATAAAGTTCTCCTTTATAGATATAAACCTGTTTATTGTCGCACAAGTCTCCATTGATGAAACTTTCTCTTTCACCTTGCACACGAGTCTGTGTTCTCATGTACAGACCAATGGGAGAGTCACCAAACAGATACATGCCGGCAAGACACAAATCTGTCCAGTACAGTTCAAAGATATCTGTCTGATGTTAGCGCACTGACGTCTTTCATGAAGACCATGTGTGCGAAACTGCACGAAAATGACATTTTCACAAACCACAAAAACAACTGTAATCAGTTAAGAACATTCAGTCTCCACTGCACTAACAAGTCATTTTTTTTTTTTTGTTGTTTATGTTTTGCTGGCCAGTACCAGATTTCAAATACCATTGTAGAAATACCCTATTCTCACAGGCGTGTTTGACTCCCTTGAGTAGTTCTCCAACTCAAACAGTCAAATAATGGGTGGTTAAAAAGATAAAATGAGTGATATTTAGCTGGTCATATGATCTCATTATGGCAGACACCATGAGGAGCAACTAAGGGTAAAGTCTGGCTGGTAGCATGGCTGCATTTGACCCTGCTGGTAGATGTTGCAACTACACTATCAAAAAATAAACAAATTCTACATTTTAAAAATCTAAAGGAAAATGTATTTCATTCAAGCAGAATATTTTATTCAAGCAACATATTGCTATTTCACTGTATTATAGTAGAATAAAACAACATTTTAGACACCATTTTCATATGGTGTACTTCATATCTCTTAATATTGTAGCTGTTTCCTTAGTAAGTGGAAAAAAAGGTGAATCTGTGTCTTCATCACCCTGTTGTTTGTGTCTGCGCACATACGCAGACATGCAAGCCACCAAGACAGGGCAGAGAGTGTTGGGTTACATTCCTTCCATCAGGGCTGAAGGATAGCCAGGCAGGTCACTCTTAGTTCAGCCCCAGGAAATTGGGAAGAGGGTAAGGTCCTCTATGAGTATCAATAAAATTTTGCATGCGCATGTATGCTTGTAAATTTGTGTATATGCGCAAGTCTATGCTTGTGAGTGTATGGTTGTGGTTAAACTATGGGCCTCACAGGCGGAACCTCCTCCCAGTTCTGTACCGGGACTCGTCTGAGTCAGAATTCCTCAGACTTTTGGAAATTCCCAAAGGTCTTGGGGGGCAGGCTGGCCACAGCGTTCTGGGGGTCTGCAGTGTTTGGCTAGTCCCTGTGATTCTCCAGCTCTGGGAACAGGCCCTTGGGCTGACCCTGCCTACTCATACACACCCATCTGCTTCCTTTTCATTTGAGCTCTTTCTTACACAAGGCTTAAAACGCTTAACAGCAGTCATAGACATTAGGCATTAGTACAGCAAAAGTCTTACTGTGAGCAGCACAATGTATATCTATATGACAGAGCCATGAACATTAACTTTATGTGCTTTCATAGTTTAGAATTCACATGTAAGTATCTCAATATGTTTATCTTTTACCTTTCAAAAAAAAAGGGGGAAAAAAATAAGGAATACAGTATATAGGCCAGAAGCCAAATCAAGATAGACATATAGATAAGATGGATGGACAGACGGACGGACAGATAAACAGACAGACGGATAGATAAATGGACAGACAGAGAGATAGACGAGTAGACGGATAAATAGACAAAGAGACAGACAGACAGACGGATAGATAGGGAGACAGGCGGACAGACAAATGGATAGATAGACAAGTAGCCAAACAGATAAGCAGATAGATAGATAGACAGAGACAGATAGATAGACGAGTAGACAGATAGACAGACAGACATATAGGCGGATGGATGGACAGACAGATGGATAAATAGACGAGTAAACAGACAGATAGACGTACAGACAGATAGGTAAACAAGGAGACAGATGGCTAGACAGACAGATGGCTAGACAGACAGATGGATAGGTAGACGGACAGATAGATAGACAGGTAGACAGACAAACAGATAGATAGAGATACAGATGGATAGACAGACAGATAGAAAAGCAGACAGACAGACAGGTGGACGGACAAACAGATAGATAGACGATCAGAAAGACAGACAGATAGATAGATAGATAGATAGATAGATAGACACAGACAGACAGATGGATAGACAGACAGGCAGACAGACAGGCGGATTACAGATAGACAGACAGCTAGACAGATAGATCATGAGTAGACAGACAGATGGATAGATGACTCAGACAGATGGATAGACAGACGGACACTCAGACAGATGGAGAGACAGACAGATAGACGGATGGACAGACAGATGGATAGATAGACGGACAGGTTAACGGATGGATGAATAGATAGACGAGTAGACAGACAGACTGGCAGGTGGACAGTTAGAGAGGCTGGCGGATAGATAAAACAGATAGACAGACAGACAGAAAGATAGACAGATAGATAGACGGACAGATAGACAGGTGGACAAGTAGACAGAATGACAGACACACAGATAGATAGATAGATAGATAGATAGATAGATAGATAGATAGATGGACAGACAGACAGACAGATAGAGAGAGAGACGGACAGATAAACGAACAGACAAGTCAGATGGGCGGACGGAAAGAAGAACGAGTAGACAGACAGACAGACAGACAGACAGATAGATAGATAGATAGATAGATAGACAGACAGTAAAGACACAGTAAAGTAGTTACTTGAGCAGGATCTGCTGGTTCTCTGCGGGACAGGTGTATCTATATTCAGTCATCATCACCTCAGTGACCTCTGAGCAAAAGCTACTCTGAGGTTTTATGTTGAGGTTAGTGAATAGCATGTGAACACAACTCACTTTCTTTTCTTCTTGAATAAATCATGTTTTAGCTGTGGAAAAGAACAGGCAGATCCTGGCAGTCCGGGTCTGGTTGACTGTAGACTCCCTCAGGAACACTAAGTCACCCACCTTGGCAAAGATGACGCTCATACTTGCCATGTCTCTGACTCTGAAGCCTGACTGACTTTTATCCCGTCTCTCAGAGCTCTTCAGTCTGGTCTTGCAGAACCAATTCGATTCTTCATGCTTGACAGACAAATAGTCAGATTAATGTTTAATTAAAAAGAAGAGAAACTGTAGTTTGGAACACACTCTCAGGGCAATTTACATTATGGAAAATTGGTGGTGAATTTGTGTGAACATGTATGTTTTGATTTGTATAAAAACATATAACTTTCTGAGAAAAGTAATAGATAGATAAGAGTCATAAAGTAATCCACACAACTCCAGTCCATCAGTTAACATGTTGTGAAGCTGCACGTTTGTAAGAAACATTCTGACGGCACCCATTCACTGCAGAGGATCGATTGGTGAGCAAGTGAAGTAATGCTAAATTTCTCTAAATCTGTTCTGATAAAGAAATAAATTCGTCTACACTGTGGATGACTTGAGGGAGAGTACATTTTCAGCACTTTTTAAAATCTATTTCTTTATCAGAATGTGCAACTAGGTGGACTAAACTTTAACCACTTTTATTTCTGTGCCAAAAATATGAGGTGATAACATCTTCAAAACATGAAGTAATCTAAATATGTTTCCAGATTACTGAATTTGCGATCCAGAGACCGTTTCCTCGTGTCTATTTCTTTTGTTTACTCTCCCCCTGGTGGTGAAAACAGTCAATTACAATTTTATTCTCAGAATCCCAAGTCCAATATTCCAAAATTCCAATAGTATTATTCAAATTGTCACTGCACCACTGAGACCCAGATTTATCAGTTATGTTTTTACTCAAAAATACTTGTCATTATTATGCCAACAGTGCTAAATAAATTACAGCTTTATTTTATAATTCACGCTGACAGGTACATGTAACTGGTCTTCAGCATCACAATGAGCAGCTGATGGAGAGGTGTGACTGCTCTATGATGTCACACCAGATAGCAGTGAAAAGCAGAGTTTAGTTAGGACGGAGGTCAAACCAGAACCCTGCCTGCAGACCAGAGAGAGTCTGAAATGGACACAGACAAAGTTCAGCAACAGTTCTCTGAAAATTACTCTGAGGTCACGGTTAGCTCAAGTGCAGGTAAGAATATTGCATCTGAAAAATATTATTGAAAAATGTTTACAATTTAGTCATTTAGCAGATGCTTTTATACAAAGCAATGTACAAATGAGGAAACTGCAATGGCAACTTTTAAGCGTAATCTACAGTAGGTAAAAAATAGAGCTGATATAAAAGTGTAGAAAAGCTCAAGGGAAACTACAAGCACCTTCATTTTTTTAAGCTGTGGTTTTAATACATAGAATAATTGAATATATATATATATATATATATGGTGTTTATTTTATTTCATTTTTGTTATTAATTTAAATTATAGATTTGTCAAAATTGTATGCTGAAAATTAAAAAAAGATGAATTTAAAAACTTCAGAAAATGTGAAATGTGTAGTTTTTTCTGTGGTCTATCTGACTTGAGATACAGTGTTACAATAACTTTTTTGGAGATGTGTTTTTTTATACATTAGGTACAGTCAAGGATATTATCTTTAACAAAACAGTAATAATAATAATAATAATTATTATTATTATAAAAAATAAAATAAAAAATGAAATAAAATTGAACTTGAAATAAAATAAACATTAACTGAAATAAAATACATAAATCTGAAAATGTGAAATAAAATGAGTTATTAAATTGTTATTAAATTAAATAAGTTACTATTTTAAGTAATTAAAAATAACTAATTAATCCTAAATAAACTAAAAACTTAAATGTAATAAAAACTATATAGACTATATAACTACATAAACATATACTATATAAACTATATAACTACATTAACTAAAATAAAAATATATAAATATGAAAATGAGAAATGTTGCCTTGTTATGAAATTATATAAGTTATTATTTTAAGTAATTAAAAAAACGAATTAATACTAAATTAAGTAAAACTAAAAACTAAAACTTAATGAAAACTATATAGGCTATATAACTATATAAACTATATAAACATTAACTGAAATCAAATTTATAAATATGAAAATTCGAAATGTTGCCTTGGCAGGCAGCTGAAATAAAATGAATTATTAAATTGTTAGGAAATTAAATAATTAATATATATTATAATAATTAAAAATATATAATTTTATATAAATATAAAATATAATATAGATTATAAATAATTAAATTAATAATGTTTAAGTAATAATAAAAAACTAATTATTACTAAATAAACTAAAACTAAAAATGTCATGAAAACTATATAGACAAAAAAAAAAAACTAAAAAAACGTAAACTAAAATAGAATAACCTAAAAATTATAGCAGTATACAAGGTGATACAAAAATAACATACTGCACATCCAAAAATCCAATTTAAGCTAAGTTTCATGCACTTACTTCCTTTACCCTAATGTTATGAACAGGCCCTGGAAACCAATGAGTCCCACAATTTGACAAATTAGTCACTTTTTTGGCCATTGTCTGCCTAAGCTGAGCTTAATCCTCAGGGCTCTGGCATGCCTCTCTCTCACGATATTGAGTTTAGGTGGCAAAGCCTGCTGTCTTTTGAGTTCCTGGACATTTGTTTGGAAGCACTAAGGCTCTTAAATCCTCTGTCTTCAGTGAACATGATTTGAGAGATGTGTACCCACAAATCCAACATCTCAGAGTCAATGCTTGATGAAACTCTCTCTGTCAGTAGGAAATTGCTTGTAACTAGAGAGAGAGAGACCTGAATCAAGACTTTCTGTTTGTTCTTCTCATAATGAATTCACTCCTTTGAATTTCACCTTATTGGATGCAGATGTTCAAAATCATTCGAGAAAAGATTCTGGGACATCTGAGAGCATCCGGGGTGGCGGAGGACGAGCGAGACCGTACCCTTCCCCATCCCGCAGGAGACACCGAACCACCTTCAGCAATGAGCAGCTGGAACAGCTGGAGTTAGCCTTCAGACAGAATCACTATCCTGATATCTACTACAGAGAGGAGCTCGCCAGAGCCACCAAACTCAACGAGGCTCGCATACAGGTAACTCACCTGTTTGCTAACATGCTAAATTACCTGTTGAGCTGATACAGTTACATGCAACTGAATTAAATGTTCCCAAGTTTATGTTACACTAAACAGAGGTGTTGAAACTGTTCACACTGATAGCGATTTCCAGGGAAACAGCAAAATATATGGGTTAAAAACTTGTTGCATTTGTCCAAAGTTCTGTGGACAGATTCATAAAATTTTCAAAATTACAAAATTAGTTAAGACATTTCTTAGGACATTTTGCAAAGTGAAATTCCTAAAAAATTCCTAAAAATTCTTTTTGTTTACTTGAGAAGACAATGAGGCTTTTGTATTACCCAATTAGTAATACAATTAAAAAGAGATCCCTATTTCCATCGGGTTTTTTTTAACTGAATTTCAAATTGAGCAAAAAGTCACAAAAGTCACTCCTAATAATAACCAAAAAATTGTTTACATTATCGATCATTGGTTTTATTTGACCTTATTTCTAGTACACTGAAAAAAAAAACCCTAATGCAGAAAAAAAACTGAAATTGGCAGTACATTTTTACAAATAATTGCAAAGAATCTGCAAGTAAAGCATTAAATTAATCATGACATTTTGAAGTAGAAAGACTTAAATAATATTTTCTTGTAAAACACATTTCAAACACCTTTGTTTTAGTTACAATTTTAGGCAATAATTTCTTACAGAGTAGTAGTAATATATATGTGGTTAGTGTTGTCACGTATCGTGCGAGGAAGAGGCGAATGACACAGGGTGGAAAGAAGGAAGGCCTCCAGGGCGGATCAGGGAGCTCAGGGAGCCATGGCGGAGCACACAGTCCGTGGGGCAATGGCGGATCAGGGAGCTCGGGGAGCCATGGTGGAGCACACAGTCCGGGAGGCCATGGCGGATCAGGGAGCTCAGGAAGCCATGGCGGAGCACACAGTCTGGGAGGCCATGGCAGATCAGGGAGCTCAGGAAGCCATGGCGGATCAGGGAGCTCAGGAAGCCATGGCGTAGCACACAGTTCGGGAGGCCATGGCGGATCAGGGAGCTCGGGAAGCCATGGTGGAGCACACAGTTAAGGAGGCCATGGCGGCGCAGAGAGCCATGGCGGAGCAGACCGCCTGGGAAGCCATGGCGGATCAGGGAGCTCGGGGAGCCATGGCGGAGCAGACAGTCCGGGAAGCCATGGCGGGGCAGACAGTCCGGGAAGCCATGGCGGATCAGGGAGCTCGAGGAGCCATGGCGGAGCACACAGTCCGGGAAGCCATGGCGGAGCAGGCGGTTCAGGCAGCCATGGCGGAGCAGGCGGTTGAGGCATAAAAAAAATCTGACTTTTTTTCCTCAGAATTGCAATTGCAAGTTATAAAGTCATAATTGCGATTCTGAGAAACAAAGTGAGAATTGTGAGAAATAAACTCACAATTCTGACTTTTTTCTTAGAATTGCGAGTATATTTGACTCGCAATTGTGTGTTATAAAGAACATATTACTCTTTTTTCCCCTTAGGATTGGACTTAATTGGACTCACAATTTAAAAAGAAAATTCAGAATTGCGAAAAATAGACTCGCAATTGCAAGAAAAAAAGTCAGTTTCTCACAATTGTTTGTTTTTATCTCACAATTCTGACTTTATAACTCACAATTGCAAGTTTATATCTCACAGTTCTGCCTTTTTTCTCAGAATTGCCTGATACAAACTCACAATTCTGACTTTTTTTCTCAGAATTGTGAGATATAAACTCGCAATTGAGAGTTATAGTCAGAATTGCGAGATATAGACTCACAATTGCGAGATCACAATTCTTACCTTTTTTCTGGCAATTTCAAGTTTATTTGAGATATAACTAGCATTATTAACAAGTTATAGAGTCCATTTCTGAGGGGAAAAAAGTTTTCAGAATTGCAAGTTTATATATCACAATTCTGACTTTATAGAATGCAATTGCGAAACACAAGTGCAAGATATAAACTCGCAATTCTAAGAAACAAGTCAGAATTGTGAGTTTATATCTCGCAATAAAGTTGTTTAAAACATTTTTTTATTTTTTATTCAGTGGAGGAAATGGGCTTCCATAGAATATTTTACTCTTAAAGGTGCACTAAGCGATTTTTGCCAAACGATGTTGATATTTGAAAGCACCAGAACAAACACACCCATACCCCAACGGGACCTCGCCCCTATTTTGATATCTCTGCCCCACACGTACGTACACAAACCCTGCATAATGATAATCGCAGAAAAAAGCGAAAATAACACACAAGCATATTCAAACAAAAGCCAACACAGACAAGTTGTGTGAAATAATGCAAAATCAACGTTATCACCTATTAGAAAGAAACAATGCAACCTCAGCATCCAATTCGAGCCCTTCCCGCTCCTTCAGTTCTCTCCATTGTAGGAAAGCTGCTCCGATATTTACGCAGGTCCTACCTCTTGCCTGATCACAAGCCTTCTTTTTAATGTTTTGTTCCTTCGATATTTTCTTATTTTTTATCTTCCATCTCTTTCTATCTATAGTCAAGCTGCTAATATCTATCCTGTTCACTCAAATTGAGCAGTCTCTTTTCGCCATCAATACAAGACACACCCCTTACTGCTGATTGGCTACAAGTGTGTTTTGAGACCCGGTCCTACACTGCGGTCAAAAGCGTTTTTTAAAAATTTCTTAGTGCACCTTTAAGTTAGAAAACATGAAGAAAAGAGCAGTTATAAAGTATTTTATTAACTCACTGGAAACTTGTTGCCTCATACCTGGTGTTCTCGGTTCTTGGCCACTGGTAAAACATCTACTATATTCACCTTTGTTTTTCCCGTAAGAGCAGGTGCGGCCATTTGTAAATTTGATGTGTCTGGCTTCCAGCAGTTTTTAGCTGTACAAAACAGATTGTTTTGCTGCTTGATATTCCAAACTGGTGCATTTTACCATATTATTTTAATGTATTTTCTTAAAGGAGAAGTCCACTTCCAGAAGAAAAATTGACAGATAATGTACTCACCCCTTGTCACTCTGCCTGAACTGTGTTTTTTTTTCCGGTTCATGACAGTTAGGGTATGTCGAAAAATTCCCATCTCATGTTCTCCCTCAACTTCAAAATCATCCTATATCGCTGTTTTACCTTTTTTGTTGAGGGTGTTTGATCTTCTTTGCATGTTCACTGTGCAAAGACTGTGTCGGTACTTCTGCAGTGATGTAGGATGATTTTGAAATGATTTTTTAAGTTGAGGGAGAAAATACAATTGGAGTTTTTCGACATACCCTACACATAGAAAATAAATGGTGCTTCAGCGGTTCTTTGGTGTGATTGTGGTGCTATTTAGCACCGTTAGTGTATAAAGAACCGGTCAAGCCCCTGTCTGGTTCTTCAGCGGTTCTTCAGTGGTTCTTTGGGGTTGTTAAGGTGCTATATAGCACCACTGCCATACAAAGAACCTGTTAAGCCTCTGAATAAGGACCTCTAACTCTCTCTTAAACTCTTCAGTTGGGGAAAGGATTAAAAACAACATTAACATACAGTGTATTTCCTGAAGATCTTTTCCCCATAAGGAAATATTTCCCACATAAGACCTTTTGACCTTAGAAAAGCATAAAAGTGATTCAAGACATTTTGCCATTGTAGTAAATATATTTACTACTATTGTAGAAATACAAGCCCCTATGATTGTTTCTATTGAGCACCATTTTTGTTGAAGTAATAAAATGCTATACATAGCAAAATCCCCAGTGTTAATTTAACACTCTGAGTGTGGACACATATAAACACTGAAGCAGTGTTGAAGTTAACGAGATAATTAGGTGATTAACGAAGTGATGATTGATCATTATTGAAGACACCTGATGTTAATAAGCAGAATCACCAAAGGAGAAAACCAAAATTTTTAAGCAACCATTATAGTGGTCAGTGTTTGCATTAGTTGGGCTCTTGACCCTTAAATCAGCAATATTAGGTCTTGTTTGGCTGCAATTACTGAGTTAAAACAGCCAGACAAGCAAAGAGCAAAAGTCAATAAGATGGCATTGACTGTGTTTCACTTAATCATCATATAGTGACTTGAGTATTTGACATAGAATTTCCTTACAGATTACAAAAAAAAAAACTGTGAACAAAAGATCAATCAGTTTTGCCATAATCAGACAGATGATGAAAAAAAAGAATATATATCTTAATTTAGACACACAGACATGAAGAATCAGTGTGAGAATCACAACAACGGTGACCATCAAAAAGTGTGTTGTAGCCAATCAGAACTCATCCATGACTCCCATCATGCATTGCGGCATGAATAAATTATGAGAGTTCAGAGTTGATCTGTTTATCTGAATATGCCGTTTGTCACCACTGTTGAGATTCATGGGCTGGTTCTTGATGTCTATGTGTGCCTAGGTGAAATACTTTTTTTTTTTTATTAACAGATTGTAAGAAAAAACTTTCCAAAATGTATAGGAAGTACTGGATCTTCTGTGGATTGTCAAGGCTATTACAATAAGCCAAAAAAAAAAAACACCTAACTTAGAGATTAGACTCTAGATGATTTACGTCAAACAATGAATATGTTAAAACATAATCACCTGGTGATTTGAGCTTTTGGCTTGTCTGGCTGTTTTAACTCAAATACAGCAGCCAAAATCTAGTATTAAAGATTTAAGGGTCAAGAGCCCAACTAATGCAAACATTGACCACTATAATGGTTGCTTAAAAATTTTGGTTTTCTCCTTTGGTGATTCTGCTTATTAACATCAGGTGTCTTCAATAATGATCAATCATCACTTTGTTAATCACCTAATTATCTCATTAACTGTGTATGGTACATCTGATGGTTCTACATAGAACCATTTGACAAAGGCGCTATATAGCACCTTTTAAAATAGGTGCTATATAGCACTAAAAGTGGTTCCCCTATGATTACGAGCCAAAGAACCACTTTTAGTGCTATATAGCACCATTTGTTTTTAGAGTGTAACTGTCTTGAGCCAGAATACACAGGGAGAGCAAGACAAGATGAGCGTTTGAGATTAAAAAGTATTTAAATTGTATTTTAATGAAAATAACCGATCGTTTCACTAGATAAGACCCTTCTTCCTTGGCTGGGATCATTTGAAGCCGTATTTAAACTGCTATTTGGAAGTTCAAACTCTGGGCACCATATCAGTTCATTATATGGAGAAAAATCCTGAAATGTTTAACTCAAAAAACATAATTTCCTTACAAGTAAAGAAAAAAGACATGAACATCTTGGATGACAAGGGGGTGAGTACATTATCTGTAAATTTTCATTCTGGAAGTGGACTTCTCGTTTAATTATGACCACAACAGTTTGTCCTGCAAACAGTTTTACTGTTTACTTCACGTAGTTATTCTTCTCGTTATTTTCGTCTACTTATGAACGGGTCTAACACATTACCATAAAACTGCTTAATTCCGCGTTATAAAATGAGGTTGATAATATAATGACATATTAGCAGTTTAACCATTGCTACACAGCATCTGACGTTACATCTAACTTCCATATTAAGTCCGAAATCGTATAAATGTATGCGTTTTTCTCACATTCGTCATTCTTTCCTAAAACAAAAAAATACTTGCTACAGTTGCGAAAACGCAGAAAATTTTAACTGATCTAATTTATTATTTATTTATTTATTTATTTTTTACGACGGACGAAAGATTCGGAAGCAGCGTGAGGTCGTATTTATTTTTCAACGTGCGAAAATTTCAGACGACAAAGTGTGCAAAGACCTTTAGGCTGCCAAACCTTGACTCCCTTGTCTGATTACTCTGACTCCTACACCTGCCTGCTTTTTGTTTCCTGCAGGTATGGTTTCAGAACCGTCGTGCCAAGCAGCGGAAGCAGGATCGTATGTCTCAGAAAGTGCTGCCGGTGGGCATGATGCCAGGACGAGCGCCTCTCTTCAGCAGCATGTGTGTGCCTTCCTCATCCATGGGACGGCAGTACCAGTGCCCTCATTCACTGCCGCATATCCCCCGATTCTCATCAGTGCTGCCACCTGGAGGATACCCACCCCACCCGTCCCCCGGCAGTCATTTCTCCTGCTCCTCCGGCCCTGCTTCATCATCACAAGCCACTAGACAGCCTGATGACTGGTACAATCAACTGCGCACCATCGGACCAGCCACTACTTCAGTGCTCTCACTGGCCTCGGTGTCACAGCTGGAAAGCACCAGTCACTGGAACTAGAACAAGTGCTGTAAACCGTTTTGTACAAGAAGATACTTTAGAGTGAATAAAGCTTTTCAATGACAAAGAAAGATTGACATTTTCTGTCTTTATTACAGTTGCAATCACACAGAACATATTCTCTAAATTATTGCTATATCTACCTAGACAAAATAATTACCTTATGTTGAATACCTTTGTTTAGGACAATTAAGTTCAGTTTACACTGAACATACTGCAGACTTTAAATAATAACTATTATTATTATTTAATGTCATTCTCAGATCTCAGATGAAATGTACAATAGACCCTATCAACATTTCAATTACAAGTCATCAGTAACATTTTACAGCTTTGGTAGAAATAAATTACACATGGTTTATATCAAATGCTGTTCTTCTTGTCATTGTATGTAAAATGTATGTACATGAACAGACATGGGTCAATGACAATCTCTTAAAAATATTCATGTTGACATACAATTTAGAAAAATGTTTATGAAAACATTTTAATTTTTCCTGAATTTTAGTTGCAGCACATATTTGGTGGACAAAAGTTTTTCCTTTTTTTTTAAACAATTAAAGGTGTATGCCAAACAACCTTCCGCCAAACAATATACCAAACAACTTTGTTTTTGTTGGTTTTTTTTATTTTCTTAATTATGATATCAACATAGTTGTATAACCTTTTTTTCTTTTTTTTTGCTTCATACTGTAAAAATAAAATAAAATAAAAGTGAAAGAAGTGTATTAAAGTTTGGAATCAGGATTTTTAAAAATGTTTTTTAAAGAAGTCTCTCATGCTCATCAAGGCTGAATTTATTTGATTAAAAATACAGCAAAATATTAATATTGTGAAAAATTATTATATTTAAAATGAGTGTTTTCTATTTTAATATATTTAAATGTATGCCCTAAAAATTTAAAATGATTTTTAAATTTAAAAATAATAATACCATGAAAGAGAATTCACTATATAGATAAATTACATTTTAAATGTATTTCCTAATAAATTATTAAATTTAGACAAAATGAGCATCATGTCATTGACCCACATGACATTTTGTGTACATTCAGACTCTAACAGCAAGGTAAAACACAGTGCACCATGATGTTTTGGAGGATACAGTTCCCATTTCTATTTTAGAAATGCATAAAATCATCAAATATATTTCTAATACTCTCTAATGCACTTATTTTTAACATGATCCAAATCAACAATAGGGCTACAGAGGGATTCATTAAGATGTACAGAAACAGGCATATTGCACATTTATATGTCAATCTAGATAAACCTAAATTTTGTGTGCTTACTAATAAAGTATTTTGTTATTCTGAATTGGTATTTTTATAATGACAGTAACAATGATAATCCCTTTAAGGCAGAAGGAGCATGTGTTTGCCATCATTCATCAGCAGAGCAGCAATTATATCTCACTTTAGCTTCTTTTAACCGTCAGCTTTGCAGGAAAATGTTACTGCAAAGCATTTATTCAATAATAACAATTTATGCTTGTTTACAGTGGATAAATTTGGCAGTTTATATATTAAGGTCCATTTTGACGTGACATATGCAGATGTGAGTGCAACACTGAATCCTTGTTACACTGATGGCATAATTACAAAACATCTCATGTCACTTCATGACATTTATACAGGTTATATTGAAGCATGAATATACTGCGCCTGTGAAATCGCACACACATGATGGAATGTGCTGGAGATTTGTACATCAGAGGTAATCTGCATTCACAGTAAGGCAGCGGCTCTTCCCGTCGTCTTTTACTCCAGAGACCTCGCAAACTCTGCATAGTCAATGTAGCCGTCATTGTTTTTGTCATCGTCTCTGAGGACGTCATCAATGAGGTTGATGAGATCCTCTTCTCTCATTGGCTGGCTGTCATCTCCTCGTTCCTGGAAACCAAGATCAGGTGACAATATTAAGTGGAATAAAGAAAAAAATACATGAAGGAGAGGCTGAAACAATCACTCACCTCTCTATGAACATGAGTAATGGCAGTGGCGAGCTCAAGTCCATCCAGCAGATTGTTGCCATCATAGTCGTGCATCTTGAAATAGTGAAGCTGCAGCTCTTGAGGCGTCATGTCCGACTCTGGCTTTTCAATCACCCCTTCTAAATGCTCCATGATGTGGCTACAACAGAACAGAAGAAAAGGTTGAATTACAGACAGGTGGATTAGTCACTTTGAGACGATTGGTAGCAGACAATAACTGTGACCTTTGGTCTATTATAATTACAAAAAAATGGAAGTATTGTCAGATCTTTTTTGGTATTGTGACGTACATCCAAGTGTATCAGATTAAAGAAAGAAATAATATAGGGCAGGGACTTGGTTCGATCCATTTTTATGATTGGATGTTTAGATATGGGTGTTACATTCAAAAGCGGAGTCAGATGAACCTGCAGGGGTGGATTTATGAAGACTAAATGATTGGAGAAAAGATGCATACATTACCACGTCCGGGTCCAGAAATTTTAATTATTAACTTATTATCAATAATTAATTATCAAGTCTCAAAAAAACTCCCCCAAAAAAACAAAAACACATGCATGGATAAATTGATGAATTGAAATGAAGATCTATAATATTCATTTAGAAAATAGATATAGTGATTTTTTTTTTTTCATTCTAACTTTAATAAAAGTGGTCATTTTACCAAGTATGTAAAGGAAAACCTGCCAACAGCCTTTATATACATTTAGAAAGACATTGCTTATCTAGTGAGGTCCAAATTATTTTGTTTATTTATAACACCATTATTTTTTCTACTTTGCCATAATATTTAAAACAGGAAATATTCAGTTTTAAAAATGTATATATATATATATATGTGCGTGTGTGTGTGTGTGTGTGTGTGTGTGTGTATACATACACATACACACACACTGATTTTCAAAAGTTGTTAATGTTAATACAATTACATTGTTTTCTATTTTAATACATTATAAAATGTATTTTTTTTTCTGTAATGGCTGAATTCTGGACATTTTTACCCCAGTCTTTAGTGTCACATGATCCTTCAGAAATCATTCTGATATGTGACTTGTGCTCAATTTATCAATTACTATTGGTGTTCAATTCTTAATAATTACCTATCCTAATAATTATAATTATTAACAGCTTTTCTGGTTAATGTTTTTGTGGAAACCACAACACATGATTCTTTGATGAATACAAAATGTTTAATAAACAGCATTTATTTAAAACTGATTTTTTTTTTTTTTTTTAAATAAATGTCTTTACTGTTACCTTTTATTAATTTAAGTAATCTTAGTACTTTCCCCAAAATTTTGAATGGCAATGTATCATGATTTCTGAATGACTGAAATGATTTCTGAAGGATCATGTGACACCAAAGACTGAAATAATGATGTTGAAAATTCAACTTTGATCACAGGAATAAATTACATTTTAAAATATATTAAAATAGAAAAAACGTTATTTTAAATTGCTATAATATTTCATTATATTACTGTTTTTACTTATTAAATTCTTTCAAAAACATTTTTTAAATCTTAATCATTATAAAACTTTTGACCAATAATACACAATACACATACATATTAATCAATAGTTACAAAAACTGAAATTGACAAAAATATATTTAGTCATACAGTTTCAAAAAATTTGGGATCAGTAAGATTTGCATTTGATCAAAATACAGAATAAAAAGTAATATAGTCAAATATTATCTTATCTATATATAAAATTATCTAAATATCATATATTATAAAATATATCTGAACAGTCAAATATATTTTAATATACTTTAAAATTACTCCAGTCCTCAGTGTCACATGATCCTTCAGAAATCATTCATATATGCTGATTTATTATCACTGTTGAAACTGTTGTGCAGCTTAATTTTTTTTAACCTGTGATACTTTTTTTCTTTGATGAATAAAACGTTGAAAAGATTAGAATTTATTTAAAATAGAATCTTTTCTAACAATATAGGTTTTTACTATCACTTTTATCCATTTAACACATCCTTGCTGAATAAAAGTATTAATTTCTTTAAAAAAAAAAGATAGTAGTGTATATTGTAAAACAAAATTTCTATTTTCAATAAAGACTGTTCTTTTCAACTTTTTATTTATCAAAGAAGCCCGAAAAAATAAGCAGCACAACTGTTTCCAACACTGATTATAATCAGCATATTATTATGATTTCTGAAGGATCATGTAACACTGAAGACTGGAGTAATGATGAAAATTCAGCTTTCACAGGAAAAAAATTACTTATTTTAAAGTATATTAAAATAGAAAACTTATTTTACATTAATACACCCTTGATGAGCATAAGAAACAAACAAACAAAAAAAAAAACATTAAAAATCTTTCTGATCCCAAACTTCTGAACGGCAGTGTACATTATATTTTAAAAGTTCTTTGGATGCATTAAGTACGACCTTTGTTTTCCTGACATGTTATTTGATGGAAGACAGCCGGAGACCAGGACAGACTGCTCCGGTGCAGAGGTCATTTGGCAAAGAGTGCAGTTTAATCAAAGCTAAATCAACTAACACTATAAACATATGTATCACATGAACAGCTTCACTGATTTGGATATCTGCATAGGCTTTAAAACAAGTTTTAAAGTCATTAAAAACTACTCACTCTTTATCCTGAACCATATTTCTGTCCAGGCGGGTGATTGGTGGAGGCACTTGATTTGAAGCAGCTGGTTCTCCATGCTGTCCTCCATGAGCCCATATAGACAGCATACAGCTGGAGCAGAGCAGGAACCAGCTCCATAATCTGAGCTGCCCAGACCTTTCTTTCAATCTCATTACACTGAAATCACGAAGTGATAAGAGTTAACGCAAGAATAAGAATGACAGCTTCATTCATTCCTGCAGCTCAAGCACCCGTTGCCACGGACAAACATTTGAACATAGGCAGCAAACACAAACAATTATCAGTCTTACTGATTATATTATACAAAATATCTATAATGAAAAGAAAAACAGCATACACAACGTATAGCTACAAATCTGATGTTAGTGAGAAATGGGCGCATGTGACTGACATATGGATGAACTTGGAAAATGACAGAAATCAAAAGAAATCGTGAAGGAAAAAAATAACACAATTACTATCAGAAATTTAATTTAACCAACGCTAAGCAAGTGTAAAGAAATAAAAAGATAGATATGAATACTGAAATATTACAGGACGAGCAGTCTAGACATCCAATCAGCAATTGTAGACGTTGCCCGTTACACAGTCACCTGAACGCTTTTCTGCCTCCCTCTTAATACAATTTAGACTAATATAACAACATACACGTGCATATTTACTCACCTGCTGTAAAGCAAAGCTGACGGGTGAATATTCGCTCTGTTTGTTTAAACACAGTGGAGTAACAATGAACTCCTGTTGATGTTTACTCAACGCCGCTCTTTCTGACCGCCTTGGCTTCCCGTAGTTACCTTTCACCCCATGGACACGACAGCTAAAATCCGATTGGCCACGATAGCTTTTTATTATTTTTTATTATGTTTTATTTAATGTGAATACAATAACATGCAATGTGTTATAGATTACATTTTAAAATAATAATAAACAATAATAAAAACTTTAAAATAGTGTTTGCTCTTATTAAATATATACTTTGTATTGGACTTAACGTAACGTAAAATTTAATTGGATATATATATATATATATATATATATATATATATATATATATATATATACCAGGATGGTAGAAAAATGTACTATATTAAAAGTTATACCGAATTTTACAGCAGTAATAGAAATATTTTTTTTGCTCTTATTAAATTTATACTTACATGTACAAAATGCCAAAATCGACTAAAAAGTGACAGAAGACTTAATCCTGTAAAGCTACATTTCAACGAAGAAAACAGACCAAATTCTAGTGGCTCAGCTTTTTAATTAATTATATTTAATTTTCGAATTATTTAATTTGGTGCTTAATATTTAATTATATTGAAGCACTACATTAAAAGCTATACATAATTTTACAGAAATAATAAAAAACGTTAAAATTTGTCTTGCTCTTATTAAATATAATTAAGTAAAATTATATATAAAATGTTTGAGTGCCAAAATCTGACAAAACTGTAAACCTAAAATGTATGTATGTATGTATGTATGTATGTATTTATTTACACTCTTATTGGGTATTACGTCTTTTAATTTTTTTTTAAATTTTCTTTAATTATTTGACATTTATTTATTTATTTGTTTATTTTGGCGCTTAATAATGGAAACTCTTATTAGGAATAACATCTTTTTAAAATATTTTTCATTTAATTTCATTTTATTTAATTATTTGACGAGTTGGAAGAAAAATGCACTGTATTAAAAGCTATACATAATTTTACAGAAATAATAATAAAAAAAAACTTAAAATATGACTGTGACTGCTCTTATTAAATATAATAAAGTAGGCTATAATTATATATAAAATGTTTGAAAACAAAAAAGTCAAAACGCTAAACCTAAAATTCATTTATTTATTTATATATTTATTTATTTATTTTACCATCCTATTAAATCTTAGAATTCCATTCTCAAATTTCAAAGCGATATCAAGAATAAAAATAAATGAGAAATGAAGTTGATTTTTTTTCGAGGTCAGGGCAGCTGCACGCTGATTGGATTTGCGTGTTGCGTCATAAGGCCGAGTCTAGCACACCGCGCAGTAATAATCCACAGAGCACAGCAGAGGAATGAATGAGCTCACTAATAACTCTCATATGATGATGATTTTGAGCCTAGTTAATCAGTCACCACAGTCATCTGCATGGCAAACCTCTGCAAAGGAAATGAGAGGGCCAAAGCTATTTTCCGACGGCTGGTTCGTTCTTGGTGTCGTAGAAATGTGTCTTCTAGGATAGCCGGTAGACGTGCGTGATGTTTCCTAGCAACTGTAGCACTCTGAGTATTAAATGTAGGTGGATAATGGATTTTTTATAGGCGGTTGATGAATGATTGTTTCATTATTGGACTTTATTTTTTTTCTTAAGACGTGATATTTTGATAGCTGGAAAAATATCAGTTTTTAATGGGCTACTTAAAAAGTGCTGACTTCAAATGCGTTTTTAAAATGCAGCGCATACACTGAGTGGTATAATTTATGATATAAATGTAGTGGGAAAAAAATAAACAGCAAAAAGTCAAAGAGAGCGGTCCGCATGTAGAAATACTCTCCGTCTGTCAGTCATTTTGCGCGCTGGGGTTTGCTGACATCAGTCATTTCTGGTGTGTTGTCCCATAAGACAAATAGGCTACTGTAAATTCTATATTGGACCTATATCTGTTGAAGTTTCATTTTGTCTAAGTTCAGGAGTGAGTGAGAGAGAGAGAGAGAAGAAATACAGCATTACATAATGCAGTCTATTTTATAAGCTAAAGTTTTGTGGTTGTCGCTCGGTCAAAGTTTTCAAGCACGTTATGTCTTCCTCTAGATGGCGCCACTGTTTCGGTAAGTTTGAGGGTTGAGGTCAGGCGTCTCATTTTATTGCCATTTGCATTCTGTGGCAGGTGTTTGCATCAAATTAGTCAGTATTTTCATGTAAACAGACTCATGACTTGGTCTCATTCCAGACTATGATGAAGGCAGCTCCCTCTCTTGATCTGATAATTTAATTACAACAAGCCCTGAAAATAGTTTACACGATATAATTGGTTAAATAGATTTAGTCATCTAGTGGAGGGATTTCAGGGAAATAGGACATAGTCATCAAGGACAAGGCTTTGTTTTGGAAAAAAAGACCTGTTTAACCACATTTATGGTCTTAACAGACACTTAACACATTCCTGCTGTGGCCTAGTACATGGCGTTTGCTGGTTTATAAGACTGAGGCTTAGTATTTTGAGTCTCCTTTCTTTTTAAAGGAACAGTTGACCCAAAAATGAAAACAATTTTGAAAACTGACTCATTTACCAGGCCATCTAAGATGTAGATGAGTTTGTTTTTATTTGTCTGAACAGATTTGGAGAAAAGTCATTAAGATGTTTGACTCTAAATTTTAGTTTTTGGCCAAAATACCAGTCCATAATCCATAATAACACTTGCTTCATTGGAAAACTCCATCCACTGTTGTCTTCTCACATCAAAAGCCACCAACATATTTGTTTAGAAGTATTTTGAACTTGTAAACGGTACTTGATCTGTGCATATTTCTCTCCTTATTGAGAAAACTTAAGATGACTTGCACACTGAAGAAAGCAAAATTATAAACTAGAAGCAAAAGTTTGAGTGTTAAAATGTCTTGATTAATTTGTTTATTACTAACATACAGCTTTTTGCTTCACTAGACAATAATTGTAATGTTTTTATCAACTGTTTAGACTATCAATCTGATAGCACCCATTCATTGCCGACGATCTGGTGGTGAGCAAGTGATATAAACATTTTTCCAAATCTGTTCTGATGATGAAACAGGCTCATATTGGATGGCCTGAGGTAAATTTTCAGAAATTTTTTTTTTTGATAGAAATTGGTAGAACTTAATTTAAGCCTGTTGTGTTTTAGAACATATACCGTTGCGGTCAAAAGTTTACATACACCTTGCAGACTCTGCAAAATGTTAATTATTTTACCAAAATGAGAGAGATCATACAAAATGCATGTT
Source organism: Labeo catla (assembly GCA_012976165.1). Lineage (NCBI taxonomy): Eukaryota > Metazoa > Chordata > Actinopteri > Cypriniformes > Cyprinidae > Labeo > Labeo catla. Next base: position 290,078 of record VONZ01000230.1, on the reverse strand, counting down.
ATTTTTTTATTTAGTACTGACCTGAATAAGATATTTCACATAAATTACGTTTACATATAGTCCACGAGAAAATAGTAGTTGAATTTATAAAAATGACCCCGTTCAAAAGTTTACACACACTTGATTCTTAATACTGTGTTGAAACATGAATGATCCACAGCTTTTTTTAGTGATAGTTGTTCATGAGTCACTTATTTGTTCTTTTGTTTGTTCTTTAGAAAAATCCTCAATGTCCCACAAATTCTTTGGTTTTCCAGCATTTTTGTGTATTTAAACCCTTTTCAACACTGACTATTATTTCAAGATCCATCTTTTCATACTGAGGACAACTGAAGGACTCATATGCAAGTATTACAGAAGGTTCGAATGCTCACTGATGCTCTAGAAGGAAAAACTATGCATTAAGAGCCAGGGGTGCAAACTTTTGAAAAGAATAAAGATGTGTAGATTTTTTTTGTTTTGTGTAAATATCATATTTTTTTTTTTATTTAGTACTGCCCTTCAGAAGCTACAGAAGATACTCACATGTTTCCCAGAAGACAAAATAAGTTAAATTTACCCTCATCTTCAAATTCAAAAAGTTTTCACCCCCGGCTTCCTTCTGGAGCATCAGTGAGCGATTTAACCTTCTGTAACAGTTGCATATGAGTCCCTTGGTTGTCCCCAGTGTGAAAAGATGCATCTCAAAATCATATAGTCTTTGTTGAAAAAGGTTCAAATGCACAAAAATGCTGAAAAATCAAAGAATTTGTGGGACCTGAAGGATTTTTCTGAAGAACAGCAGACAGTTTAACTGTTCAGGATAAACAAGGGACTCATGAACAACTATCACAAAAAAACACAGCTGTGGATCATTCAGGTAACAACACAGTATTAAGAACCAAGTGTATGTAAACTTTTGAACAGGGTCATTTTTATAAATTCAACTATTATTTTCTATTGTGCACTATATGTGAACATCTTTTATGTGAAACATCTTATTCAGGTCAGTACTAAATTAAAAAAAAAAAACATGCATTTTGTACAATCCCTCTTATTTTGCTAAAATAAGTAACATTTTGCAGATTCTGCAAAGTAAATGTAAACTTTTGACCTCAACTGTAGCTGTTTTTTTGTTGGTTTTGGCTGTTCTGAGATATGTTATTATCAACGGCTACAGGTGGTTCAGCTGGGACTATGGCTTTTTACGTAACAGGGTGTCAGACTTGTTGTGATAACAGGGTTCCCACTTAACTGGGAATATATATTTGAAGGAATATTTAAAATGGAATTTCCAGGGTTGAAAAATCATGGAAAGTAATCAGAGATTAGGAGGTCATGGAATTTTTCCCCAGCTCTTAAATAGCCTATTTGTAAAATCCTGGGACATCGCAACCACTTTATGTAAAATATGCAAAAACAATAATTTTGCATATCCACAGTGAAAATGGGAAATATAGCTATTTGCATAAAACAAGACCCATTCCATTGGCTACAAGTCACTATAAACAATTGCCCACGTTTTGATTCAGCAAATCTGTTAAAATTCCTTTAAAAGCAGACAACTTTGACTTTATGATAATGCATTCATATACTTAAATTAAACATTTTACTTCTAACCATTAAAATTCTATCATAAAAATGTGATGTTCAGCTATGCGATATATCACGGTATTGTCAGAATTCTTTCAAGTGTACTTAGATTTAGATATTAAATAACATTCAAATAAAATAATATGGTCAAAATGTGTGACAACGCTGATGTGTTTTACAAAGTTTGGCGCAATTGGGCAGGGAAAACTCCACTAAATGTAGCATTAAAGAGATATAATAATGTTCTAACTTGTACTGAATCATTAACGGGAATTATCAATATTCTTCAGTCACTGAAATGGGCAAAGCCTTCCAATGTTTGTTTGCACATGCTCAGTGAGTTTCCCGTTGACAGTCGGCAGTCACTCCTCTGGTGTCGGTGGAACGCAGCCACAGAGACGCGGGCGGGATGTCATCGCGGCTCTCCTTCTCTCAGTACCGCTTAGAGGCGGAGGTCGAGCGCTGCCGTGCGGAGTGTCAGTGGGACAAAATACCGTTTTTAGTGGAGCAGCTCTCTGCCGCGCGGCTGCATGACGATGGTAAGTGCGCGTGCCACAGTAGAACAGAATAGAGGCGAGCAGCAGTGATGAGTGTGTGTGAGAGAGTGTGTGTCTTGTTCCGCATGAACTTTGCACCTTTCTGTTAAACTCTGCCCATGTTTACTAATGGCTTACTTTATATCGTAACAGAAACTCATGTGCACTTTTTGAGACTTGAGTGTCTTGCGTTTAGATTTGATTTGGCAGTGCATTCTGAGAGAGAGAGAAAGAGAGAGAGAGAGAGAGAGAGTAAAAAGCCAGTTACTCATGTGAATCACAGATGTAAATGCATGCACACACCCTTTAGTTAATACAGGTTGAAGCTACTTAAAGCAATGGTGTCATAATTTACTCACCCTAACTTAAGGGCATATACTTAATTTGATGGTGTATTCTTCTACTATTATGTTGATGCAGATGTTGGCAGGCTATAAATACTTTCCCAGACATACTACTGTTGGCATTGGCCCGGATGTCCTTTGACCTAAAAAACACTAACAGCAACCTTGGTGTTGTTAAACAGCTACAACTTAACTGTGAGGTATACATTACCAGTCAAAATTTTTACTATTTAAAATAAATTTATTCATGTGATCAAAGCTACATTTTCAGCATCATTACTCTAGTTTTCAGTCCCACATGATCCTTCAGAAATCATTCTAATAATCTGATTTGTTGTTCAAAAACATTTATCATTATTATGTTCAAAACAGCTGAGTAGAATTTCTCAGGTTTCTTTGATGAGTAGAAAGTTCAGAAGTACAGCATTTATCTGAAATAGAAATCTTTTGTAACATTATGAATGTCTTTATCATCACTTTTGATCAATTTAAGGCATCCTTGCTAAATATAAGTATTCATTTCTTTTTATATTGTATTACAATTATATTATAAATTAACTTTTATAAATATTATGTTTATATTAGAATGATTTCTGAAGGATCATGTGACATTAAAGACTGGAGTAATGATGCTGAAAATGTAGGAATAAATTACATTTTAAAATATATTCAAATAAAAATCAGTTATTTAAATAGTAAAAATATTTCAAAATGTTACTGTTTTTGCTGTACTATGGATCAAATTAATGCAGGCTTGGTGAGCAGAAGAGACTTCTTTAAAAACATTAAAACTCCTTTTGACATGTAGTGTATTGTAACTTTTTTGAATCAACTTGTTTTCTCAAGTTCTATGGCATTATGGAATAGCAGAGTGTCCACCAGTTGATGTACAACATGCATGAACTTGTTGCCCACTGTTCTTGTTGCATACTGTCAGTAAGATTTTTGTTTCTGAAAAAAATTATATTTTTATTCAGTAAGGATGCATGAAATTGCTCAGAAATGACAGTAATGTTACAAAAGATTTAGGTTTTAAATACATGCTGTAAATGCTTTCTTTAGATTAAAGAATCCAGAATTTGTTTCCCAGAAAAAAAAGTTAAACACATTTTTTTTAACACTGGTAATAATAGGAAATGATTCTTGAGCATGAAATCAGCATTTTAAATGATTTCTGAAGGATCATGCGACACTGACACTGAATTCAAAATTCAGCTTTGCATTACAAAAATAAATTACATTTTTAAATATATTAAAGTAGAATGCGTTTATTTTAAATTGTTAGGAGATTTCAAAATATTACTGACAGTGTTGGGGAAAGTTACTTTTTAAAGTAATGCATTACAATATTGAGTTACTCCCTAAAAAAGTAACTAATTACGTTACTTAGTTAATTTTTATGGAAAGTAATGCATCACTTTACTTTTGCGTTACTTTTTAAATCTGGGCAGGGCTTGCTTCTTAGTTTTTAATATAAATAATTCTATTTTTGGCAAATGTAAAAGCCTTTTCACACCAAAAGCCTCAGGCTTTGAGAAGAGTAAATTCACGTCTGTACAGTAGAGTGCAGAAGAAACAAATGTCAACTCTTAAGCAATAAAAACAGGAAAACAAATGTTAGATTATTTTGAGTAATTTTTGCTTATCAGTATGGTTGAATTGGATCATTGTAGGTCGGCAACAAAGACATTGGTTAATACAATGTAATTAAATGCATAAAGGATATTTGTATTATTTAACATTTAATTATTGCAGGTTTGCATCATATTCTGAGTTGAATTTCAGAGTTTTTATTCATTTTGAGAAATACTGAATCTGTTTTTTTGTGAGTGAGATGAATTAATGCATGTTCACATTTATTCTAGAACTAACATATTACTCCCGATTTCTCTCAAGATGGGGAAAGCAGAGCTTTTAATCAATAAATGGGGGGGAAATAACTGCCGTTACTTATTTGTAAAAAGTAACTCAGATATTTTCTTGTTAATTAAAAAGTAATGCGTTACTTTACTAGTTACTTGGAAAAAGTAATAATATTATGTAACTTGCGTTACTTGTAGCGCGTTACCCCCAACACTGATTTCACCGACATACTGCATTTATGATCAAATTAGTGCAATGTTTCAAAAACATTTTTAAAAATCTTGGTAGTGTATGCTTTTATTATAAGGAAAACAGGACTTTGGATTGTCTGTTAAATTTGCAGACAATCAGAGGCAAAAAAAAAAAAAAAATCAAATTGACCTACATTATGTAAATTTTTGTACTGTTAATTATTTTGGATGAACCATCCCTTTTAAGGATTTAGTATTAAACCCCAGTCCTCTCACTTTCTCAGTTTCACAAAGGCAAGCATGGCAAAAGATAAACATGCTGCTTAAACATGTCTCATATTCATTGTTAAATCACCAGCAGTAATGCAGAGGTTAACACATGGCACTCCCGGGAGGTGTGTCCACCGCTGTCCAAATCAGATCTCTGATCAGGCACGTCTTGTTTCGCCATTGCAAACATTCAGACACTAATTTTCCTGTGGGGAAACAAACTTAGTCAGTAAAAGGTTGCCACAGAACATAAATGCTACCAAGTTTTTTTTTAAATGATCTACAATACTAACTTTATATTCAGTAAGGAAAATGTCATAAACGTGACATATAACACAAGTCTGGATTCAGTAGGGAGTGAAAAGTTGAACCAAACAGGAAACACCTCATCCACAGTGTTTATACAACATATGCATGAAGGGAAAGTGAATATTTTGGAAGCACCTTCTTTTTGGACTGTGTATTTGTGCTAAAACAAACACATTTAATTCTTTGAAACTGATCAGTATGCTGTTGTAGATTAGTATGCAATCTAGACATGTTTATCAGCAAATGTCATTCTGTCATGATAAAGTCCACCGCTGGATGAAACATGCCAGAATGAAGTCTGTTTTTAGACATGATGCTGGTTGTGAGCATTTTATCCTTAAAAGAACCCAAAGAAGATACACTACCAAACATCAAGCATGTGCTAGTCGTTCTTCTTCAACCTTTGCCCAACTTCCTTCTCTGTTTGTCTGTAGATGATTACAGGACACTGCTGCTGGCAGAAGCTCTGTTGGAGGAATGTCTGCTGGAGAACATGACCTTGCTGAAGAATTCTGCACCTCTGACTGAACATTCGCTGCCTAAGCTAGCCCGAGCCAAAGCTCACCTCGACAGCATCCTTAGCAGAGGACACCTGGAGGTCTTTGCACAGCACCTACCTGAGTTTTTCTGTATCTCAAGTCTCTCTGTCAGTTAAAGGGGTCATGACATGGATTTCTTTTTTTATTTTAATATGTTTCTTGAGGTTTAGTTATAATGTTAAAGTAGAAGTCCACTTCCAGAACAACAATTTACAAATAATTTACTCACCCCCTTGTCATCCAAGAAGTTCATGTCTTTCTGTCTTCAGCTGTAAAGAAATTATGGTTTTTGAGGAAAACATTTCAGGATTTTTCTTCATATAATGGACTTCAATTGTGTCCTCGATTCTGAACTTCCAAAATGTAGTTTAAATGCAGCTTCAAAAGGCTCTAAACGATCCCAGCTGAGGAAGAAGGGTCTTATCTAGAAACGATCAGTAATTTTTTTTTTTTTTAAATAAAAATTTGTATACTTTTTAAGCATAAAAGCTTGAGTAGCACAGGCTCTGGGATGCTCGTTCTTGAATGATTCGTTCATTTTGAACAAATCTTTAATGTAGCTCGGGAAGAACGAGTCGTCTCGGGGAGTGATTCGTTCAGTTGCTCATGCACAACATCCTATTAGGTTCTGTACTGGAATTAGTTCACCTGTTTCGGTTTTTTGAGTCGTTCGTTCATCTTATGGGGCTGTCACGTGATGAACGAACGACTAAAACCTGAAAACTTGTCAGATAAGAGGTGAGGTGAGCTAATCATAGACTAAAGACCCAGGTAAACAATTAATTAATTTTTTCTGATTCTTAAAACATTACAGTTTTGTCTTGTTTGTAGTGTGATCAACGTTTGTGTAAGCAGTAGATGTGTTAGGGAAGTAACACGTTACATTTTATTGTATTTTGCTAAAATTAACGAAATGACTCAAAAAAAGATTCGTTCATTTTGCTGAACAAGACTCAAAGGTCCGAGTCGGTAAAATGATCCGAACTTGCCATCACTACAACGAATCACGTCAAGTTCATCGTCTGTGTACTCTGACTCAAAAAGGTAGAGAATGGCGAAAAACTCTTATTTTCTCCTACAACTTCAGAATCGTCCAACATTGTTGTACCTTTTTGTTTGTAAACAGCGTTTGACTTACTTGTACTTTGTTAGTCTTTGCGTATTCGCTTTGTAAAGGGAAAGGAAGGGTAAGGACGTGACATGTGGCCAAGTATGGTGACCCATACTCGGAATTTGTGCTCTGCATTTAACCCATCCAAGTGCACACACACAGTAGTGAGAAGTGATCAAACATGCCCACACACCTTGAACACACACCCGGAGCAGTGGGCAGCCATATTGCTATCGCTGCGGCGCCTGGGGAGCAGTTGGGGGATCGGTGCCTTGCTCAAGGGACTCACCTCAGCCGTGGTACTGAGGGTGGAGAGAGCGCTGGTTATTCACTCCCACCACCTTCAATCCCTGCCGGACCTGGGACTCGAACCCGCAACCTTTCGGTTACAAGCCCTGACCTTTCGATGTGATTCAATAGTACGTAGTGTCATGAACGTGCATCTTAGAGGCTGTGCTACGTGAGCTTTTACAAATTTCTATTTTTTGAAAAAAAATGTACGATCGTTTCGCTAGATAAGACCCTTCTTCCTCGGCTGGGATAATTTAGAGCCTTCTGAAGCTGCATTTAAACTACATTTTGGAAGTTCAAACTCGGGGCACCATGTCAGTCCATTATATGGAGAAAAATCCTTAAATGTTTTCCTCAAAAAACACAATTTCTTTACGACTGAAAAAAGAAAGACACGAACATCTTGGATGACAAGGGGGTGAGTACATTATCTGTAAATTTTTATTCTAGAAGTGAACTTCTCCTTTAAGGGGTGTGTCCTTTAAGGCTTGTCAGTAATCGTCCGCTGTTATGATTGGCTAACGTCATTGCATAGGAAACAGTATCAACACCCCCTCGCTACTGCATGTGAGTGTTTTGACAACATATCACAATAAAACTGCCATTTACACACATAGCATTATGAAATCATTTACTTACTGTTTGTGATGTAGCTGCAGTCAGATGTAGTACCACTTCATCTTTCATCAAATGTTTCTTTGTGAACTCTCAATGACACTGTGCCTCGATTAAAAAACAAAATCCTCCTCAGACATGATTCGGGATGCCATTAAACATAAACTATCCACTAGTTCCTTACGCTGGTATCCTTCTGATATCTGTACAAAGACACAAACAAGCTGTTTAAATCAAATGCGTCAAAGCGACCGTTCTCTCGTCCTACTGACGACAGACTTAAGCTCGTGGACTATGTCAGAACGTGAACGTGCATCTGTACACTGTGAATAAGATAGAGACAGTGATTGTAATTTCCTTTTGCTTTTGATGCGACAGCACTTGCATTCAGCATATTCAAGTGATCAGCCATTAAGCGACTGAACGCCAGTGGGCGGGACCTACAGTACGGTGAGAAGATGACTATTCGTCGTTGTCTTGTTCTGGAGGTGGTGTTTACGCAAATGTTTGTGCCCGGTTGAAGCACCCTTGCACCTCAGATCCAAACGAGCTTGATTAAATAAATGCTTTGTTTATAACAAGGACGTTTTAAGCTATGAAACATGCAGGATGTTTTAATAGTACAAAGACCTCTTGTATGCCAAAAGATCAGGGCAAATTTGATTTCACATGTCATGACCCCTTTTCTGAGAAGGAGAAGAAAGGGCTTATGAATCACAGAAGCACTTTTGGGATTTAGTTCAGTGTTGTTAACAACTTAAATTCCATAATTTTATCAATTTAATTCAGCTAACAAAATATCAAACCTGTGTGATTAGAAAATCACAAAGGCTGTGATATTTATTAATTTTTTTATTTTATCTGTGTGTGTGTGTGTGTGTGTGTTAGTTGTTTCAGAGTGAAATGCTTCACTGTGTTAAATGACTTAAAATTCAGTTTTTTATAATATTAGTTATGATATTAGTAATATTATTATGATATAGTAATTAATAAAATATTTCTTATTTTGTTTGTATTTAGTAATGTATATATTATTTAGTGGTAATAATAATAATATTTATAGCCATATTGATATATAATCACAAATTTTGGCCAAATTGTGCAGCCTTACAAACAAATACAACAAACCTGGATAGTCCCCCCCTAAAAATGATAATTCACCCTCATGATGTTCCAAACCTGCAAGACCTTCATTCATCTTCAGAACACAAATTAAGTTATTTTTGATGAAATCCGAGAGATTTCTGACCCTGCATAGACAGCAACACAACTGACACGTTCAAGGTCCAGAAAGGTAGTAAGGACATCATTAAAATAGTCCGTGCGACATCAGTGGTTTTACCTTAATTTTATGAAGCAACACGAATACTTTTTGTGCGCGAAGAACACAAAAATAACAAATTTATTTTCTTCATCTTCAGCGCACATTCACGAGACTGACAAGGAAGGGAAGAAATTTTGAATATATTTGTTATGTTTGCTTTCTTTGCACACAAAAAGTATTCCCGTAGCTTCATAAAATTAAGGGGTGAACCACTGGTGTCACATGGACTATTTTAATGATGTCCTTACTAACTTTCTGGGCCTTGAATGTGTCAGTTGCATTGCTGTCTATGCAGGGTCAGAAAGCTCTCATCAAAAATTCATCAAAAATATCTTAATTTGTGTTCTGAAGATGAACGAAGGTCTTACAGATTTGAAACGACATGAGGGAGAGTAATTAATGACAGAATTTCCATTTATGGGTGAACTATCCCATTAAATCTGAACAAGATGCAATTTGCCCTAACTGTCAGTGGTTTTTGATCTCTTCCCCTGTAGCCGCACTACCTGAATGAAGCTTTGCTGCTGCTGGCTAAAGTGCACTATGTTCAGGGACGCTACAGGGACGCCCAGGGAATGTGTGCCAGAGCAGGTGTGGATGATTTCACCCGTCATGAGCAGCCTGTCTACCAACTACGCATGCTGGCAGAGGCGTTTGTCATTAAAGGTATGAACAGTTTAGAAGTCACTAACAGCTCATTAATCTTTCTTCATTAGTATATAATTAAGTTATGACAAGGCAAATAATGTAATATATGCAGTAATGCGTGAGGTCTAAATATTCAGCTAATTATATGATGTGCTGTAGCTTCCTGCAACCGTTCAGCATTGACACAACTTCTAATATTTCTGAAATATTACTTGTGTGGAAAAATTTGAACGTTTTCTGAGATTTCATGAGGTGTAGTAGGTCTTAATTGGAAAAAAAGTACATTTGACTAAATGAAAGATAGTCTTTCAGTCTATTATATCCTCATAAATGATAGAGCAATTTTAATGTGTATTTATAGAGTTATTAAGTAATTTCCATTGCTCCATTCCATTGAGTGTTTGCCTCAGGCATGCTTTTATTGGATTCATACCCATGCTAAAGTGTACACTGAAAGACAGGTCTGCATTGCATTCACAGAGAAGTGTGTGGATAGGAGTGTGTCTTTTGTTATATCATATCCTTAAACAGAATGTAACCACAGGGGAAAAAAGGCAGTTTTACGTCATTGTCTACAGGGAAGCTTCTATATATATATATATATTTCTATATATATATCTTTAGTAATCATTTGAAAAAAGGGTTTTTCCAACATGTCACTCATCCACCAGAAAGTATGTGGTACTAAGTATTGAACTTAAATTTGACGTCTAAGATTTTTTTTTTAAATCCTCAAATAAACAGGGTGATGCCAATTATGTAATAATTATGTAATAACTGTTGGCACTAAACTTCACTGAATGAATGTATTGAAACAGAAGTTTTAAGTGCAATATCCAGTTATTTTCTTACTGCTTTTATGTGGACCCTTCCATCTGAACCTCCACTAAAGGTTCACACACAGACACTTATTATCAGGCTGGGAAAGTGTAATATTAGCTTCTCTAGCGTAGGAAGCAGAAGCCACCCAGAATCAGTCCCTTGAGAGACTCGCCAGGCACAGTGTGTGACATCCGTTCCGCTCTGACAGACCTATAGTAAATAATGTGACCAGACTGCAATAACTCACTGCTGTGCTTAAGAAGTTAAGTACTGAGTAGGGCTGTCACGATTCTTTGATTAAATTTGAGTACCGGAAATGGTGCATTCTATGATATAAACCCATTTAAAAGTCATAATAAAGCATAATGCTGTTGTGAATTCACAAACACTGCATGTCAATTAAATAAATATATGTGATGCAATTTTAATATATGCACTTTTAATTATCTACATGCGTGGACGTTACGTACGTGCATCTCAGAGTGGCTCCACAGTAAATACTGCTCCTCACAAACTGTTATTATTTACATGTGTGGAGCATTTCAAACTCCATCTCTGCATATTGCTATAAATTTGTGTTTATTAGAATGTTCAAGGAACACCATTTTATCAGATTTGTAAGGTAAATCATTTTTAAACCTACGAATACATCATTATCTTTCTAAATATGCTAACTGTTCATTGAGATTTCAAGATATAACTTTAAACCCTCAATCTGAGTTTACACGTTTTGATGTTCACATACAGTATTCAAGGAATTAAAATGGCTATAGCATTTCTGTCGTAAAAAATGGCAAAATATTATAGATTAAGTGGACATTTGACTTAAATGTTGCCTCTTTGCTATTATATACATATTTTGAGTAATTTTAAAGGCTATTGTTCACTTAGGTCTATTTTTATTACTACAAAAAATGAATTCTAATTATCCGAATACTCAAGTAATCGTCAGAATAATCGACTGATTGCTCTATTACCAAAATTATCGTTAGTGACAGCCAGTGTTGGGGAAAGTTATTTTTAAAAGTAATGTATTACAATATTGTGTTACTTCCTAAAAAAGTTACTAATTTCATTACTTAGTTACTTTTTATGGAAAATAGTGCGTTACGTTACTTTGGAGTTACTTTTAAATCTGGGCAGGGCTTGTTTGTTTTGAATACAAAAAAGTTATTATTTTACAAATGTAAAAGGCCTTTGGAAATGTAAATTCACATCTTTACGGTTGAGGACTCTGCACTTACTACTATTTAAAAAAGTAACTCAGATATTTCCTTCTTTCCTTCTTTACTAGTTCTATAAAAATCTATCTATCTATCTATCTATCTATCTATCTATCTATCTATCTATCAGTTCCTTATCCAGTTCTGTTTTATCTACTCACCAAAGCTGGTTTCACTTGCATTAGGCACTAGTTGAGTGTTAATTCTGGTTGCTGTCTACTCTTCTGTTTATTTTTTGTATAGATGGGGAAATCTTTTTAACAGTAGTGATGTGGTAAAGTTGGCCTAACTGGATAGTTCCTCATTTTTAGTTCTCCTCTGTATGCTTCCTCATATATGGATGGAACTAGTGACTTCTGGGAAGTCTTGGTAAATCTGAGATATCAAAGCATGTCAGCCTTAGTCAGTGGTTGTTTGCTAGATTCAAAATAGGATGTCCTTCATGTTTTCTAGGAGGTTCAAATGTTTGTATGTCATGACTATTTTCTGCATCATGCCCTGTTGAAACACTGGATGAGACCAAGACTGAATGTTCCAGACAGACTGAAAAATTATAAAGTCCCTCTAATGTCATTTGTTTGATAAACAGTTTGCTTTCATGGTGTTTTTCAATTATGCATTAATTGGCACGATTAAGAATTAAGAAAGATCTGTTCTTGTTCCACATATCTAATTAAGTCTAATCAGCAGTACTATAATTGTAGATTTAGTGCATTGCTATGTTCATTTTGCATGTCTTGGCTCCCTGCTTAAACTATATTTCATTCTCTCTATTACAGTTATTATCCCAAATTACTATAAAGTGATGAATCTTAACCTAATTGTTCTCCATAAATGTTTAGGTTTGTCTTTGGACCATCAGCCAATGTCAGGTGCTTCCCGTGTCAGACTTTCCGAGAGAGAGGAAGAGTGTCTATCCTGCTACCTCATGGCATGTGATGCTGCCCTGCTGTACCTGCAAGAGCTTGACAAGGTCTGCATGTGTTTTATATATTGTCAGTGGCTGGTTCACTCAGAACAGAATGTTTTTTCTGCGTAGACATGCCTCTAACTGCTGTTTTTGGCGTGTCTCGCTGCGGTTTCAGCATCTCGTGCATGAGTGATTTAAATTAAAAGAGACATTTTAACTTTATAAGCACTGACTCTAAATGCAAGAATGTGTTCTGTGTGTACGCCCTCTTAGACTGTATGTATATATTATATACAATATAAAATGTGTATGTTTTGTATTCATCTGTGTTCATTTGCATGTGTGTCCTCTTCACTAGACTGTTTCCACGCCAAGTTCAAAAACAGCTAAAAGCAGTTCACCAGTCTCTCATTTTGACTTGGACCCAGGATTCTTCCTGCAGGCTGCTCTTCAGAGCGCATACCTGACGCTGCTGAGAAAAGGGTGAGTGTGCACGTTGCTGATCTCAGATTCTTTACCCACAATTCTCTGCCCTTTATATTGAGCACTCATGCAGCCATGCACACACAGTATTCACAGCACAGCTTGATGTAATCCATTTATGGGCTCCATGTGAATATATGACCATGACTGTGTAAACACACCACTGGTATTCTTGTGTCAACATGACCATTGTACAGTGTGGATGTGCCAGTTATGTCCAGCAGGTGTCAGTGTTATAACACAGGTGATTTTACATGAGGTCTTGTATAAAGTCTCTGTGATATTGGCTTCATTTGAAATGGCATACTAACATACTATAACAAAAATAGTACGACTGTCAGTACATTCAAATGAGAGACTGCAAAAATATTAAATAATGTTATTTTTTTCGGTTCCGAAAAGAAAACAAAATAACATGTAAATTGTGTCGTTTTGTATGTATTATGCATAGTATGTGCACGTATGTGCACTGCAGCCTTTGAAGACACTGAACAGAGGTAGATTTCTGCATAGTGCTCTTTACTCATCTGCACTTCCCTCTTCTATACAAGAGTTCAGTGCTCTAAGACAGATATCAATGACAGTTCTATATTTCTCAAACTGCATCGAAACACAGGGGAAATGCAAACACTAAAATCAATCAACAACAAATCCACAATAATGAAATATAATAACATTACCTACATTTTTGAATTGAGTCTTTTTGTAACAAAAGCTTTGCAGCGAATCACTATAATAATGGCTAATTTAATAATGGCCATTATTATAGTCTAAATAATCTATTTATAAAAAATATAATACACACACACACACATACATATATATATATATATATATATACACTTACACACACACCGTGCCTTTGCAAAAGTATTCATATCACTTCATTTTTTCATGTTTTATGTTGTAGCCTTACGTTAAACTGCTTTAAACGACTCTTTTTTTTCACATCAATCTACACTTCATGCACCATAATGACAAAGTACAAAACGGATTTGTGACAACTTTGCAAATTTATTAAAAATAAAACACTGAAATAAGTGTATTGCATAAGTATTCATACCCTTAACTCAGTACGTAATTGAAGCACCTTTACAGCCTCAAGTCCTTTGGGTATGATGCAACAAGGTTTACACATCTGCATTTGGCAGTTAACTGCCATTCTTCACCTCTCCTCTTCACCTCTCAAGCTGGGGAGGTGGGCTGGCAGACATTTTCAGGTTTCTCCAGAAATGTTTGATTGCGTTCAACCCCAGGCTGTGGCTGGGCCACTCAAGGACTTTCACAGAGTTGTCTATAAGCCACTCTTGCTGTGTGCTTAGGGTCATTGTCTTGTTGGAAGGTGAACTTTCTGCCCAATCTGAGGTTCTGAATACTCTGGACTGGGTTTTCATTAAGGCTATCTCAATATTTTGGTGCATTGAGCTTTCCTTATACTCTAACGAGTCCCTCAGTTCCTGCCGCTGAAAAGCAGCCCCACAGCATGAGGCTGCTACCAGCACACTTTACTTATGGGATGGTACTCTGCAGGTAATGCGGTGCTTGGTTTCCTCCATACATGATGCTTGGAATTGAGGTTCATCAGACCAGAGAATCATGTTGCTCACAGTCTGAGGGTCCTTCAGGTGATTTTTGCAAAATCCTAGGGGGTTTTCTTGTGTCTTCACTGAGGCGGATTGAGTTTGGCCATATGGCCATAAGGCCTAGATTGATGTAGTGCTGCAGGTGTGTATCTTTTCAAATCATCATCATTCAAATAAATTTGCCACAGGTTAACTCCACTTAAAGTGTAGTAACATCTACAAGCAATATCTCCTGAGCTACATTTCAAGTGTCCCAGAAAAGGGTATGAAAACTTATGCAGTGGAATCTAATACATTTGAAAAGATGTACTTTGTCATTGTAGTTTATGGAGTCTAGATTAATGTGGGGAAGAAAGTAATTTAAAGAATTTTAACATAAGGCTGCAACACAAAAAAACGTGAAAAAAATGAAGTGGTATAAATACTTTAAGTGTGTGTGTGAATAAAAACAAAAGTAACTTACTTTATCCCTGAGATTATAAAAAGCCATAATGTAACTTACCATCAGGGTTGCCAGGTATCTGTAACAAAACCAGCACGATTGGTACTCAAAACAGCCCATTCCAAGGGAAAATGACTATCAAAATTACTCAGTGTTCCAGGGAGAGGAATTTCCCTTCAACCCACCGACTTAAAAAACAGCCCGCAGCAGCAGTATAAAAGTAGCCCAATACCGTGGGAAAACTGTGAACTTGGCAACACTGCATACCACTGCAAGGAATAGCCATTGTATACTGTACAGTCTGCAGTGAGCAGGACGAACTAAAGTTTGCCCTAATCCATTATCCTCATCCACTCTTTTCATACGGTCAACATGTACAGTAGTTGTGAAATAATAGTCATCAGTGTATTGTCCTTCTGTTAAGTCAATCATCATCTTATTTTCCAATCATTTTACTTCCCACAATCACGTATGCCCATGTGTTTTAGTCACTTGGCTCAGGGAACACAGCAGCTGCGGCGGGTCATGAGGGCTGTGGAGAGTCGGGGGTCTCAGAGTTTTCGTAAGGTGAGATCTGGGTAAATGGGATTTTTGATGCTCATAATCACTCAGCAGGATTCAGAAGTTGTTTTCTGTTGTGTTGTGTTATTCAGACAGTAGCACGCAGACTTGCAGAAGTGTTGCTGGGCTCAGTGTGTGAGGATGCGTACTGGGGTCCGTTGTCTCCTCCACCACCCGGCTGGCTGAAGAGAGAAGGATCCACACACCCCAAAGACGCCATCTACCCCTCGTACAGACCACCACAGCGCTACAACACTGAGGGGTCTGACTCTCTCTTCCCTTTCACATTCTTTATATATTTAAACAAATTTTTCATGTAGGAAACAAAGCATAATCAGAATATAAAAGCATAATAAAATAAAACTAAATGAGTAAAGTTTGATGACAAACTTTGACATTGGCTTGACAAATTAAAATAGCTTTTAAAAGCTTAAAGTTATTGAAGTTAAAAACTAATTTAGAATATTAGACCCCATTAGACCTCATCAGACTGCTAAGAAACCACATAAAACCATTAGTCCTTTAAAAACCACTAACCTGCTGAAAAAAACAGCTAAAACCAGACGTTAACATAGGATGATGACAGAATGATTTAGCATTTTGCTAGCATGTTTCTAACATGTTTTAGCAAGTTGTTAGTGTGATTTAACACATTGTTTGTATTTTTAGCATGTTTATAGCATGGTAGCATTTTATATAAATGTTTATAGCATGGTATACCATGTTGCTAGCATGTTTTAAGACATTGCCAGAATGATTTAGCATGTTGCTAACATGTTTCTATCATGTTTAACACATTTGTATCATGTTTTAGCAAGTTGCTGACATAATTTTAACACATTGTTAGCATGTTTTAGCACATTGCCAGAATGATTTTGCATGTTGCTAACATGTTTCTAACATGTTTTAGCACACTGTTAGCATGTTTAACTTGTTAGCATGTTTCTATCATGTTTCAGCAAGTTGCTAGCATGATTTAGCACATTGTTAGCATTTTTAACATTTATAGCATTCTAACATTTTTATTAATTTTTATAGCGTGATTTACCATGTTGCTAGCATGTTTTAAGACATTGCCAGAATGATTTAGCATGTTGCTAACATGTTTCTATCATGTTTAACACATTTGTATC
Source organism: Labeo catla (assembly GCA_012976165.1). NCBI lineage: Eukaryota > Metazoa > Chordata > Actinopteri > Cypriniformes > Cyprinidae > Labeo > Labeo catla. The sequence goes on along the minus strand of VONZ01000230.1, from coordinate 273,308 downwards.
ATGTTTTAGCAAGTTGCTGACATAATTTTAACACATTGTTAGCATGTTTTAGCACATTGCCAGAATGATTTTGCATGTTGCTAACATGTTTCTAACATGTTTTAGCACACTGTTAGCATGTTTAACTTGTTAGCATGTTTCTATCATGTTTCAGCAAGTTGCTAGCATGATTTAGCACATTGTTAGCATTTTTAACATTTATAGCATTCTAACATTTTTATTAATTTTTATAGCGTGATTTACCATGTTGCTAGCATGTTTTAAGACATTGCCAGAATGATTTAGCATGTTGCTAACATGTTTCTATCATGTTTAACACATTTGTATCATGTTTTAGCAAGTTGCTGACATAATTTTAACACATTGTTAGCATGTTTTAGCACATTGCCAGAATGATTTTGCATGTTGCTAACATGTTTCTAACATGTTTTAGCACACTGTTAGCATGTTTAACTTGTTAGCATGTTTCTATCATGTTTCAGCAAGTTGCTAGCATGATTTAGCACATTGTTAGCATTTTTAACATTTATAGCATTCTAACATTTTTATTAATTTTTATAGCGTGATTTACCATGTTGCTAGCATGTTTTAGCACATTGACAGAATGATTTACCATTTTGCTAACATGTTTCTAACATGTTTTAGCACATTTCTTGCATAATTTAATTTCTTAACATATTTCTATCGTGTTTTAGCAAGTTGCTAGCATTTTAGCACATTGTTAGCAATTTTAGCATGTTTATAGCCTGCTAACATTTTATATAAACTTTTATAGCATGATTTACCATGTTGCTAGCATGTTTTAGCACTTTGACAGAATAATTTAGCATTTTGCTAACATGTTTCTAACCTGTTTTAGCACATTTCTAACATGATTTAAATTATTAGTGTATTTCTACCATGTTTTAGCAAACATGATTTAGCACATAGTTAGCATTTTTTAACATGTTTATAACATGGTAGCATTTTATATAAATTTTTATATCATGATTTACCATGTTGCTAGCATGTTTTAGCACATTGACAGAATGATTTACCATTTTGCTAACATGTTTCTAACATTTTTAAGCACATTTCTAGCATGATTTAACTTCTTCACATATCTCTATCATGTTTTAGCAAGTTGTTAGCATGATTTAGCACATTGTTAGCATTTTAACGTTTATATGCTAGCATTTTTTAGATATTTTATAGCATGATTTACCACGTTGCTAGCATGTTTTAGCACATTAACAATGATTTAGCATTTTTAACATGTTTATAGCATGCTAGCATTTTCTATCATTTTTTATAGCATGGTTAAACATGTTGCTAGTGTGGTTTAGCACATTGGTAACATATTTTAGCTTGTTACTACATGTTTTAGCAAATTGCTAGCATGATTTAACACATTCATAAACAGATAGGTAAACAGGAAATCGGAAAAATATAGGAAAATGGTTGTCTGGTCATAATTTAGCATACTGTCAGAACATGCTTAATAGCTGAGCTGACTTTGCCAGTCTCTAGGGGGAGATACTTTTAGAAGTTTTGTCTCAGAAAAAGAAGAAAAAATCTTACAAAGCAGGTCAGAATGCTTTGTCATGCCAATAAGTGTTCATTTGAGCAGTTTAATGTACAGCACATCTCACTGCTATCATTAAATTGCATTGTATACATCAGCCATAGGATTGTATTGATCGATCACTTGAATCAGAGAGCATGAACAAAAAGACAAGCAGAGGACAGCGCTGGGGTTTGTTTGCCTGCTTTAATATTCAGGACACGGTGGAATGCTGTGTTGTGAATAAAACATACTGTAACTGTACCTGTGAGTCTGCAGACGCCAAGCAGAGAAAGGAAAAATACAAGAGAGATGAAAAGACAAGGGGAGACTTTTGACAATGCGTCTGAAGGACAGAAATGAGAACATTTGAAAGGAATATTCTAGTTTAGCATTCTGGGTACAGTTCAGTAACACACTATGATGGGACTCCAGATGGTATGGAGGGAAGTAGGATAAAGGGATGAGAAGGGGAAAGAAGAGATGAGAGAAACAGATCCTGTAAACAAAGACAAAATTGTTCAGAATACCAATAAGACGTTAAAAATGTGACAACTGTGAGGATGGAAGTGAGTACAAAGAGCTCAGTTACAGACTGACATATGTAACTAGAGACTGACACACACACACACACACACCTTGGTGACGTGGTTTTTCCTTTTCCTGTTGCCACCCTGCAGAGCTTTCTGTCCACAGGACGTGGTTGAAGAGGCGGTGCTGGTGCTTCTCATCACAGAATCAATGGTGAGACAGTCTTCCTCACATTCATCCTTTCTTCCTTAACATGCTGTGTTGTGACGTCTTTTCTATTTAGCTGCATCTTGAGAACTACTGCATAATTGTATTAGGAAGAAATAGGAAAACCTGACATTTGTCAAACCTATTTGATGTTATTTGTTATGTGAAACACAAAAGGAGGATTTTTTTTCAGTAATGTCCCTCTCTTCCATACTAAGTTTAGTGTGACCTCTAAATTGTCCTTTGGAGGTGGACTATTTTTCTAGGTGGATGAACTTGGATGCCCCAGTAAGATAAATATCCTACTTTTGGCATGGAAAAAATTTGAAACATAATAGATTGTCTGCTAATCTTCTTACTGTTCAAATGAGATTTTGGTAACACTTTAGAATACAGTTCCGTCATTAATGAATAACTACACAGGAACAAATGACTAATGCACTATTAACATTATTAATAATTACTACTAACTAACAAGAAATTCATATTAACAAATCAGTAAGCAACAGTAGTTCACTATTAGCTTAATGTTCATAATTAATGTGAATGATGCAAAATGTATAATTAATTCTAAAGTAAAGATCATGGTAACCCACTAGTAATGACTTAAGAATTACCAAATACTTCAGAAGGGATTATAAATTTTTTGGATCCGTATTCTAAAGTGAAAATCATGATAACTCTTGTAATGACTGAAATCATTATAAGCTATTGAGGTATATGTAAGGTTTTGGATAGTAATGACTCAAGTGTTTCTACATCCCTCTTAAGGAATTACTAATTATTTGGATCAGTATTCTAAAGTGAAGATCATGGTAACCCACTAGTAATGACTTGTTATTATTAGTGTTACCAAAGCCATCGGAAGTATTACTATCCAGAACCTTACAAAAACCTCAAAAGTTTTTAGTCATTAGTACTTTTGCTCTTCACTTATATGAATACTGATCCAAACAAGTAGTAATTCCTTCTGATGGATTTGGTAATACCTGAGTCATTACTAGTGGGTTACCACGATCTTCACTTTACAATTAATTTTACATTTTGCATCATTCACATTAATTATGAACATGTATATAGCTATTCTTAGCAATTGTCCAGGAGATATGAAAAAGATATAGTAGCTAATAGTGAACTACCACGTTCAACTGAGCACTATTACTTTCTGATTCGTTAATCAGAGTTTCTTATTAGTTAATAGTAGTTACTAGAATGTTAATAGTGCATTAGTCATGTGTTCCTGTGTAGTTATTCATTAATGATGGAACTGTATTCTAAAGTGTTACTGATATTTTTTAAAAAAAGAAATTAATACTTTTAATCAGCAAAGATACGGTACCTGTCAAGTTTTTGAACAGTACGATTTTTAATGTTTTAAGTCTCTTCTGCTCACCAAGCCTGCATTTATTTGGTCCAAAATACAGCAAAAGCAGTACAATTTTGGATTATTACTATTTGTTTTTTATTAGAAACAATTTTAACCCTTTAACTGTCACTGTCCCCTTTGTGGGATACCTAAGTTACTTCTCCATTTTACAAATAAATGCTAATCTAATCATGACAAATTATATATCGTTGGGAATGTCTAAGACTCCTAAATAGATATTTTACCACTATTTTGTTTTACAAATTATGTAGAAAAAGTAATAGATTAATTTATGACAAGAGTGCACCTCAAAACATCTACATCATAACAGGAGTTCTAACCTTTGTCACAAAAGACTTTCTCCGTTGCCTTTTTCCCTATCCATTTAGATATCATAAGAAATTCTATGTGAACTGAAAACTGAAAATCTCAAAATTCATCCTTTGAAAACCATTTTAAAATCAGACATTGCGTTACCATGGAAATTGTGCATCAAAATCATATGGATATAACTTTGGATAGTGTATTTTCATGTCTGTGTTCAAGAGTGACAGTTGAAGGGTTAAATGTAATTTATTCCTGTGATCAAAGCTAAATTTTCAGCATCATTACTCCAGTCTTCAGTGTCACATGATCCTTCAGAAATCATTCTAATATGCTGATTTGCTGTTCAAAACACATTTCTTCTTATTATTATTAATATTATTTAAAACAGTTAATTGATGAATAGAAAGATCCAAAGGTCAGCATGTATCTGAATTAAAAAGCTTTTGTAACATTATAAACTATACCATTTAAAAGCTTTGAGTCAGTATACTTTTTTATTTTATTTTGGGAGGAAATAAATGATAGAAATTAATACTTTTATTTAGCAAGAATGCTTTAAATTGATCAAAAGTGACGTGATAATGTTACAAAATGTTTCTATTTCAGATAAATGCTGTTCTTCTGAACTTTCTATTCATCAAAGAAACCTGAAAAAAATATTCAGCTGTTTTCAACATAATAATAATACATGTTTTTGAGCAGCAAGTCAGAATATTAGAATGATTTCTGAAGGATCATGTGACTGGATTAATGATGATAAAATTCAATTTTGAAATCACAGGAATAAATTACATTTTGAAATATATTCAAATATAAAATAATTATTTTGAATAGTACATATATATATTAAAATTTTACAGTTTTTGCTGTAATGTCTTTAAAAACATTAAAAATCTTACTGTTCAAAAACTTTTGACTGGTAGAGTATTCTTGAGCAGCAAGGCATATTAGAATGCTTTCAAAAGACTGCTGAAAATTCAGAAAAAAAAATACATATACAATATATATATATATAGGAAATTGTCCATTTGAATTGTAGTAATATTTCACAATGTTACTGTGTATATAGTATTTGTAAGATGCAGAATTGGTACATCTTGTAAAAACATTAATCCACAAAACCCTTACCAACCCCAAACTTTTTGATCAATATATGTTGTTTATCAAGATATAAAGCACATTTTAAGAAATGTAGGATTTCATTTATATTTATAGATATTATTTCGTGTGGTATTTGTGGTAAAACTTTGTATTTCTATGACATATGACATACTGTTTCAAATTGTCTGTTAGAAATTTTATGGTAATACAGACCCAGGTGTTTTTACCAGAACATTTTAATATATGAAAATGCCATGTTTATGTTTAAAAATCATTTGTCTGTCAGATACTTGTATTTTTCCAGGATTTTCATTTTTGGGTGAGCTATCCTTTTATCACAGAGCTTACTAACCCCAAAGGCCCCCACAAACAGTACATTTTGTGTGTATTTGATTCCCATTTCTGTTCTTGAACACTTTACTTATGAGCTAATGAGTTGAATTGAACATAAAAAAGTATCTAAAATGTGCAGCGCTGGAGGTTCTCCTGCACCAGGATCGGGAAACCCAGCTATATTTACCATATTCCTAACCCTCTCTCTGTTGTCCCTTGTAGGCCAGTGGCGAGGCGGTAATCAGCCGCACACCGGAGCATCAGGAGGCGAGGGAGAATAGCATGCAGGATGCCTCCTCCGTCTACGACCTGCTGAGCGTCGCCATGGCCAGGAGGGGGCAGTACGCCATGCTGTCAGAGGTGAGATGAGTCAGCACAGATCCGTATCGACCCCGCGCTTTGCAAACAAGAGCAAGTGACCTGTATTTTACGTAGTAGCTTTTTCTCCTCCTTTGTCACAAGCTGCCTCTTTCAGTCTGTCAATCTCTCTCTTGTCTCCTCCCAGTTGCATTGGTGCTTTTTTCCCACTTTCTCCTTCATCCTGACCTTCAGGTTGTTTCAGTAGTTGAGCTGTTACGTGATGGTGAGCGTTTACTCAGAGACGTTCTCAGGTGAATCTGAATCTAAGCTTAATGTTTTCACTGAATCCATGTCATTTCACTGGTAACCCACTGCCATTACTCGGTATTACCAACACATGCCTGCGTGTATGTCGAACGCAAATCCCTTTCTCATCAAATTTAAGCTCACTTTCTCATGCATGTGCCATGATGTGATGTGTACAGGATACACACAATCCCCTATCCGTGCTGAAAACAACAAGATCCTTCCTAGAAATAACTAGTTGTGCTGAGCAGTGTCAACCGCATTATCATTTTCTTGGAAGGCTGCTTGCCTGTTTAAAATTTTCGTTCTGACTATGTTGTGGTGTGATTGTTTGTCATCAGTGTTTGGAGCGGGCCATGAAGTTCTCCTATAATGAGTTTCATCTTTGGTACCAGCTTGGCTTGTCGTTGATGGCAAGTGGGAAGGTGAGATTCAAGGCCTATTGTCATCACCAATGTTCTATTCATATGTTAGTCATTGCAATAATTTGCTACATTTTAGATTCAGTTAAATAAATGTGTTCTAGTGCTTGAGGCGAAAGAAGATGCATTACTTTTTTATCTGACTTAAATATGTATTTGAAATTGAAAAAGCCTTTAAAAAGGATAGTTCACCCAAAAATGACAATTCTGTCATCATTTACTCACCCTTAAAGGGATCGTTCACCCAAAAATGAAAATTACATCATGATTTACTCATCCTCAAGCCGTCCTAGGTGTATATGACTTTCTTCTTTCAGACGAATACAATTTAGAGTTATATTAACAATGTCCTGGCTCTTCCAAGATTTATAATGGCAGTGAATGGCTGTTGAGATTTTGAAATCACGGTTTATAAAGTTTTAAATATGAATATTTTTCTTACACAAATGCCTACTTCAGTAGGCCTTTATTAACCTACCAGAGCTGTAATGAGTACTTTTTATGATGGATGGACACTTTATTGGACTAAAAAATCTCAACAGCCATTTACTGCCATTATAAAGCTTGAAATTTTTTAATGTAACTCCAACTGTATTCGTCTGAAAGAAGAAAATCATATACACCTTTATTTTTGGGTGAAGTAACACTGTAAGTTGTTTCAAACCTGTATGAGTTACTTTCTTCTTGTAACACCCAAAAGAAGCTATTTTGAAGAATTTTGGTAACCAAACAGTTGCTGGTAGCCATTGACTTTCATTATGGGGAAAAAAAAATACTATGACTACTATGGAGTCTATGGCAATCTTTTTTTGTGTTCAACACAACAAATACAAACAATTTAAGGTCTGAAAAAAATTAAGGGTGAGTTAATGATGACAAAATGTTCATTTTGGGGTGAACTATTCCTTTAAGAGATGTAGGCATATCAGGTGATTTTCACACCACACTAACCCTGGGTTAATATCAATGTAGCGGCAACATTTTAGACTTTTGTGATGCACAGAAATATTTTAGTTTACTGAAACACAAAGTTTTCAGTTAACCTGAACAGGAAAATAAAGTTGCAGTAATTAAATTTGGTTAGTTGGGCCTTTATGTTGTTCAGGGTGTCGTATTCTCAGCTGATATAACACACCAGTCGTAGTCAGGGTTGCCAAGTTTTCACAACAAAATCCACCCAATTGCTCCTCAAAACTAGCCCAATCCCGTTTCGAGGGGGAATCCACTGTTAAAAATTGCGTTTGTTGGATAAAATACACATTTTTTGGTGGGTTTCCAATGGTAAAATACACATTGCAGGGGATAAATATCACGTTTTTGGTATCGCTTCAACCTGCGGACATGAAAAACAACCCGCGACAACATTATTAAATTAGCCCTATTCTGCGGGACAATTGCGGACTTGGCAACACTGGTTGTAGTTAAGTTCTTCAGTGAGCCGCCTCTTAATATTTCAGAGAGCGTCAAGCTCACACATGAACTTAAACACATTTTGAAGTGTGATGTGAGAGGATTGTGAAGTTTGTACAGGAAGTGACTAAAGCACACAGGACCATCAGTTCTCATGTGAGTATTACAACATGCTTATATTGTACTTCACAAAAAGCTTACATTTATGTATGCTTACATAATGTACTCTCAACACTTTCATAAATGTGTGTACAACAGTTGGTGAGAAGCAATGGTTTATAGTAATATATATATATATATATATATACACTGCCCTCCAAAAGTTTGGAAACACCCCTGCAAAGTGTGGTTTTGGACGATATCAGCATAAATCCTTATCATCTTTTGGTGCAAATACATTAAAGTAACTTGACATTATCATTGAAGACCAGCAATAATAATTTTCATTTTGATTACGTAATAATGGCAATATATACATGTCAAAGTCAGACATGCCCCTTTGCCAGCTGTGATGCCTGGTTACTGCTTTAAACTTGGCCCAGGTTTTTAAAAGAATTTTGGGTCAGCACACCTTAATAGCTTTAACAATTGATTGCCAATTAAGTTTAGAATACAATGAATTTAGGCCCAGATTATGCAGAGCTGTAATAGCTGCTAATAGTGGATATTTTGATGAATCGAAAATTTAGTTTTTTTCTATGTATAAACTGTTTATGTAATAAAATATGTTTTCGTAGTTTGTGTTGTCCCTTGTCAGTGCAAAATTATCACAAATTAGAAAGGATTCATGCCAATATTGTCCAAAACCCCACTTTTCTAGGGTGTTTCCAAACTTTTGGAGGGCAGCGTATATATATATATATATATATATATATATATTTATATATTAGTATGTAGTATATATTTATAAAAAAAAAAAAAAACGGGGTGCACTATCCCTTTAGAACGTTGTATAACAGTGTGGTGCTAGTGAGTTGTGAATTGACAGTCCACCAATCATAAACTGCCTCAGTTTCTGTCTCATTGAATATTCGTGAGCTCTTGTACAGATGCAGGGGCTGTATTGTGCTGTTTCTAGTTTCAGAAATAGGTAAAATGTTGGTGATGGGAAAATCCCACTCTGCATGTTTTGTTGTTGTTTTATATTGTGTTTCTAAGTCTTACGATAACCAGAAATATATGTGACAACATCTCCACACAAGCAGTTATTAACACAGGTCATGCTCTTGTTGTGTAATCTACTTATCCAGTCAATGTTATTAACCTCATGAATATGCAAATGAGAATGCTCATCTGTGGGTAATAATCCAAAATGACCCTAGGTTAACGATTTTAATGATTGAAGGTTCACGCTTCTTACATTGTGTGTAGATGAATGTAAAACACCTACATTACCATATAAAGAAAAACTACATAAAAACTATCAAACAATATTTTGAATTGCTCTCTCTTACATGATATTTTACAGAATGAGGGTGCAGTGTCGGTACTTAAAGAGTGTGTGACAATGAGACCACAGGACCCCATCCCACCTATGCTTGCAGCAAAATTGTGCATCAACCAGCTGCACTGGGTGAGAATAAGACAAAAACCACATGTGCACAAAACACAGAATCATTCTGCAAAACTAAAAATTAAAAAAACATTGTGCAGAAATGTTTGGTTTATAGAAGACAGTTATCAGTTAATGCTCTAAAAGTTTCAGCATTTTTTTGTTTAAGATTCTTTAAAAATGAATTAATATTTTTATTCAGTGAGGATGGATTAAATTGATCCAAAGTGGCATTAAATACATTTATAAGGTTATAATGCTTAGTTTAAATAAATGCTGTTCTTTTGAACTTGAAATTTAAAAAAAAAATAGCAAAAAATATATCACATTTTCCATAATAATATTAAACAGCACAACTGTTTTCAACATTATAAGAAATGTAGAGAATAAAATGAGTATATCAGAATGTTTTCTGAAAGATCATGTGAGTGAAGACTGGAGTAATGATGCTGAAAATTCAGCTTTGCACCACAGGAATAAATTACATTTTAAAATATAGCTATGCAAGCATCGATTGATGGGGTTCAAGTGCGTTAAGACATTTAAGCATATATGTAAAAAGATATTACATATTATTTATCAAACTTGTAATGACCCAAATCAATGATAAAAAAGAAGCATTTTTGGCAAATCCAGGTTTATCGTATTTCATTTACCTTTTTACCTTTTTAACTCTTATAGCACCAGCTATAGTCCAGTCTCCCTAAAATTTGTTTAGAATGCATGCTTGTTTAGAATCACCTGTCACATGTGCTCACCACGTTGCGTGAAGTTTTGAGTTTTCATTTAGGCTTTATAGGATTTTAGGTATGTTTGGACAGGCCTCTTTTCTAAATGACCCCCTTATAGCTTCCCAAAGGGTAAATGTCAACTTTGTGCACGTGTGAAAACACAGTGCAATATACCATTGTTTACGCCACCTTGAAAAATACAGTATCGCCCCCTAGTGGCTGATTTGTTTCAAGTTTTTCACAGACCTTAAGGGCCGTAAGTCGAACAGGCCCACCGAGTTTTGTTCCAATTGACCTCCGTTAACCTGATCTAATAGGCGCTCAATGGTGGCTATGTGTTTTGAGATATGCAAATGTCCTTAAAGCCACTTGTGGCACTTTGGACCAAGACTGTGTGCAGTGATTTTCATGTCGTTAGGACAAACAGTTGCGTAGTTATGGCCATTTTTATGTTTTTTTCCCTCGTATAGCGCCACCAAGTGGCCAAGCTCCATTACTTTTTCCATGTAACCTCAAATTCAGCTCTTACATGCGCATTGTGAGTTTGGTGAAGATATCTCAGTCCATTCAAAAGTTGTAGCCATTTTAGTAAAAGCTGCCCTGCCCCTTTCGAATGTTTTGGAATTCCTATGCAACGGTGAGACGAAAGTTCAACTTTTTTTGTTAAATATTTATATTCACTCTCCTGAGAATCTTCCTGCACTGGTGTGGTTCCAATCAGGCGAAAAACCTAGGACTAGTTTGCAAAAGTAAGTTTTTCAAAAAATGCAAAATACCCGAAAATTTTGCCAAGGATTACAACAACGTAAGACACTTGAGCCTGCGACGAATGGTTTAAGTTATTTTGTACTTTTGATCGCACTAGTGACCCTGTCAGGTGAGCCTTGGTGTCATTGTCAGTGGTGTGAGTACTACCATCCCTCCAAGTTTCAAGTCTCTATGACTTACAGTTTGGTCTGCCTGATCAGGTTTACGTGAAGATTGCTGATCCTTGGCCATTCTAACAATTAGAATAGGGTTTCAGGTTCTAAATATATTAAACAGTTAATTTAAATGTTAATGTTTCACAATATTGCTGTTTTTACTATTTCTGGTAATCATAAGAGACTTTTTTAAAAAACATTAAAAATGCTGCTGACCCAAAATGTTGAACCATAGTGTACATACCAGCCAAAGGAAAATATGTTTGTATGTTTTAGGCTATGAATGAAATAAGCAATGGGCATTTGAGGAAAATTCATTGAAAATATTCACTTTGGCGTCCATAAATCCTTAAATCCATAAATCCTAATCTCATAAATCCTATATAATCCTAATATATTTATATTAAAACTAGCTGTGCTCACAGCATTATTCATTTAGAAATGATTTGTGATCCAGATGACATTAAAACTGTACGAAAACATTAAATCAGCCTTTTTAAAGGGATGCTATTATGCTTTTTCACTTTTTGAACTTTAGTCAGTGTGTGGTGTGTATCTTTGGGCATAAAAAAGATCTACAAAGTTATTTTAATCTAGTTTGCGCTAACAGTTGTAAACGGAACTTGGTCTTTGACAAGGGGTGTGGCAGTACTGAAACACCGTCTAAGCTGTTCGCCAATCGCAACGCAGTGGGACAGCTAACCAAACACAACACATTTCGTTTTTCGGAAGGCGGGCCTTCATTAAACCCCATACTAATCGAGCTATTTGTGCCAAGCTGGGAGAAATGTATTGTAATAATGTAAATTTTGTGAAAAATAATGCGTTTTTCAAACCACCAAGCATGAAAACATGTTCTAGTACACCGGCAAAACAAAATCAAGACTTTGTAAAAGAGCATAATAGGATCCCTTTAAAATACTTTTTGTGCTGTACATATCGCTTAGTCTAATAGGTGATCAATAGGTGATCTCTGTTTTACAATAATACTAATAAGACACAATGCACAGTCACAACCAATCAAAACTGTTGACAGAGATTGCAGCATCCATTGGAAGTGCAGTGATGAATACAGACAGTACACCATAAGAGGCTTATAGCACAATAGAGCAGTATAGCCACAAAAACTTACTGCACAGGCTTTAATGCCAGATAGCACACCATCCCACAGTCACACTTCAGACCGGCCCTTTATCATCACAGCATCAAAACAGGGCATGCGGGGATTTGTCCTCAAACAGTTGTCCTTGATGCTGATTCATGTCAGCATGTCTAGCATTTCAGTTAATGAATAGCATACAGTAGTAAGTAATTTAATTTGTATATGCTACCAGTGAAAAGGTTGGAATAAACATGTTCTTCAATATTTTTAAAAAAAAAAGTTTTCTAAGCTTTTAATCAGTAAAATTGTTTTCTATTTGAATAAATTTTAAAATGTAATTTATTCCTGTGATGCAAAGAGGAATTTTCAGTATCATTTCTCCAGTCTTTAGTGTCACATGATCCTTCAGAAATCATTCTAATACGCTTTCTGCTCAGTTATTATCAATTATTGTTGGTGCATTATCAATGTTTAAAACAATTTTAGGTGCTTAATATTTTTTGTGGAAACAACAATCCATGGTTTAAACTAGGGATTGACCGAAACGTATCGGCCGAAATGCTTGCGCGTTTTGTCAGTAAAGCCGGTTCTGTAATCAGCGGTAAATGCCATCAGGTGCGTGATTTCACGTTGAGCCGTATATACTACACACAGCCGTTGTTCACTGACGAGCTGCGCAAATTCAACACTGATAATGAACATGGATTTGCGCAGCTACTCAACGTGAAATCACGCACCTGATGGCATTTACCGCTGATTACAGAACCGGCTTTACTGACAAAACGCGCAAGCATTTCGGCCGATACGTTTCGGTGCATCCCTAGTTTAAACCCATAACCGTAAGTTTCTAGCTCAGATCTTTAACCTCTACACCACTCCACCACTATATCATTGTAAGTTGAGAAGCACTGATATAAATCATCTAATGGTTGTGTAAATGTGTGTGTCAGCTGGAGGATGCAGTGACCCTCTCAGCAGGTGTGGTTGCTTTAGGAGAGCATGCTGGGGAGTCTCTTCCTCGAGCTCATCTGGCCATCGGACTGTGCCGTAGTCTGCAGGCCTCTGACGGTAAGCCCGGCCTTTAAGCGCGATTATCATTCTCTGATGCTAAAAAATGATCCAGGCCCCCAGCTGTCCTCAGCTGCTCCCTCATGTCTGTGGTGACTCACTCTTTAACTGTGTGTTTGCAGCTACGCTGAAAGCCGATCGCGATGAGTTCAACAGAAGAGCGCTGCAGTCACTACGGAAGTACGCTTGATGTTTACCTCTTATGTTTCAGCATGTGTGCTTAACACAGATTGTGTTAAGGAGGCATCAGCCACCCACTGTGTGGGAATAGTTTCAGATGATCCTTTGCTATGTTTATACCATAAAGTATAATAATATTAAAACTGACAGCATTTTTTTTCTCAAAACCACGTCACTGTTTAAAAGTTTGGGGTCTGGAAGATTTTTTTAAGGTTTTTAGAAGAAATATGTTGTATTTCAACCAATGCTGAATTTATTTGATTAAAATACAGTAAAAACAATAACATTGTGAAATATAATTACAATTTAAAATGTTTTCTATTGTAATATACTTATAAATTAATTAAATTGGCTTAGGAAGCCAACTTACTGATCTAATTAAAACTTATTCTTTCTCATGTTTTTCTTTTTATTCATAGCCAAATATTAAAAGTATCTACTCCTTGAGCTTTAAACCTACAATCGCTTTGGGTCAGACCTTCAGACTGGTCTGACTTGGTCTGACTAAGGGTTATTTTTGTTTACTGATTCAGCTGGTTTTAGCTTGTTGTTAACTGTTTGTTAATCCTGCTAGAAACATGCTAATCTTGCTAACAACATGTTAATCGTGCTAGAGATGTGTTAACAACATGCTAATCATGCTAAAACATGTTGGTAACATGCTAATCATGCTAGAAACATGCTACACGTAAACAATATGCTAATAATGCTAGAAACATGTTGAAACATGATGATCATGTTACAAGCGTGCTATCAGCCTGCTAACAACATGCTAGTCATGTTAACAACATGTTAACCACATGTTGATAATGTTATAAACATGCTAGCAACATGGTAATAATGCTAACAAGTTGGTATCAACATGCTAATCATGCTATCAACATGTTAATCATGTTAAAACAGGTTAGAAACATGATAATCATACTAAAAACATGGTAACAAGCTACTCATGCTAACAACATACTAGCAACATGGTAATCATGCTATCAACATGATAACAACATGGTAATAATTCTAGAAACATGCTGTCAACATGTTAGCAGTATATTAACATAGTAATAATCATGTCTAAACCATGTTAACAACATGCTAATCATTCTAGAAACATGTTATCAACATGCTAATCATGCTAACAACGTGTTAATAATGCTAACAAGTTGCTAGCAAAATGTTAATCATGCTATCAACATGTTAATCATGTTAAAATATGTTAGAAACATGATAATCATACTAAAAACACGGTATCAAGCTGCTCATGGTAACAACATACTAGCAACATGCTAATCATGCTACCAACTTGCTAACAACATGCTAATCACGCTAGCAACATGATAACATGAAACATGGTAAAATAATCATGCTAAAACCATGCTAGCAACATGCTAATTCATGCATTCTAGAAACATGTTATCAACATACCAATCCTGCTAGAAACTTGCTAATCTTGCTAACAACATGTTAATCATGCAAGAAACATGTTAATAACATGTTAATCATACTAAAACATTTCGGAAACATGCTAATCATACTAGAAATATGTTAACCACATACTAATCATGTTAGAAATGTGAATAATGCTAAAACATGTTAGCAACATGCTTATGATGCTAGAAACATGCTAACAACATACTAATGCTAGAAACATGTTAATTGTGCTAGAAACATGTTAACAACATGTTAATTATGCTACATGTTGGTAACATGCTAATCATGCTAAAAACATGTTGATAACATGTTAATTGTGCTAGAAACATGCTAACAACATACCAATTGTGCTAGAAACATACTAATCATGCTAGAAACATGCTATCAACATGACACACATGCTAGCAACATACTAATAATACTAGCAACATGGTAACAGCATGCTAATAATTTTAACAGTAAGCTAATGCTAACATGTTAACATGTTTGAAACAATGATAAAATGCTGATCATGCTAGAAACATGGTAACAACATGTTAATTATGCTAATAAGATGCTAATCATGTGAAGAACATCCTAATAATGTTAGAATCATACTAGCAACATGCTAATCATGCTAAAAACAAATTCACAAAGTTAATCATGCTAAAACATTTTGCCAATATGTTAGAAACATTCTAGCAACATGCTATTATTCTAAAAACATGTTAGCAACATTCTAATCATGCTCAAAACATGCTAACAACATGCTAATCATGCTAGCAACATGTTAAATCATGTTAGCAATGTGCTTAAGCATGATAGTAAGATGCTGCAATATTATTTATTTAAATGTTCCAACTTAAGCTTTAGTATCACATGATCCTTCAGAAATCATTCTAAAATGATGATTTGCTGCTCTAGAAACATTTCTTATCATCAATGTTAAAAACAGCTGTGCTGCTTATAATATTTTTTTTTTCAAGATTCTTTAATGAATAAAAAGAACAGCATTTATTTGAAATAAAAATATAACAATATAGAAGACTACTGTTACTTCTTATCAATTTAATGCAGCCTTGCTGAATAAAAGTATTAATTTCTTTAGAAAAAACCTTACTTACAAACTTTTGCATGGTAGTGTATCTATATGCATTTTTTATGTGAAAAACTGTGCTGTTAACAGAAGAAAATAATCACAAAAAATCTCAAAATTATTTATAAAACACTGAATTTGGTGATACATAAATTTGGTGAATATTAAGATTAAAAAAAATAATAATTCAAAAAACATTTTCATGTTTTTTCTCTCACTTATTTCTTAGATATCATAGTTATCTAGTTAATGTGTTATGGAAACTTGATTCTAAATCCAAATCTTTTCATTTACACAAATGGTAATGTTGTCAAATTTTTAATCATGTTACTATGCAGTTTCACAATTTCTTTAAAAAAAAATGCAGTGTCACAATTAATTGCAAGGGTTTAAGGTCAGCCTGGTAAAAAAGTTTTTTTTTCCTTTCAGAGCACATGCATTGGACCCTGAGGACCCTCAGATCACCTTCTACCTCTCACTGCAACTTGCGCTGATTCGACAGGTTAGCACGTTAATGCGTCAATCTCGCTGACTAGATGCAGAATTTCGTCAGTATATCAGATTTCCTTTCTTCATACTTTCCAAGAAAAGAAATTTACATTAATCTCTCTTCTTATTTTGCATGGCTGTGGATTTTTGTAGCTTTTGTTTACACATACGACTGTCAAGGTCACACGATTGTGTGAACAGTTCTTTATCTCATCATATTCCTACCTACTGTATGTGACCTCTTGTGTTTGTGGTAGGTGTCAGAAGCGATGGAGCCGCTGCAGTCAGCTCTGAATATTCGTGGGGATGATCTACACTCTCTACATCTGTTGACTCTACTGCTCAGTGCCCAGAAACACTATCAACACGCCCTTGATACACTTAAACTCGCCATTAACCAGCACCCGGACAACTTTAAGTATGTTTTCATCTAAAAATTAATATTCATCATCATTTGCTCAACATCGTGTCATTCTAAAGTTAGCCAATAGTCCACTTTCAACTAATTATAAGTAGGGCTGGCAAATGACTAATCGCAATTAATCGCATACAAAATAAAGTTTGAGTTTGCCTAATATATGTGTGTGTACTGTGTAATTATTATGCATATATAAATGCAAACACATTCATGTATATATTTAAGAAATATTTACAAGTATATGTATTTAATAAATACTCACTGTACACGCACATATATTAGGCAAACTCAGACTTTTATTTTGTATGCGATTAATCGCGATTAATTATCTGCCAGCCCTAATTATAAGTAATCCTGCAACTACATGTCAACTAACTCTCATTAAAGTATTAGCAGACTGTTAAGTTAGGGTAAGAGTACATGCAAAGTTAGTTATAGTCAGTAGAATATGACCATCAAAAAAAAGCAAAAATGAAGCTGACGGTCCTGCCTGAATATATATGTCTGCAACCTCCAGGGAGCTGCATTAGAATATTTAAAGCGATAGTTCACCCCAAAATGAAACTTTATTCATTTACAAACCTGCTGAACACAAAAGAAGATATTTTGAAGAATGTTGTTAATCAAACGGTTGACTGTGGCCATTGACTTCTATAGTATTTTTCCCCTAATATGGAAGTGAGTGGCTGCTGGCAACTTAAAATTTTTTTTCAAAATATCTTCATGTTGCTCACAAAAAAGAAACTTATACAGGTTTGGAACAACTTGAGGGTGAGAAAATGATGGCAAAATGTACATTTTTGGGTGAACTATCCCTTTAACTGCATTAGAAAAAAATATCAAACCTAGTGGCATCTAAACGCAAATGCAGAGTCTTTGTTCAGAACAGTGTGTTTTTTGTATTTTTTATTTCAGTCAGCCAGTGTTGCAGTGATTTTAGAGTTAGTAACTGCATTTGTAGTTCATCACATGATCCACTAACATTTGACAACACTTGTCTTAATTTCCAACTGTATCTACTGTTTTATAGTTGAAGAGATCAGATGCAAAACCAGCTAAATGCCATCTTGGTCAAAAATGAGATAATGATACTGAGTGAATGCTCCTGAAACATAGTATACGTCCATCAAATACTTTTACTTCAGACTCACTAAATTCGAGCCTCAGCCCAATCAGAGGTACCAGTACTTCCATAGAAACCTATAAAAGTAGCCAGAAAGCTCATTTTAAAGAAAAACGTCAGTGGATTTAGAGGCTTTTGCATCTGAACTCTTCAGTTCTAAACCTAAATTACTTTTTTGTGAAGTGTTCCACTTAAGAAGTGTTTTTGTGTAGATTTCCTTCCGTTCAGTTTTGACATCACCATGTGGGGTCAGTGTTGCACTCGAGACGGGTGGAGAGAAAACAATTAGGATCAAGAGTAACACATAAGAGCGCGTAAAGACCCCAGTCTCTCACACACAAACACACTGAAACTATTGTGCGTTACAATGGTCGTATTGTCACACGTCACATTCCAAGAACCTCTGCCTCTGAAGAAAACAAATCATCACTTTATCACTGGAAAGAGTAAACTCAGCTTTCTAGAAACTCTGTTTGTTGACATATGGGAGGAGGAAGAGTGAACCATGGTCTATGTAAACTAAAATGACATTTGATGACCTACTTAACTTTGTTAATCTGACATAATTGTCAAATATTTTCTCGCATTCACCTGCACCTGATCTCCAGCTGCTCCCTGACCTCCAGTCCAGTTCTCCTGGCCCAGTGTTATTATTAACTAAAACTTAAAAAATAAAAAAATATATTTTTATTATTATTATTTGAAATATAGATTTTTAAAAATTCAAAATGACAAGCACAAAACCAAATTACTAAAATTAAAAATCTAATTATTCAAAAATAAATAAATACTATGAAAGTATATTAATAACACTAAAAGAACACTGTCACTGTGCTATATGGGATAATGACCATTTTGTCTGTACACCAATTATAGCTTTAGTCCTCCTGTGGTAAACTGGTGTAAACCTACTAGGGTAAATTCAGATTATATATGTACTTTACCACCACACTACTGCTGTTCCAGCACAACGGACTGTCGCAGCAGGAGCGTCCACATCTCTTTCTCACTGGCGTGAATGCTCTGCTGGCCCTGTTTACACACACAGTCTTAATAGCACACACCCCCACACACACACCTTCACATTCATCTCGCTTCACCCCTCCAGCACACACAGACGTCCACCCACTCGCTAAACCTTGCTACACACAGGGACAGTTCAGGGGAAGAACGTCCCCAGACAGCTGCAGAATAGCTGTTTCTGTTAGAAGCAGCTGAAGCGTTGGGCACTGATAATGGAGAAGTAGGGCTGATAGTGTTTGACCCAGAGAGTTCTGTAATAACTGCAGAAAACTGTTATCCGTTAACATTCGTATCATCTCAATGGTAGATGCTTGTGTGTGCATTCAGCTCAGGAAATATGTGGCAGTCTGACCAAAAATCTGTATCATTTTTTTTTCTGCATTGTAAAATTATGCTACATAACACTTCTCTACGAAACAAACACAGCAGAAGGGCTAAATGAGAATGCAAATTCAATTTCTGACAGCAGGTGGCGCTTACGGAACAGCATCAATACAGCATTTCCTTTGTTACCTCTGTAAACAAAGCAGCGCTGCACTCATGAAACTACTTTAATATGCATAATACAGAGGCGAGACGAAAAGAAAATGCCATCTAAGCTCTAACCTCAGAGATACATTCCAGCTTAATTCAGTATTTATAATTGTCTCCCAAGATTTGACGCATCGTGAACAATAAGCTTGCACTGCCTGTTACAGTCTTCATCTTCAGCATCTCTGGCTTCTGTTAACAGCTGTTTACAGTTGGTTTATTTGCCTAGTTAAATAATTAGTTGTGTGTTATTAATAGTTTTAAGTTCTCCAACCATTAGTCAGAAGTGTATGCAGTTAACGGGGATCTCCTCTCAATTCACCAGGCTGTCTATGTTGCTTTGCCACTTGTACCAGTATGCTTTTTTTAAAAAAAAAAAAAACTATTTGCAGCATTTTTCATGTGAGAACAATAAAACAGTAAACCATTTAACAAATATTGTAAACACTACCAGTCAAAAGTTTTTGAACAGTATGATTTTACAGAATTCTCTTCTGCTCACCAAGCCTGCATTTATTTTAATCCAAAATACAGCAAAAGCAGTAATATTATTTTTACTAGTTTACTAGTGACTGTTTTCTATTTGAATATATTTCAAAATGTAATTTATTCCTGTGATCAAAGCTGAATTTTCAGCATCATTACTCCACTTCAGTGTCACATAATCCTCTAATCATTCTAATATGCTGATTTGCTGTTCAAGAAACATTTTTTTATTATTATTATTATCAATATTTAAAACAGTTGATTCTTTGAATAGAAAATAGAAATCAAAAGCTTTTGTATCATTGTACACTATACCATTCAAAGCTTAGAGTCATTTTATTTCATTCTAAAATTTTTATTTTAAGAAATTATAGAAATTAATACTTTTTTTTAGCAAGGATGCTTTAAATTGATCAGAAGTGATGATACAGACATTTATAATGTTACAAAAGATTCCTATTTCAGATAAATGCTGTTCTTCCGAACTTTCCACTCATCAAAGAAACCTGAAAAAATTCTGCTCAGCTGTTTTCAACGTAATAATTATTATAAATGTTTTTTGAGAGGCATATTAGAATATTAGAATGATTTCTGAAGGATCATGTGACACTGAAGACTGAAGTAATGAAGCTGAAAATTCAACTTTGAAATCACAGGAATTAATTACGTTTTAAAATATATTTAAATAGAAAACAGTTATTTTAAATAGCAAATGTTACCGTTTTTGCTGTACTTTGGATCAAATAAATGCAGGCTTGGTGTGCAGGTTCTTCTTAAAAAAAAAAAGAACCTTTGACTGGTACTGTATAACATACAACCTTTTTTATATTGCAAAATGTAACCTACTATTTACTGTCATATTACCATCATCTCTTTGTAATCTTTAATCAAAATACAATAACTCATTCTACTTCTAAATTAATATTTTTCTTAATTATTTTTCAGTACACAAGTCAAATGAATATCTTTAATGTCGTATATATATTTTATATACACTACCTTTCAGAAGATCGAGGTCAAAAGAATTAATAATAATTAATAATAATTATTTAATAGCCATTTATGCTCACCAAGGCATTTTTTGATCAAAAGTACAGTAAAAGCAGTAAAATTCTAAAACATTGAATCAGAATCAGAATCAGAAGATTGTTACAATTTAAAGCAACTGTTCTATATTCTAATATATTTTAAAATGTAATTTATTCCTGCGATGCAAAGCTGAATTTTCAGCATCATTACTTCAGTCTTCAGCGTCACGTGATCCTTCAGAAATCATTCATATATGCTGATTTGCTGCTCAAGAAACATTTCAGGATTTTTCAGGATTAAGAAAGATGAGAAGAGCAACAATTATGTGTGCATTCTTGCTTAATAAAAGTATTAATTAAAAAAATAATAATAAATTTTACTGACCCCAAACATTGAAATGGTAGTGGAAATGTGTATAACCATATATTATCAGGTTTGATTATTTTACATAAAAACATACAAAGCAAAACTGTCTCTTTTTAGTGCATGTAGCACTGTAGTTTCATAACTTTTATTGTCTCTATGTGTTTCAGTCTTCTCTTTACCAAAGTGAAGCTGGAAGAGGTTTTATTCGGACCACCTGCAGCGTTACAGACCTGTGCAGAAATGCTGCAGCTGTGGCAGTGTCGCTATGATTTTACCCGCCTCAGGTAATGAGCTGCATGTATGTGTGTCTCAGGTGAGTCTGTGCTGTATGTTATGATTTCATGCGTTCTGCTCTCTGTTCCAGTGAGGAGGATGACACTAGCAGCATACCTCCTGAACCAGGCCCGTTGAGCAAGAAACCCAGCGGCCTCCATCTCACGCTCCCAGATTTCCAGGAAACAGAGACCGGTGTGTATCATGAATGTGTGTGATTGCGTGTGTGATTATGTAACTGAGACATGTGTCATCTTTGTGTCAGGGTCTCAAAGTGCCCCATCTCTAGCGGTGTCCCGTCTGGAGCAGGCTATGTCAGAGGTGTCGGCCATCAGCTCCGCTCACAGGCACGGCCCCGCCTACATTTGGACCACCCTGGAACGCATCTGGCTGCAAGCAGGTATGGCGTAAGTGTAGTAGTTACACTTATGTTTGTAATATATCATTGTAACCAATTATTTTTAGAATTTTATTATATTAACGGTAACCAGAATTAAATTACCAGTTAAAACTATTTAAAATATTGTCATATTTTAGAAAGGTATTCATAGCTGTATTCATAATCGCCAACATTATTTTCCTGTAAGTCTACAAAAACTTTTTTTGAGACTGCTTTTTGCTTGTTGACCTTAATACATTTGGGAAGTCCTTGACGTACTATGACATTATTTGGATGTTATTTTTGCGTTATTTATATGCTGATCTGCATGAAATGCGTTTCCCAGGGATCTTATACTGGGTGTTTGTGCCCTCTTGTTCCCATTCCCAGCATTCCTCTGGCATGGGTTCATTTCCTGTCTAAAATGGGACACATCCTGATTCTGTACAAATGAGTAAATGTGAGAGCACAAGCAGAGCGGCCCATTGACATAAAGAATGGGTGTGATGTCATACTGATAGTTCAAAATAGTAAGGGCCCATTCAGTGCAGTTTATCATGCAGCAAACATATTTTACATCAGCTGTCATTTGTAATGTGTGAGTGTTCTTATGTGCTGTGTCAAAATAGCATATTATAATCAATAATATTAAATATTTTAATGTGTATTATATATACATATATATATATATATAGGGTCAGAAACACAGGCAGGACAAAACTAGGAAACAAGAAAAACATGGGCAAACACTTATGGACAAACACATTAACTAAGATTAACAAAGATTAGTAAATACTGTAATAAATGTATTACATGCTTTAAAGGTCAATTCCAGCTCACTATGCAAATAATTATTAGAAAGATGACCAATATGCAAATATTACAATAACACCATCATTGCCAGTTACATTTTGAATGTTAAACATTGCAACAAAGTCAGTTGGAAATTTGGCAACTCTCAATCCTAAATTTCCCAAAAGTATGAAATATATGAATACACATTTGCGAAATTTTGGTGAAATTTTAAATAGTTGTCAATAGTGTAGCAACATATGAAATCACAGTCACTTTCAAATCATTGTTATTTTAGTGTTACTTTAGTATTACTGATATACTTTTATAGCATTTAATAATATTTTGAATTAGCTTTCATTTTTTATGTTTATATTTACAGTTTTCATTGTAATTTTATTTCAAGCCTTAGTAATTTTTTGTGTTTTTTGTCATTTTTAAATGTTTTTCTATTTAGCTTTAATATATTTTTATTTCAGTTTTGGTAATTTGTATACTTAAATATATTTATTTCAGCATTTTATTGACTTTACTGTATTGTCAGTCATCAAAGCTTGCAAATTATACAGTGCCTTGCGAAAGTATTTATACTTCTTAATATTTTCACTTTTTTTATGTTAAACTGCTTTACAATACTTTTTTTACCACATCAATCTACACTCCATACACCATAATGGCACAGCAAAAAATGTTTTTCAACATCTTTGCAAATTTATTACAAATAAAAACTTAAATTATTCCATTGCATAAGTATTCATACCCTTATCTGGGACAGTTAAATGTAGCTCAGGAGCATTTATATCACTTATTGATGTT
Source organism: Labeo catla (assembly GCA_012976165.1). Lineage (NCBI taxonomy): Eukaryota > Metazoa > Chordata > Actinopteri > Cypriniformes > Cyprinidae > Labeo > Labeo catla. The sequence goes on along the minus strand of VONZ01000230.1, from coordinate 249,681 downwards.
ACTACACTTCAAGTGAAGTTAACCTGTGGCAAATTCATTTGAATGGTTATGATTTGGAACACACCGTAACAAAACGTCTAACAGCTGAAAATGCATATCAGAGCAGAAGCCCCGAGGTCAAAAGAACTGCCTGTGGAGCTCAAAAACAGGTTTGCATTAAGCCACATTTATGAGGAAGAGTTTAGAACAATATTTTCTGCATTGAAGGTTCACAGAGGTTCAGCATGTAGCCTCCATTACCCTTGATAAAAGAAGTTTGAAACAACTAGGACTTCTCCTAGAGCTGGCCTCCTGTCCAAACTGAGCAATTGATGATGAAGGGCTTTGGTTAGACTGGTGACCAAGAAGCTGATGGTTAATCTAGTTGAGCTCCATGATCATATATGGAGATAGGAATAATCTACAGAAGGACAAACATCACTGCAACACTCCACAAATCCGGTCTTTATGGCGGTGTGGCCAAACTCAATCCTCTGCTCAGGGAGGACACTTGAAATCCCACTTGGAATTAGCTAAAATGCACCTAAAGGACCCTCAGACTGTGAGAAACAAGATTCTCTGGTCTGATGAACCTCAATTCCAAGCATTATGTATAGAGGAAACCATGCACTGCTCATCACCTGCAGAGTACCATCCCAAAAGTAAAGTGTGCTGGTAGCAGCCTCATGCTGTGGGGTTGTTTTTCAGTGGCAGGAACTGAGAGACTCATCAGAGGAGAAGAAAAAGCTCAGTGCACAAAAATATTAAGATAGCCTTAATGAAAACCCAGTCTAGAGCATTCAGAACCTTAGACGGGGGAAGAAGGTTCACCTTCCAACGGGACAATGACGCTAAGCACACAGCAAGAGTGTCTTATAGACAACTCTGTGAATGTCCTTGAGTGGCCCAGCCACAGCCTGGGCTTGAACCCAAACAAATATTTCTGGAGAAACCTGAAAATGAGCGTCTGCCCCCATCCAGCTGACAGAGCTTGAGAGGAGAGGTGAAGAGGTGAGGTAAAGAATGGCAGATAATTGCCAAATGCTGATGTGCAAAACTTGTCGCATCATACCCAAAAAGACTTGAGGCTGTAAAGGTGCTTCAGCTAAGTACTGAGTTAAGGGTATGAATACTTATGCAATGCACTCATTTCAGTTTTTGTCATTATGGTGTTTGGAGTGCAGACTGATGTGGGGAAAAATACAGTTTAAAGCCATTTATCATAAGGCTGCAACATAACAAAACGTGAAAAAAGGAAGGGGTATGAATACTTTTGCAAGGTCACAGACAGTGAGATTTTCTTTAAATTTCACCAAGCTGATTGCTTACTAACAACTTCCACAGATCATGTTTTCATGCCATTTCAAGTCTTATTTTGATGTAACAAAGTGTTTATATGTAAGTGTGTGAGTTGTTTACTTAGTTTCTTAAAGTAGTCTTTCCATTAACGCCATTATATTGTTCATTCAGACTGATTCAGACTGATTCTCGAATGCGGAACGCATATAAACACAAGAGATGGGATTTATTGCATGAACCAATCACAGCTGATCGCAACCAGTCATATCCAATCATATCCTGCTGTAACTTTACTTGCTTGTGCCACTATTAAACAATGTTTATTTAGAAAAATGAGTTTAAATAGAGCCTATATATTAAGCAGTTCAGTCTGAATACATTAGATAAGTGTGAAGACAAAATTTCAAAACATTGCTGTCTTGGAAACACTGTAGTGATCATGTACGCCATTTCCAAATGTTTGTAAACTACCTTCTTTCTTGGTGTAGCTCCTGTCTAATTTGTCCTATCAGTAATTCTGTATAAACAAACACAAACACACAACAGACAGCAGTTGATATGAGCGCAGTTTATTTGCCGTGGTGTGTCCTAAATGCCAGAGTAGAGCTGCAGATGCTTACACAGCGCTCCGCGCATGGCCTTATTTAGACATGACCATGAATATCCCTTTATGAGCATGTGTGTGAGATTTTGGGTGGAGGGGGAGGTCAGCATATATTTGCCATCACAAATGTTGCCAAAGCTGCATTTTAAATCATCTGGACGGAACAAAATGCTACATGTGTGCGATTCCCCTGGTTGAAGTCTGAAATGATGGAGCATGTTGGTATTCACTGCTTTACTCTGAGTGAGTATTAATGCTGTGACAGCGGATACGTCTTGAGAGTGTTGATGTTCCAGATGGCTGTGTCACGGCTGTGAAGTCAGAGATGTTTCATAAAGATGAATCATTATCATGCACTCATTGATATCAATAAGAGAATCTCACGATATGACAAAGCAGTCACTGAAAAAGGAGTTGTAACTGTAATACTATGATTTTTAAAGCAATTATGGGTTATTGTTGTATCTCATGATGTTCTTGTATGTTTTGTGATGTGGTGCCGAGCAGGAGAGTTGTTCATGGCTGATGGACGGATGAAGGAGGCTCAGTTCTGTGTACAGGAGGCAGGAACTCTCTTCCCCGCCTCACCCTCGGTGCTGCTGCTGAAGGGCCGCGTGGCCGAGCTCAGGGGCAACGACACGGAGGCCAAGAGCCTGTACGATGAAGCTCTCGCCATCAACCCCAGAGGACACCACATACTGCTGCACCTGGTGAGTGACACATGCTGTACATTACACACACACTTACTCACTTTAACATCTTCAACCCACAACACAGTTGTTACTGTCAACTAAAACAATAACTGAAGTCATTTTTAATCATTGAAATGAAGCTTCAATTTAATAAATTATATATTTATTTAAAATACATTATATTATATTATATTATATACATTTTATTTGCAAAAACAGATAACTCCATTTTTATTTATTTTCAGAAATCATGTTTTATTGTGCATTGCAAGTAACATTAATCAAAGTGCAGCTAGGTTGCTTTACAAAATTAAAGTTCATTGAAAGTATGTTTTTTTTATATATTAAAAGTTTGTTTTATAGCAAAAGCAGGTAACTCTGACAGTTATGTGCTTTTTTTTTTTTTGGCAAAAGCATAGAACTCCACATTTCATGTTTTAGAGTTAAAAAAAAAAGCGCTTGTTTTATTTTTGTAATATCATCAGATGACAATGTAGACTCCTGACAAACATATTTTTGTGATCATAGACTGTATGGTGTTTCACACAGTTTTTCCTCACCATTGCACCACTGCAACTAAATGAAATAATATTGAAGTACTAAAATTACTAAAACAAAATAAAATTATTACAAAAATGACAAAAGAATGTAACAAAACTGAAAGTAAAATTAAAATAAAAACAGTAACGCTTTACAGTAAGGTCTCATTTGTTAACATTAGTTATTTTTACAGCACTTATTAATCGTATTTATTAGTAATATTAATCTCTTAATGTTCGTTAATAAAAATTAGTTCGCAATACATTAAAAATTATCAGATACAAGTAAAAAAATAAATAAGTTTTTTTAATGTATTAGTATATTTTGAACTTAATATTGACTAAGATTAATAAATGCTATATAAATATTGTTCACATTAGCTAATACAGTTAATGTTAACAAATTAAACCTTGTTATAAAGTGTTACTATAAAAATTTGAAATATATATATGAAACATACATATACTATTATAATACTTTGTGTAAGCGTTTTTGCTTGTTTATTTATTTATTTTAAAATGTAGTTGTTGTTTTTTTTAAATAATGTTGTGTTTAAATATGACTCTAAAAAAATTAATAACAGTGATAATAATATCACTTTTATTATTTGTTTTTTTTTATAAATATTTTTTTTTATTAAAAAAAAAGTAATTAACTTTGGTAATACTATTATTTTTTAAATAAAAGGGAGTATTAAATAAAAATACAATTATTTCATAGTAAATTTTAAAATAAATTATAATATTTACTTTTTTAATATGAATTTTCATCATTTTCAAACCTAAAATAAGGAAGCTTTTATTTTGGCGGGCTGCTTGCGACTAGGTTTAGTTTGGCCGATTGTAGAGCGTCAGTCAATGAAATGTCACATTTTTGCATTGTGCTTTAAAAAACAGCAGCGAATAGCCTAGAATTATGCTTTTAGATCGAGTAGAAGTCTTATACAGTATTACAGTTTTCCGATCTGATATTGTAATTGTGCATTAACAGTTGCCAACCATGTCAGTGTGCAAATGCGTGCTATGAACACAGCGTGTTTCAGGGGACCACTTATGTGCATCCCTGTATGTAAATGTGTGTGTGTGTGTGTGTGTGTAAATATATATATATATATATATATATGTAATGCAAACAGTGGAATCTAACAGTCTGAGACTCCAATGAAAATATGGCACTTTAGTCAATTAATTGTGATCATGTGACCTTTTGTACAGGCAGTAAGATGTTCTTGCTTCCATTGAAGTTCATGATGTTCTTCTGCTCATTCTTCAATCATGTTCAACCTGATTTACGAATGAGCAGAAGAACATCATGATTTGATACAGACTTGTGGAGTTCATGCTGCTCTAATGCTGCTGTCATTAAAGGGGTCCTATTATGCTCTTTTACAAAGTCTTGATTTGTTTTGGGGTTGTACATTATTACAATACCTTTCTCCTAGGCCTGGCACAAATGGCTCGATTAGTTGTGAGCTGATGAAGGCCTGCCTTCTGAAAAACTATGATTGGTTAGCTGTCCCACCGCATTGCGATTGGCGAACAGCTTAGACTGTGTTTCCATCCTGCTACGCCCATTGCAAAACTAGATTAAGTGATTCTTACGTTTTAAGTATGGATACTTTTCTTACAAAAATGCATCAGTTCGCTACAGAGGGCCTTTATTGACCCCAGAGCTGTGTGAGGCACTTTTTATTATGGATGGATGCACTTTATTGACTTGTTTTGGACTGATGAAGAGAAACACCCGTCTATGCCGTTCTAAAGCTTGGAAGTGCCAGGATCATTTGTAATATAACTCTGATTGCATTCGTCTGAAAGAAGGAAGTGATATACACTAGGGGTCGACTGATTATCGGCCTGGCCGATTAACAGTGCCGATATTAGGCATTTTTATGATTATCGATATCGGTCATTTTCAAAGCAGATTCACCAATAAAATAATTTAATTTTGAAATGCGCTATCTGGCTCTAATGCTGATGCAGACTGACCGAGAGCAATCTCCGCCCACCACCAATCTGATTTTAACCCCTATTTATAAACCCTTTTGTTTGTCAAAAATAAAGAGTAACTCTCTTTTGATTAAAAGATAAATGAAATTGTTTTATGCCTTCATTTGCACTGTACTCTAAATTAAAACTAACTGAAATTTCTAGTGTCACATAGGCACAAAATGATGACAAAATTTATAAATTTCAATAGGCTATTGAACTAAGTGTGCCTATAATAGACTATTATTGTTATAGTTCCATGAAAATAGTGGTCTTCTTAACAACTTCATCAATGGAGCTATTTTTTTAAGTTAATCCATTGATGTGCATTAGATGAACTGAATAGTCAACTCTACTATTTTAGGTTATGTTTCAGTCATCAGAAAGAATTAATGAGGAATTATGAGAGGTAACAGTATTACACATACATTTCTAACATGTAAATTATTGAAGCCAAATACTTACATTTCCCCAAGCTGTTTAGCTGTAGTACAGTGTTCATAGGCTTAATCATGAAGCATACAGTCAGCAGGGATGCAGTGACCCCACTTTTAACTCTCTTTATATTACCCTTATTACAGATTGATGGACACTCAGTTAACACCAGGGAAGGCAATTTTCCTCAGAGCCCTTGTTATTCTTAATTTTTACACTAGACATATATATCGGTTCAAAATATCGGTTATCGCTCTACTTGATCGGAATCCCCATCGGCCCTGAAAAGCATATATCGGTCGACCCCTAATATACACCTAGGATGCATTGAGGGTGAGTAAATACTATGCGACAGTAATGCTGGGTCCTATCCTGCCAGATCACCGATACATGATAGTATCATGCTAATTTCTTTAATTATTTTACATAGTTTTAGTGTCCGAAACCCACCTTCCGAAAAACGAAATGTGTTGTGATTGGTTAGCTGTCCTAGTGCGTTGCGATTGGCGAACAGCTTAAATGGTGTTGCCATCCTGCTACGCCCATTGCCAAAGCAGTTAACTCAAACTAGATCAAAGTGATTTTTATGTTTTAAAAATGGATATTTTCTTACAAAAACACATCAGTTCGCTACAGGAGCCCTTTATGCACCCTCAATGCATGCTAGGTGTATATTAGGGGTCGACCGATATATGCTTTTCAGGGCGGATGGCGATACCGATTATTACAGATCAAGTAGAGTGATAACCGATATTTTGAACCGATATATATGTCTAGTGTAGAAATTAAGAATAACAAGGGCTCTGACGAAAATTGCTTTCCCTGGTGTTAATTGAGCTCCAGCATAAGGCTAAAAGCAGCCTAACATTATCAAAGAACATCATCACTAATTAGCCTAGCCTATTCTAATGCAAGTTTATGCATTTTAAAAAACACTTGTGTTATAAGTGAAGCTATCGACAGTGTATGATGAATAAATCTCTTACCACACAATGCACACATCTGCAGCACGCTACGGCTCCAACGCAGCAACCAGAGTAAATCGCGGCTTCGGCATGTGTTTTGACCCCCTGTACTGCACACGTCTGCGGCGCGTTACTGCTCTGAAGCGGCCACTCTAGTCAATGCTTGTGTTTATACCCGCCGCATTGTGGCTCGTTGCAGCGGCTCTCTGCGCTGCATCGCTAAAGTTAGGCTAATCCCCCACCCCCTAACAATTTGAATTTCCGTAGGCGGTATTTAATTTAATGATATTCTAATGGACCGCATGGTGACTTTATTGCACGCGGAAAACAAGCTCTGTAGTCCAAAGGAGCCGTTTGTTGTAGCTCTTGAAAAGAGATTTTTTAAAAACGAAATATGGAGTGGACTTTGTGATTTGTAACTCTGTAGATCTTTTTTATGCCCAAAGATACACACCGCACACTGACGAAAATTCAAAACGTGAAAAAGCATAATAGCACCCCTTTAAAGCAAAAGACAGACAACCCAAATACTAAGAGATTATAAATTCATATTAATGAATATTTCATGTTAGTCAATCAATACAAAAAGCTCTGAAGTCCACTGGTGTCCTGGGACGTGATGATTGAGTCATTGCATATGCAATTTACTGTACATACAGTACAGTACGTACATCTTTACAACCCACAGAGATGTGTGCTAACATTAGCTCTGCCTCCACTCTCTGCTCTCATTGTGACTGCATAATGTCAGGCCCTTCATTACTCATCTTCACTGGAGTAACCGGAGTGAAGCTAGGCCATTTTCTCCCTACATCTGGCCAATCAGAGCACACATCCCCGCTATTTTTGGACAAAAGACGTACAATATCAATTCCCTGAGCTGATGAGAACTAATTCTGAGCTAGCTGGTGATGCCCTGCATAGTCACGCACGCACACACACACACACACACAGACGGTCTTCATCAGAGCATCACAGCACTGATTTCTCAGGATTAAGCAGTTATGATTGAACTGAGGTGGAGTTTTGAGGGAATTCATCTGCTGCATCCAATGAGGAGAGGTTAAACATTTCTGTTCTTCGTGACACCTGTGACTAGAGCAGCAGTGCTCTCATTACTTCCGTCCTTCCTCTGACACAGTTTATTTCAGAGCCTCTCGGTTCACCCAAAATTGGAAAATTATGACACAGTTTACTCACATGTTGTTCCATAAGCAGGTAGATGTCGTGGAAACATTTCCAAGTCACACCAGTTCACCTTGAAGTTGTGATGCAATTGAAGTAGAGACACATTGTGAGGTATATTATTATTATTGAGAAGATTATTGAAAAACGTAGGGCGGGACTTGATTAAAGCCATTGGTTGTTGATTGGATGGTGGCAGATCTGAATGTGAGAAAAGGGCCGGGTTTAAGTGGACGAAATGATTGGAGAAATATGGTATACGTCACCAAAGAGAAGTCTGTTATTTCAGTGGATCAAATTATGATATTTTGATTAAACATTACAAGATCAAACTGAAAAAGATTTTAATTTTCTCTTGAAATAGAGATAATTGTGAATAATTTATTTTAAGACAAAATTGCATACATATAGAAAATGCTATTTCATGCAGACTTTAAAATCTAAAGAATAAAAATGAAAATAATTTTAATGTTACATGTTAATTAATGTAATGCATCTAGATGTTTTACTTTTTTATAATTCCCATTTACTTCAAATATCTCATTACAGTATTTTTTCAATAATATTTAAAGGAAGCTGTGCATTATCATTCTTTATAGTTTAACAGATCCAGCATACAACCTATACTACTATGATGTAAAGTACTTTAAATAGTATTTTTGTTTTATTTTATTTTATTTTATTTATTTATTTTTTTTATTATTAAAGCTATCCATTGTCATTCTTTTTAGTCTAACAGGTCCACAGTACAATCAATACTACCATGATGTAAAATGCTTTAAACAGTGTTTCTATTTAAGCAATTTATTATTTATTTCATTTTATTTTATTTGTTTTTATTTGTTTTATTTTATTATCATTTTTTGTAGTCTAACAGGTCCACAATACAACCAATACTACCACGATGTAAAATATTTTAACAAGTATTTTTATTTTATTTTTTTTTTTTTTATTTTACATTGTACAACCAATCAATTCTACCATGATGTAAAATACTTTCAATTTAAATTTATATCATATTTTAATTAAACTTTATTTTTTAAATTGTATTTTTACTATTTATTTTATTTTATTTTATTTTATTTTTCATTATGCTAAAGAGAGGGATGTCCTTAAAATTATAATGTCACAATCCAAAAAAGTGAAAATTGTGGTACTACAAATAGGCTTTGTTTTCTTTACACAAAATATAATTTTGTATTTATTTTTATTTTGGGCTCATGCGACACAGGATGTATATCTCCCCAAAATGTGGGAGAGGCCTCAAACGTGGCTCCCATGAGGCAACAGCTCCTGTATGTCCCGCTGTGCCATAAAACAACATTCGGTAACATCAGTTTTGAGGAGGTTCACCTTTAAATGAGGATGTGAAATGGCGGGGTGCAGCTGAGGACAGAGGAGCTCTGCTTGATTCAATTCAGACCATGAAACCTTAGAAGCATATACGAATCTTTTTCTGTTGGATCCACATGAACGTGTGTGTGTGTGTGTGTTTGAGTCAGTGCTCAGGGCATCTGCTTGGATATTTTTCATTTAGGGATGTCAGCTGAGGTGACTCAAACACAATCTCATGTCGTATGAGTTTAACTACACTGAGCTGTGACTCAGCATCTCATTTTGTTCTCTTTCTGCCTATACATGTGCTTTTTCATATCTCTGGGTCCTTTTTCTCTCCTTTTTTATTGCTCTTTCCCTCCCTCTTTCTGTCTCTCGTCTTTCTGGCTCTCTTCCATTGGCCTGTCAGTTGATTAGATAATGCAAATACATTATTTATAACACTTCACTCCTTCTCAGGCTTTTATGGGATGCCTAGCAACCAGGCAATTGTATCATACGGTGCAAGAGAGCTGATAATGAGACATAGAACCAGTGTTAAGGCCGTTTCATACGAGACGTGGCATGCATTAATATCAGTCGAGGCAGAGCGCGCTTTACGCTTTCACAGGCTGATATTGCTTTGGTCATCATTAACTTGCACCAAGTCACCATGTTGTAACATATTGAATTCAGCCTGCTAGGATGCTTTTTATTGTATTTAATGTTTTGGGAACAACCTGGTTTGCCTGCTCATTCACTCACAAACTCACAAGCCAGAAAATATCTAATCTAATTATTAATCTGATCATTTAAAATGCATTTTTTAAAGAGGTGCGGATTTGCGGTGCTTTTTTGTAAGGATGCACAATTAGGCCCAAAATGTTGTAATTGTGCATTAATGTAATTATAAAACAACAACAACTAATTATTATTATTTAATTTCTTCATATTCAAATGTGGGAGGGGGATTTAACTGCAATTTTTGTGATAAAATTTGTGATTTAAAATGTGTTTTTATAATCACAATTTTTTAATTATATGTTAATATAATAATAATAATAATAATAATAATAATAATGGTTGATATTATTATTATTTTTGTTGCTAAATTAGAAATATTAAACAAAATAATAAACACTGCTGTTGTAAAATTCACTAAATTTAAAAAAGTACTTTAGAAAAAAGTTTGATATTACTGTAACATTACAACAATAATATTTTCATATATTTCATATATTTTAATTATTCAATATGTGAATATATATTAATATAGTAATAATAATAATAATAATTATTATTATTATTATACAGAATAATAAATATAAGTTTTGTAATAGTATTTTACTGTAAAATAAAAAATAATATTTTTATCTATAGATAAAAATAATTTTGTGAATTTACAATTCTAATATTTTCAAATATAAGTTTTATATATAATATATATATATAATATAAGTTTTTTTAAATTTTCAAATGGGTGCGAGGAATCTAACTGCAATATCACTATAATAGCAACAACAATAATAATAATTATTATTAGTAGTAGTAGTAGTGATAGTAGTAGTAGTAGTATTACATTAAAAATCTTAGGTAAATTAATAAATATTACTATCATAATATTTCACTGTAAAATGAATAATAATAATAATAATTGTTGTTGTTGTTGTTGTTGCTGCTGTTATTATTATTATTAAATTAAAAATCTTAAGCAAGTTAATAACTATTGCTATCATAATATTCCACTGTAAAATTAAAAAGAAAAAAATTACAAATAACAGAAAAAATAGCAGTTTGATATTACTATAACATTACAATAATAATATTTATATTTAAATTTCTTCATTCTTCATTTTGTCAATATAATAATTATAATAATATTTGTTGTTATTATTTTTGGTGTTGTTATCATTATTACATTAACATTTTTAAGCCGATTAATAAATATTACTATTGTAATATTTCACTGTAAAATTTAATTAAAATCGATGGCGCACATTGCGTTCCCAAATGCACATTATAAGCAACCCAAACCGAGCAGATGTAGAGATGAATTCATGTGGAGCAGCATTTACTATGAACTGACTTGCTCTGAAAGACTGAAAACACTTGATTGTGAGCTGTGCACGTGGAAATGAACACAGTGCCGTGCTGTGCTCACTATCATAATAATAGTTGCACCAAGTCAAAATGCAATTCCAGTTTTATTTCAGCAATATGGGTCTCTGCATGTGTAAATGTTCTGGCTTTTGTGTTTAAATCTAGTTGTGTGTTTGCACATGAATCAGTGGTGTTTGTGTCTGTTTGAAAGCACATGAATTAGTGTTTGTACCGTGTGTGTGTGTTGTCTGTCTTGTAGCTGACACTTGTAATCATAGCTTGTCCCAGCTGGATGGGATCAGTATCCTGTTGGATTAGTAGTGTTCAGATGCAGGGCTGTGACCCTACCCCAGTTCTTCAAGTGGCACCTCTACTACATCACTACATAAAAATGAAATATTTTATGCCAACATGTGCCAGCCTCAAGTCTGTTTACATTTAAAATCCCCCAGCTTGTGCTTTGCTGTTCAGTCCCCCATGTATACGACTCCATAAAAACACCAGAATCACCAGTACAGCCTCTTGCTGAGCTGTGATTGGTCTGTGGGCCTGTCAGTCAGTGTATTCCTGCAGCTGTGTTATGATGGTTCTTTCAAAACATGGCCTGCCTGTGGCTGCTTCTTTCACTGGTGTCTGTGAGAGCCTCATTTCCTGCCTCGCATTTCCCTCCTCGCTTTTCTCTCTCCCCAGCGGAGTCATTCTCCTTTCTGATGTGTTTTTGAAGTGCCTGCATAATCAGCAGTCATGTGCCCCCTCCCATTGATGTGTGTATGCATGTGAGCTGAAAGAGGGGACGGTGAAATGTAATTGCAAAGAGTAAATCAAGCTGTTGTTGGCAGGATTAGGGAAGGCAACACAATTTAACTCTAGGCTTTCACACATGCTGTTCTAAACACACTTTTCATGCCATACTGTTAATTTACAATATAAATTACATTGAGGTTTCAGATTCAAGATGCTTTTTTAGTGCTGCTGCACATAACATATATAAAATAACCTCATATATAACATACAGCTGAGGTCAAAAGTTTACATCCCTCTTTTAGAATCTGCAAAATGGTAATTATTTTAGAAAAAATAAGAGTGATTGTACAAAATGCATGTTATTTAGTATTGACCTGAATAAGATATTTCATTTAAAAGATGTTTACATTTAGTCCACAAGAGAAAATAATAGATGAATTTATAAAAATGACCACGTTCAAAAGTTTACATACGCTTGATTCTTAATACTTTGTCACCTGAATGATCCACAACTGTGATTTTGTTGTTGTTGTTATTGTTGTTTAGTGATAGTTGTTCATAGAAATGCTCATTTTAACCGGTTAACCGTTAACTGACAAAGAGAAGTTTGACCAATTAATACAATATATATATATATATATATATTGTATTGTATCAGTAATTTATCGAAATAGGCTATATAAACGACAGGCCAAAACTAATTCCTTTAGGCAAAAGCAAAATTGAAACTAACGTTGGGTCTCTCATTTGAGACAAATCCAAATGTTTCCATATTCAAGATGTAGGCCTATTTGAATGCCAAAATATGATTTATTATGTAAACCTGGTTTTGTACTTCACTTGCATTCCAACATCCACATAAAACAAATTGTTTGGCATAATATCACGGCAGTACGTTGATAACGATTAAGCACTTTGTACTTTATTATGATAATGGAAAGGCTGCATTGTCAAGTTAGCAATGTGTGTGCACATTGCTAACTAACATTGGAAAGGACACCTTCTAGTCATACAAATAATTGGAAATGTAAATGGTTTGCTTTTCTTTGTGTACATTCATAATAAAAAAACAAATCTTTGTGCTTTTGTAAAATAAAGAAAAATAGGATGCCGCTTTCAGCCGTCTTCCTTTCGCGCAGCACAAAAAGGAATCAAAACTCTGCATACTAGCTTGTTGCATAGTGTTTTCTTTTGGTATTTGTAACGGGTCACAGACACTTATCATAATCATTTAACGAGCGTCAGTTGTCGGTTAGAGAAAATAACCAAAATGAACATCCCTAGTTGTTCATAAACGCCTTGTTCATCCTGAACAGTTAACCTGCCTGCTGTTCTTCAGAAAAATCCTTCAGGTCCCACAATTTTTTTGGTTTTCCAGCATTTTTTGTGTATTTGAACCTTTTCCAACAATGACAGTATGCTTTTGAGATCCATCTTTTGACACTTCAATTCAATTCAAAATTCAATTCAACAGTAGACATGTCAAATGAACAGTTCTGCAAAGATACAAAAAAATAGCTGTACTCTTCCTCTCTTTCTGTCCACAGGGGAAGTTGTTGGTGCGCACAGGCCGCGTGAATCTCGGGGAGAAGATGCTGAGAGATGCGATACAGGTGGAGAACACGGCACACGAGGCCTGGAGTGGCTTAGGGGAGGCACTGCAGAGCAGAGGCAGCGCACAGGCTCCCGACTGCTTCCTCACCGCACTGGAGCTGGAGTCCAGCTGCCCTATACGGCCTTTCACTATCATCCCACGAGAACTCTGACACATCTCACACGCTCATACACGTTTCAGTTTAAATCACGAATGCTGGTTTTCAATCACTTTAATGACACATACTGTGTAACAATAACATTGCACATTTAGGCTCCTCACTCTGATGAATAGGAATGATCTAAAGGTATTGTCATGTATAAAGCATTGATCACACAGATATCTTTTTCAAATTAAGTAACTTCACAAATTCGCAGGACCAACTCAAATATGAGCGCAGTCTAGTTAGGGAACTTTTTTTGAAGTCTCGGTTGTATGGATTCATGTGGAAATTACTGGATTTTGCAGATCAATAGCGGATCTATACAGGTGGAGCTGGGGAGGGTGGAGGGTTCCTAAAGCGCGCTGCAACTGCTACAGCAACAGCAACCACTAGCCAAGATTTAAATGCTAAGCTGCAAGCTCATTGGCTGCTGATGTGAAAAAAAAAACAATAAGCCGTGCTGTGTGAATAGTCATGTGATTATATCAGATTGAACACAAAATTCCAGAATTTCTATTGAAACGCCTACAAATTTTAACTAAGCAACAGTAAACACACTGTCACTTTTAAACCAAGTTGGTCAGCACAGCAAATTTACATAATCAGCTTGAACTTAAGCAAAATGTGCTTGGGGAACTTTTGTTTTTATTCTAACTTCCAGTCAAAACATCCAGTTGGATTACTAATAATTTAGCAAAATTTCAATGCACAGTGGAAAATGGGATCGCACCTTTAGAGCCAGGATTACTAACAGCTTGTGCCAATGTAAACTCTCTTTTGGCATTAAAAAAGTACTTTCATGATTTACTAAAGATGCACATGAAAATCATGGACAGAATCAGCCTGATCTCACGGCAATTCGTACATATTTTACGAGGTGGCTAATTCGTACAAATTTGTATAACCTCTCTCATACAAATTCATATGATTTTAGCAAAAACGTACGTATTTTACATGTTGCACAATATGTATGAATTTGTCAAATGACCTACACCTAACTCCGGACCTAAACACTGAAATCTGAGCGAGGTCATACGAATTAGCCACCTTGTACAATATGTACGAATTGGTCGTGAGATAGCATTGACAGAGTTATATTTGCAGCTGACCTTATTGCATATGCATTTGTAGGAGTTTCCCTTTCAGACGCAAAATTGATTGGAGGAGAGTATTTAAATTAATCACGCAACAGGATTTATTTAGGTTTGCGCCAGTCAATTCATTGTTTTTTGCACCATTATTTACCGCCCCATAATACCGCCCCAAATAATAAATCTTAACCCATGTTGCACTTGACATGGCTGGGATTGTTGCTGCCAGCGGGAAGCAACGCAGAAAACTATGGAAGCCCATTTTCACCATTGAATTAAAAACAAAAAAAGGTTATTTGACTTTTTTCTCACAATTCTGACTTTTTTTTCTCAGATTTGCGAGTTATAAAGTCAGAATTGCAAGATATAAACTCACAATTCAGATTTTTTCCCTGAGAATTACGTAATATAAATGTACAACTGCAAGAAATAAAATCAGAATTGAAAGACAAAAACTCGCAATTCAATTTTTTTCAGAATATAAATTTACAGTTCTGAGGAAAAAAAGTCACAATTGTGAGTTTATATTTTTTATAGGACTTTATTTCTCAGAATTGCACATTTATTTCTCAAATTGTCTCACAATTCTTACTTTATAACAAGTAATTGCAAGTTTATCTCATGCAATTCTGAGAAAAAAAGTCAGATTTATGAGTTTATATCTCAGAATTGTGAGAAAAAAAAAAGAATTGTGAGATAAAAATTTGCAATTACCTTTTTTTTTTTTTGCTTATTCAGTGCCAGAAATGGGTTTCTATAGTATAGAGAATGAAGAGCACATGGATAGAGGTAGAGAATTTTTTTCCACTAGTGTTAATTTATATGGAATGCCATAGGATTAGTACCGTCTCTGCTTTTGTGCGATCTTACGCTAATTTACAGCTCTTGGTAGATTCCATCAGGAAATAAGACATTGCGTCTGTGTTCTTAATTTGTACATTGTCAGTAGATCACCTGCAGAACTTTCCACTCCTATTGGCTCTTTATTGGAATTGCACTCTTGTGCTAATTTGCCTTGTTTAGTAAACCTTAGTGTGTCAGAAGTTAACCAAATGGCTAACATATTTTACAGCACCTTTATAGTGATGAAAAAAGACATTAGCCCAGGGTTATGCCAAGTTCTGTCATGAAACTCTAGATGGCGCAGACTGGTGAATCATTAACGCAAACTGATGATATTCACAGCATTGAACTACTAGGCACAAGCTGATTGGTTCATATTGCATAGGCAGGCAATAAGCTTGCTGCTTTACATTTAGATAGCTGGTTAGCAGTCACTAGTGTTCCTCTGAAACCCTCCACCTCCCCAGCTCCACCTGCATAGATCTGCTACTGGTTTATATGTATGCTATTTGTGCAGCAGCAGTATGTCTGCTACTCACAGCTCCATATCTGTGTATGTATTGGTGGTAGCAAGTTCTGTACTTGCTTTGCAGCAGCTGCATCTGCAATAATCTACAACTGCAATAACCAACAGCAGCAGCAGTTTAGCAGCATAGCAGATCTATTCTGCCAGGACCAAATTCGTTAACATTGTCATATCTATTACCATGCTAAAATCTTGGAGTTGTCATGATAGAAATGTGTAGTGTAAAAAAAGTATTATTATATAATGCACTGTTAAAAAATTGTGCTGCCATATGACCAAAACACATACAACATAAACACAACACAGATGTTTAAGTCTTGTTTCTCAGGGAAAAAAGGTTGAATTCTTGACTCCTGAGCTTACTTTAAATTCTATTTATAAACCTAATAATCATCTGTACTATATGTTGTCTAAAAATTGTTCTTCTCATAAAGAGTGATTTTGCAATCCCATTGTTTCTTGAATTCATTTTGTATCAGTTTCGTTCCTGTAGCTCCAACATTCAAGATCTTATGTAATGTTTCCAGTGCTGTTGGTGAAAGCCTTGGTCTTCTTTCTCTGGGGCGGCCGTGGTTGCCTAGCAGCCGGGCCTTGTTTGAGTTTCTGGGGAGGCTGTTGGATCTTCGGCACGTGGGTCTAAAGCCTCATGGAAAAACGGCGCTGTGCTATTTTAGCTGGTTCTTTTTGATGACGGGATCAAGATGTTAATTAGGGAGAGCGTCGAACAAACACATAGACCATTGAGTTGAGTTATGTAAGTGTTATAAGTGGGATTCTTGTTTACTTGCACACATCTACAGCATACATGCCTACTGTTTCTCCTGGCAAGCATGCTTTGAATGGTATCTCTGTCATCCTCCCAATTCTCTTGTTTGAAACCAGTCTTTCTGGCCTCACTGTTTGTTTTGATACACAGTATCGTATAGAAGTGATTCAAATCAACCCCTACTTGTATTTGTAGATTGCTTTACTATTTTTTAATAGCATGTATTCATACAAATAGCATGACATGATACATAATAACATGATATTTGTTCATGTAGTCTACCAGCATTAAGTTTTAAAGGTCTTGTTTAATTTTTAAGATATTTCATCAAGTATTTATTTACTCTCATTCTGTTAGTGGTTATGACCTGCAGTACGAGTGGTAGTGGTGATATATGGGATTATTTTGGAAAGGTTTTGACTGATAAAGTCATGCTTTTTATCTCCTAGCATCAGCCTGTATAATTATCCTGACCAGGCCAGCCGAGCGATCCCAGTGTCCCTTCACATAACAATGTTCCTGTATGGCTCAAACAGGAGAGCTAGGCTCATTATGGTGCAGACATTTTGAAAGAAAAGGAAATGATTAGATGGAGGCCTTTGAAGTGGAAGATTGTCCTTTGAGATTTTCTTAGTTAATTATTTAATGGAGCACAACAACAGGGTTTTGGAAGTAAAACTCACAATCATGTTCTCCATAGAGAAATAGATTTTGTACAAACCTTTTAGGACACAGATACCATGAGTTCTGAGACTCCTAAAGGGATAGTTCACACAAAAAAATGAAAAACCTGTCT
Source organism: Labeo catla (assembly GCA_012976165.1). Lineage (NCBI taxonomy): Eukaryota > Metazoa > Chordata > Actinopteri > Cypriniformes > Cyprinidae > Labeo > Labeo catla. The sequence continues at coordinate 232,057 of VONZ01000230.1, read as the reverse complement.
TCTCACCCTAATGTTATTTTAAACCTGTATGGCATCTTTAATGGAACATAAAAAAGAACAATTTGGAAGAATGTCGGATGTTTCGATTTGTGTTCCACAGAAGAACATCATACAGGTTTGAAATGACATGTTGTTCCAAACTCATAAGACCTTCGTTCATCTTCAGAACACAAATTAAGATATTTTTGATGAAATACGAGAGCTTTCTGATCCTGCATGCACAGCAACACAACTGAAACTTTCAAGGCCCAGAAAGGTAGTAAGGACATTGTTAAAATAGCTCATGTGACATCAGGTGTGAAGCTACAAAATGAACAAAAATAATGACTTGTTTCAACAATTCTCTTCCGTGTCAGTCTTCGACGTGTTTATGAGAGTATCATAATGCAAGCATGTGGTGCTGCTAATGCATCCATCTCTATTAGTTCATCATCTGACACAATGCAGTCAGACAGGTAATGTTCTCACATCTGCCAAACCCAAACTCGTCTATCAGACTGCCAAACAGAAGCATGATTTGTCAGTCCACAGAACAGGTTTCCACTGCTCCAGAGTCTAGTGGTGATGCGCTTCACACCAATTCATCTGACGCTTGCCATTATATTTGGTGAGGCTTCCATACAGCTGCTTGGCTATGGAAACCCACTCCATGAAGCTCCCAAAGCAGTTTTTGTACTGATGTTAATGACAGTGAAAGTTTGTAACTCTTCAGCTATGAATCAGCAGAGGGTTGGTCACTTTTTCAAACCATGCGCCTCAGCACTTAATATCTCCACTGATTCACTCCACTCAATTCAATAATTAAGAGGTGTGTCTTATTGCTTTTGTACATATGGTGTATATATAACATAGAGAAAAGAAATCATTCAATAATTTATTCAATAAAGGCTATGTAGGTATGTTTTTGTTGTTGTTGTTGTTGTTGTTGTTCTGTTTATGGTGAGGCAGAGTTATGATGAAATCTAAATCAAAATCATATGTGATCATATTAAAGTAAAGATCATGTTCCATGAAGATATTTTGTAAATTTCCCACCATAAATATATCAAAACTTAATTTTTGATTAGTAATGTGCATTAGAACTTCAAGAACTTCATTTGGACAACTTTAAAGGCGATTTTCTCAATATTTAAATTTTTTGCACCCTCAGATTCCAGATTTTCAAATAGTTGTACAGTCATGGCCAAAAATATTGGCACCCTTGCCATTCTGTCAAAAAATGGAACTCTTCTCTCAGAAAATTGTTCCAATTGCAATTCTTTTGGTATTCACATGCTTATTGTTTTTGTTTGCACTGCAACAACACAGAGAAGAAAAGTCAAACTTGATACAATTTCACACAGAACTCAGAAATGGATTGGACAAAATTATTGGCACCTTGTCAAAATTGTAAGAAATAAATGCTTTTCAAGCAAGTGATGCTCCTGTAATTTGTATTTAGACACACCTGTGGCAAGTAACAGGTGTGGGCAATATAGTAATCACACTTGCAACCAGTTAAAATGAAGAAAAGTTGACTCAACCTTTGTGTTGTGTGTCACACTGAGCATGGAGAAAAGAGTTGTCTGTGGATTTAAAAAAAAAATTGTGAAAAAACATAGACAATCTCAAGGCTACAAGTACATCCAGAGATCTTAATGTTCCTGTGTCCACTGTGCATAATATCATCAAGAGGTTTACAGCCCATGGCACTGTAGCTAACCTCCCTGGATGTGGACGGAAGAGCAAAATGAATGAAAAATTACAACAATAGATTGTTCAAATGGTGGATAAAGAACCCCGATTAATTTACAAACAAATTCAAGCTGATCTGCAGACACAGAGTACAACAGTGTCAGCTCGCACTATCTGTCGCCATCTGAGTGAAAAGGGACACTATGGTTGGAGACCCAGGAGGACACAAAGACATAAAAAAGCAAGACTGGAGTTTGCCAAAACTTATGTGACAAAACCACAATCCTTCTGGGAGAACGTACTGTGGACAGATGAGACAAAAGTAGAGCTTTTTGGTAAAGGACATCATGGCACTGTTTACAGAAAAAGAATGAGGCCTTCAAAGAAAAGAACACAGTCCCTACAGTCAAACATGGTGGAGGTTCAAAGATGTTTTGGGGTTGCTTTGCTGCTTCTGGCACTGGATGCCTTGACTGTCTGAACGGTACCGTCTGATGGTTACCAAAGAATTTTGGGACGCAACGTGGTGGCCAGTGTCAGAAAGCTGCGTCTCCACCAGAGGTCATGGGTCTTCCAGCAGGACAATGACCCAAAACACACTTCAAAAAGCACTCAGAAATGGTTACAAACAAAGCGCCGGAGAGTTCTGAAATGGCCAGCAATGAGTCCAGATCTGAATCCCACAGAACACCTGTGGAGAGATCTAAAAACAGCAGTCGGGAGAAGGCATCCTTCAAATCTGAATGACCTGGAGCAGTTTGCAAAAGAAGAGTGGTCCAAAATTCCAGTAGACAGGTGTAAGAAACTTCTGACTGTCATTTTTTTCCAAAGGGGGTGCTACCAAATATTAAGTTGAGGGTGCCAATAATTTTGGCCCTTATGACTTGTTATAACTTGTTATGTGGTCCAGGTTCACATATAATAAATAACCAAACTGTGCCGCTCAACATACTGTATCCTCCTGAAGGTTGTGTTTAGGAATGTCCATGATTATTGAGCAATTATGTAAAAATGACTGGGAAATAAGAAAAGTTTGCTGAAAAAAAAGAAAAGATTATGTGCTAATGAAACAAAGCAATCACCATCCTGTGAAAACCTTTTCTCTCAGGTTTCATTCTGCTGTGTGTATGACACTGTCCCGAGGCTCGGACGGCTCTCTGGTTACTCACAGGTGGCAGGCCGCCCCTGCTGATCCTGCTCAGACTGGGGCGGGACCCTGGAGTCATGGAAGGTCAGATGTCCAGACTGAGTTACAGCTATGACAGCTGGCTGTCCACTGATTGATCCCTTTGTTTTTTTTGATGATGAAGGTACAAATGTATGATGCTGGAAAATGACACAAACCAAATGACATTTTGTGTTTTTTTGTATATTTCCTATTTATGTACAGTAGGGTTTATTAATTAATTAATTAATTTATTTTTGTGCTGTAAGCAGTCCGTAAAGCTTATATATAAACATATTTCTCATTTTCATTTAGTGTAACTTTAGTAAAAGCACACATCACTATCACTTAAACTTTGCCTGAAATAAAAACAATATATACACTACAGTCAAAAGTTTTTGAACAGTAAGATTTTTAATGTTTTTTTAAATAAGTCTCTTCTGGTCACCAAGCCTGCATTTAATATTGAAATTTTGAAATATTTTTGTTATTTAAAATAGCTGATTTCTATTTAAATATATATTAAAATGTAATTTAATCCTTTGATTTCAAAGCTGAATTTCAAAGCATCATTACTTCAGTCACATGATCCTTCAGAAATCATCCTAATATTATGATTTGATGCTGAAAACATTTATGTTGAAAATTATTATGTTGAAAACAGAGTAGAATTTTTTCATGTTTCTTGAATGGAAACCAGGAAACCTGAATAGAAAGTTCAGAAGAACAGCATTTATCTGAAATAGAAATCTTTTGTAACATTATAAATATTTTTATCATCACTTTTGATCAATAAAAGTATTAATTTCTATAATTTCTTTCCTAAAAATATTATACTGACTTTAAGCTTTTATAATAATAATAATAATAATAATAAATGTTTCTTGAACAGCAAATAAACATATTAGAATGATTTCTGAAGGATCATGTGACACTGAAAACTGGAGTAATGATGCTGAAGGTTCAGCTTTGATCACAGGAATAAATTATTTTTAATTTATTATTATTTTTTATTTTAAAATATATTCAAATAGAAAGCAATTACAGCAGAAGAGACTTAAAAAACATGACATATCTTACTGTTCAAAAACTTTTGACTGGTAGTGTATTTTTTAAGTATTTCAATATATTATTTAAAAACTATAATAGTGTCTCAATTATATAATGAAAAAAAAAAATTACCTAAACCTAAACATCTAAATTAATTGACTTTTTTCAAATAATAAAATGTTACTGAGTCAACCTAAATATTAGTTTACACAAACAAAACTAAATTTAACAGTATGTTCAGGTAGAAATAGCTCTTTAACTTAACAGCTGCAGGTTACCACTTTTTACAGTGTACTACTGTAACACAATCTGACTGAAAAATTATAAAGCACATTTCAGCATGAATTACTTTATTAATCTGTCATGATGTGAGGCAGTTACTAAAAGACAATTAAAAACTTTACTTTTAAATGATATATCTACTTTGATCTTTTTGATTGTTACTGAATCGGTTTAACAACTTCAACATGAGTTTTCAAGGTTGTAACCTTGCATTCACCTTCATATTCAGAGTGCTCAATCAGTTGTTGTTCTCTGGATGGACAAAATTAGCTGCTTCATAATTTGCACTGTTCATATTTCACAAACAATACTACATCTCCCCACTGTCCTGATCTCAGACCCTCCTCTTTAAAGTATTATGAGTCATATAATAGACCTGTGATGTAGTACCAGCACCTGTCCATTGCAATGTAAAACGATACGAGGCCTCCAAGCACTTTTGTCTCGTGTGATATTGACTCTGAACATGACCCTGTTAGAAAAGACTTGTGTGATTGCATGATGCCCTACAGCGTCACCTAACAGCACAATAGTCTCGTTCACATTCTATTTTGGGAAGAATGGAAATGGTCACCATTTTAGCAACGCAATAATACTTACTTACTTATCTCGGGCACACGTATACTAATTTTGTACTGACTTTGTGCAGTTGTTCATTTGTTGACACCAATGATTTTGTTTTCCCTTTTTGCTTATCGCTTTTATAAAACAATATATATGAACAATATCACACGGCTTACTTGTTCTATATCAGCATGGCTGTGATGGCCATATATATACCCACATGTAGGCTGCATTCTCAGTATCATTAATGTCAGCAGAATTATTCAGGACCTCAACAATGGAGTTAATCCAGATATTGGTGTGAGAGCGTTGTAAACAGCTGTTTTATTGTGTGACACTGACCTCTTTGTTCAGGCTGAATGAGTTATGTGAGTGTGAGAGTCATCACAAAGCTTTGTGCATTATATGGGCAGTCAGTTCATGATATAACAGACATAACAATGAGAATGTTTTATTCTTGTGAAAATAAAGTATGCATAAATGTATTAAAAGAGAAGTCCACTTCCAGAACAAAAATGTACAGATAATACTTACCCCCTTGTCATCCAAGATGTTCATGTCTTTCTTTCTTCAGCTGTAAAGAAATTATGTTTTTTGAGGAAAACATTTTAGCATTTTTCTCCATATAATGGACTGATATGGTGCTGAGATTGAACTTCCAAAATGCAGTTTAAATGCAGCTTCAAACGATCACAAATGTGGTTATAAATGATCCCAGATGAGGAAGAAGGGTCTTATCTAGCGAAACACTTGGTTATTTTTTTATGAAAATAATACAATTTATATAATTTTTAATATCAAATGCTCGTCTTGTCTTACTCTGCCTGGACTCTGTTTTTGTTCCGGTTCATGACAGTTAGGGTATGTTGAAAAACTCTGAAATGCTGTTTTAGCTTTTTTGTTAAGGGTGTTCGATCTTCTTTGCATGTTCACTTTGCAAAGACTGGGTCGGAACTTCTGGAGCAACGTAGGATGATTTTGAAATTATTTTTGAAGTTGAGAAAATACGATTGGATTTTTTCGACATACCCTAACTGTCTTGAACCAGAATACACAGAGTTCGGGCAGAGCGAGACAAGACGAGCATTTGAGATTAAAAAGTATTTAAATTGTATTTTTTTTTAAAGAAAATAACCAATCGTTTTGCTAGATAAGACCCTTCTTCCTTGGCTGGGATTGGGGCACCATATCAGTCCATTATATGGAGAAAAATGCTGAAATGTTTTCCTCAAAAAACATAATTTCTTTATGACTGAAGAAAGAAAGACATGAACATCTTGGATGACAAGGAGGTAAGTACATTATCTGTAAATATTTGTTCTGGAAGTGGACTTGTCTGGTTTAATATAATGCAAATGATGTCTCTTACTGATATATGTAGTAAAAAACCCACAAAAGATTTACGTTTTTAAAAAATGTATGTATAAAACAATGTGGATTTTGGACTATGGAGGACACCATTATTTCGATAATGTGAAACGGTTGCAGTCAGTCTTGCTATTTTTACCCCAACACAACTCGGAAAGTAAAATACTGATACGATGACCACAGCTACTGAAAGAGCTCACTGGTGGAGATGGATGTAAGCGTAAGCTTACGTCAAATGCCGTACCATCAATTTTCCCCACAAAGAGTCTAAATGCCTCAGATATTGAGTGTAATCTGCACTGAGAAACTCCTTCAGTGGCTGCGGCGTCATGACAAGCGTCGGCATGTTTACATACTGCCAGGATGGCATCTAGCGCTTCTTGTCTCTGCCATTTGTAAGCTCTTTCAGTAGTAGTGGTCGAAAAAAGCCTCAAAGGCATCAGGGCTAAAGTGGAGAGAACAAAGATGCTAGGAAGTTTTATTAGTCCACAGACATCTTCCCATTCTTTTCTCCTCTTCTTATTGCTAAGAAAGCAGTGAAGACTTACATCGCTTCTCTTGTTGTCCTCCAACTGAAAATTGCGACCAAGACCTGCACAATGTGGCATCGTATTTCATTTTCAGAGTTGTACTGCGGTAAAAACATCAACAGGTAGCGCCAGTAGCTCACCGAGTGCAACCATTTGACATCATCGAAGTAATGGCGCCCCCATAGTCCAAAATATGTTTTTTAAATAAAATGCAGTTTTCTACTGCATATTTCAGTATGATACATTATTTATGTTATATTAAGCCATTCAAGTCTTAATACCCGGGGATCCCTTTAAATCTTAAAAGTATATTTTTAAAAATAAGTATTAAATTCTTTTGGTTGATTTGTACCCTTTTGGGAGTTTATTTACAGGTGAAGCAATGTCATGGATCAAGGTTGAATCACTATTGAAATTTTTGACTTTTCAAATTGAATAAATGATAATATCACAGTGTTTCATTGTCGCTTCACTAACTTGTTTAACTTTCAGTGTTGATTTTTACAACAATTCAGAAGTTTTTCAATGTTAAAACAACAGCTTTACTTCATTATTTCAACACTGAGGGTCAGTCACATGCCAGCTGGGAACACTTTACTTACAAAAGAATGGAAAATTTCACTAAAAAGAATACATATGGGAAGGTCAAAGACAAAAGAAAGATCATGGTATGTTGCGAAAAAGGAGGTCATGTGCCCAGTCCACTTTGACATCAGTTCTAAGACGTTGACCTTTGTGCCATGTGGGCTCATACACACCTGGCCCTGGAGTTCCCTGTCAGAAACAGACAAAATGGCAAGGTTTTGAGATGTTTAACTTCAAAATCATGTACTTTCTTCCCATTTATAATGATAAATACACTGGTTGTGATGTTTTTTGGCCTTAAAGGGATAGTTCACCCAAAAATGAAAATTCTGTCATTAATTACTCACCGTCATGTTGTTCTAAACCTGTGATGTTTTGTGTCGTGGTACTCTCGTGAATGCACATAGACTGACACATAAGAGAAGAAATTATTGAATAAAGTCACTATTTTTGTTTTCTTTGCACACAAAGAGTATTCTTGTAGCTTCATAATATTACGGTTGAACCACTGATATCATATGGACTATTTTAGCAACGTCTTTACTACCTTTCTGTGCCTTGAACATGGTAGTCGTGTTGCTATGTCTATGCAGGGTCAGAAAGCTCTCGGATTTGATCAAAAATATCTTAATTTTTGTTCAGAAGTTGAACAAAGGTCTTACAGGTTTTGAACAACAATAATAATTAATAACAGAATTTTCATTTTTGGTTGAACCATCCCTTTAAAGCTGATTTTTCTGTTGGAAAACAGGCACAGAAATGGATTTTACCGAGTGTACGCTGTACAGCCGTGGAACAGTTGACCTAAAGCAGGAAGTGACTGCAATGCCTCTGCTTGGCCTTGGGTTGTAATGTCCAGGAGCTGGTCCCTCCTTCTAAATCCGTTAGTTAAGGTCAAAGCAACAAAAAAGAAATTACAGTTTTATTTAATTAACCAGTTGATGGAATAGTTCAGACAAAGACAGGGTTGCCAGGTTTTCACAACCAAACCCACTCAATTGCTACTCAAAACTAGTCCAAAACTAACCCAGTCGCATTCTGGGGGGTAAAACACACGTTTTTTGGTGGTTTCCCCTAATTAAATTCGCATTACAGGGGCTAAATATAAATATTGGGGTCACTTCAATCGCGGACATTAAAAAAACAACCCACAGCAACAGTGTTACAGTAGCCCAATTCCAGGGGAAAACCACAGACTTAGCAACACTGCCCAAAAAGTTTCATGTGAGCTACTTTTATGATCCTTTCATGGAGTTTTTTTTTCCTTTTATGGACCATATCAGTTTAAATTGCCATTCATTTCCATTGTATGGAACAGAGCAGCTTGGACATTCTGTTAAACTTCTCCTTGGCCACGTACAACACTTTTAAGAGTGTCCCGTAAATTATTGTTCCATGTGTGTACAGAACAGCAGTCACTCCCGCATTTGGAACCATAGCAACATTTTGGCGTCTTGCAGGAGTGAAGAAGAATTTAAAGGAGAAGTCCACTTCCAGAACAACGATTTACAGAAAATGTAGTCACCCCCTTGTCATCCAAGATGTTCATGTCTTTCTTTCTTCAGTCGTAAAGAAATGATGTTTTTCGAGGAAAATATTTCAGGATTTTTCTCCATATAATGGACTCATATGGTGCCCCGAGTTTGAACTTCCAAAATGCAGTTTAAATGTGGCTTCAAACGATCCCAAATGTGGTTATAAACAATCCCAGCTGAGGACGAAGGGTCTTATCTAGCGAAACGATTGTTTAGTTTCATAAAAATAATATCACCGTTTTTTTCTTGCATTTCACATACAGATGAAAACACATTTCTGATGTGTTTTGAAATAAGTCATTAACAACTAGTTGTTCAGTTTAGTTCCATACACACTGCGTAGATTTTCTGTAAATGCAGTTGTCACCTGTATATTTCTGGAGTTAATGTGGTTGTCGAATGCGGTTGTCACTTCTGTATTTTAGTGAATTATGTGTGTACTGAACACGATTAAGAAGTAAAAGGTGAACTGACAACCGAATTTAGCTGCAGTGTGTACGTGGCCCTTTTGTGTTCCACTAGGCTGAACTATTTCTTTAAGATCAGAAGATTCAAAATCAAATCCAATTCATCAACATGAGCTTTTAATGTATAAACACCAATACAGGCCTATTTACACGCTTTCAAAAGCATAGTTGGGAAGACGTTTGTGCTACAAAACTGTCTGATATCATTATTCGCTATTTGATTCCACCAGTGATCCAACTGGCCTGTGCTTTGGTTTCTCTCTGTGTGTGAGTATGTGTAGCGGCTTGAACTGTGCCAGAGGTGTTAATGCTGACCGCAGGGAGCTTGCTTCCCTCTGCCTGCTTGCACATGAGGTCAACTTCCGATGGTTTTAGAGGCATCATGCCACTGCACTCTTCTTCTATGAGACACCAGCCAGCTCGACATTCCCCTGGATAAGAGCGGATAGCTGTGCCATACTCCACATGTCTGTAAAGGCACTGAGCTATTATTTCATTAAGGGTCTGAGTCCTGTCCAGAAAAGCCAGATTCAACACCCTCCACCACCAGTTACACTCAATACTCAACAAAGAAAAATATGATACCAGTAATTAAAAAAAAAAAAATGTTTCAAATGGCTTCATGTTGAATCTATGAAATGATCTAGGAATTAAACATCACAAATAAGGTCTTCATAGTATCTCCGTGGTTCTCCTAGAAATCAGTGATGTAAAATGGAGAACGCAGAAGTATATCATGCTTACACTTTTCTCCTGACAAAAGTAACACAGAAATCTAAAATGTTTTCTCTTGAGTTTCAGAGAAAAGATCTCAAACTGTGTCCAAATTTGCCAGGATAGCAGAGATCATATATGACAAAACATTTCTCATCAAATGATCTGAGCTGTGCTATCCACATTTATTCTATAGTGTGCTTACTTTGTGCCAACAACTGTCTCACAAGTGCTATTTTTAAATCTCCTAAGAAATACTATCAGAGGGTTCTGAGATTAGCAAACACCCTGATAGTACAGTCCAACAGCATTGGGATGTTTCACTGTTTGTGTCACTCCGCTTGTCTGTTTTTGTATGTTCCAGACCGATTCTCATTCTGTGCATTACTGGTGAGAATTTTTCAGCAAGTCTTTCTGTTGCATTGCTACACCAGTAGGTGGTGACAAGTAGGGGTGTGTGATATACAGTAAAAAGACAAGAATGGGTATTGTTTTGGTTTTAGAACAACTTTGATAAAAGGTTTTGATCCACTTCAAATGTTGACTACTGTATATCGTCTGTGATAATATCGTAATTGTTGTTTTAATGAAGCTTCTGTGTTTCCTCTTCTATTTTGTTGATATTGATTTCATTTGTTTGGTAACAGCCTAAATTATTAAAATTTACTGATTAAATGTAAGAATTTGACTCAAAAGATGACGGGAACTTTTAGAAAAAATTGCTTTAAGGTAAAAAAAAAAAAAACTTATTGGAAAAGAAAAATTTCTATCACTGCTGTGAACTGACCACACAGAATATGAAGAATATCAAAAACTTTAGGAGCTGTCTATGGTAATCCTTAAGATACCAGCACAATAACACACTCAGCAAAATATCGTCCACATATGAGTGAGTCACTGAATCTTTTACTAGTTTGTGCAATAGAACTGACTCATTCAAAACCATGTATAAAATGGTTATTTATAAGTTGCGTCAGACGCAAATTACATGCAAAAAAAAAAAAAAAAATTTAATGCAAATTACATTGCTGTGAATACTCTAAATAAGAAACTAAAACTGCCAGCAGGTGGCGATAAATGTCTTTAAGAGTCATTAATTCATTTGATTTATTCAAACAGCTAATTCATTCAGGAATTCAGTATAAATGGTATGAATGGGCCTTTGAATTATTGATTCACTTGATTCGTTCAAAACGCAGATTCAGTCAGAAACTAAACACCGCTGTGTTGCTCGGAGACACACGACAGTTCTGCTGTGGCTGGCTTTAAAGGTAATATTTTTGTTGGCAAAACTGAGCAAAAACAGAAAATATTGTGATAAAAATATAGCACGATATTAACTGATTATTTAGTGAAAAGTTGTAAAAAATCACATTTGCACTCGCTATTCAGGACTAACAGCACTTGTTTGATATTGCTCTCGCTGCTCGTGTGACATTCCTTATAATATGATATAAATATTGGACAAAAGCTCATACAAGGTATATTTTGCTCCAATATTTTTAAGTTTAGGGCATAACATTTTCCACAAGTTGATATGTTTCTTTAGGGTCTTAATGAAAAGTCTCTAATATACTTTGGTGAAAAATTCTCAGTGGTTGTGTAAAACAGCACCCTTTTTACCTTGTCAAAATCAGCTCTGCAAAAATCATCCCAATTTGAGGGATTGTTCCTTTAAATGCAAATGAGCTCTGCTCACCCCGCTCGCCTCTCTACTTTCTGTGGAGTGATGTGCTGCTCTGAGAGATTGTTAACTTTAGCCTCATTTAGCGTGTTTAGACCACTATGTTCATTATTACATCCAGCAACACAACACCTCAATCACTCAATCATAGATATTCTTGTCTAACTTACATCCCTGCTCCGGCATCAAAACAATGGAGGTCGGACTGTTACAGCTGATCTGAGGTAAGATGCCCATGTCAATCAACTATCGTGGGAGCGGCCTCATTCGTCAGGTTATTGTCCTTAAAATGCTCTTGCGATTAGAATACATTTCTTACACAAGGTGATTTTTGGCCAATTGCTGAAATGCTAATTGCAGAAAATCAGACTCAGTCTGTAGATTTTGGCAGCAAGTTGCATAGTGTATCAAAGGACCAGACTTTTCAGACAAACAGATGATCTTTTAGTTTTAGACTGTGATTCCATTCAGTGGGAGGATATCAAACGTTTGATATTTTGAGCTGAAAGGCACGTTTCTACATGAGTTTATTGTGTTCTGAACTAGATGAAAATCTAGTAGTGTGTGATCCTCAAGTCGTGTTGTATTTGATGGCTAGTATAACCATTTACAAAGTTAGAAAATGCAGTGTTTTAATATCTGTTCAGAAGAAGTCTAGTGTGTATTCCAGGCTGAAGCTATAAAACATCAGCCAGTGACTAATCGAATTTGACTGTTTGCTGTTGGTCTGTCATCTTAAGAATAAGCTTGAGGTTTCTTAGCTACTTAACCTTTGACAAAACACTTGTCTTACATGAAACGACACCCTCTTACAGCCACACAAAGCCCTAATGTTCACCCTAATGAGACCCAGAGGATGATTTAGCATCCGCACTGTTCCGTCAACACCAGACAGCTGCCAGCACAGCTCGAATAACCAGCCAACACACCACTGAAGCCATGGTGCGTGAGGTGCAACACTGACGCACAGCACTGAAACTCACTCACAGGAATCTAGATGCTTTAGAAAACATTCTGGGGTAAAACAGGCAAAGCATTTAATATACACACAATAGGTTAAGTTGAGATTTTTATGTTGAAACCGGACACTTACCGGGAGAAAGCTGACCCTCTGCACCGCAGATCGGAACATCATGTGTCTGCAATAAGAGACCAGTGTCATAGGAGAAGACAATAAAATGGTGCAGACAGGTGAGAGGAGAAGAAAGAGTCAACAGACACAGTAGGCCTCAATTTTTACTAGTCCAGTCAGGCTGGTGCTTCAGATTTGTAGTTGCTCTGCTATGATTTTATTGGCCTCACCACAAATAAAGCATTTTATTTATTTAGTTATTTATTTTTTATTTTATAAAGACATGGGTAGTTGACAAGAAATTTAAAACACTTTAGCAGTGTCCTGCCATATGACCTTTCATAATTCAGAAGGGTGTGAAATACGTGGGTAACTGTAATTCATACTATTTTGTGGAACTTGTGTACTACTGAAACTGAACACTTCTACTTTTACTTAACTGCATTTCTAAAGAGGTAGTCATACTTTATTCCTTTCAATTGCATTTTGAGCTAACACATTTCACTGGCCATTTTGACGTAATACATCCTCTTATTTCCTCTTATTTAGTGGGAAAATCTCCACTGTTTTTTTTATTTCATAAGTAAATTTCCAAAGCTAAGAAAAAGTGTTAACTTTTTTACTTCAGATCTTTAAGTACAAGTTCAATTAAATTGAGTAAACTTTGTGTGTTTTGGCTTTCATATTTTACTCACAATTTCCACCTGGTAAAATATTTTATTAAAAAAAAAGCCCACTGAATAATTTACTTGACATTTCCTAAAATAAAGAAATCAAACTTTTAAAATTCGGCTTGTTAATATCCACTTTTTTCTTCCCATTTGTAAATTTTATTGGTCTGGCTTTCGGTCTCATCTGCATCCAGTCTCATCTGCTTTTTAGCTGTACAAAACAGCTGGATTTCCAAGACTGTGAATACTGGTTCTTCAAAGAAAAAAATGCTAAGAGGGTGAATTAAATTTTTTGTTATTGTTATTTTAAACAAGACAGCGTAGAATATCTGTACTTCTTAAAATGTAAATGTATCACAGCATTTAAAATGAACTGAACACATACCGTTGATTTAAAATGTTGAAAAGAAATGGTGAAAAGTTTTATAGGACCTAAGATACCTACTTATAAAGGTGTTTTTCCCCACAAAAAAAAAGTGCTGTAATAGCTAAAAATTATGCAGAATTATTCTTACAAATTCAAAATCAAAAATCATTCAAATTTTGAAATCATTCAAAATCTCATCCATGTTGAAAAAACCTGGAAAGTTCACATTTGTCATGTGTTTAAATCAGCAACTATGTTCAGGTAAGTACACCAAAGAAAGGCAAATGTTAAAGTGATAGTTCACTCAAAAATTTAAAAAAATCTTTGAAACACAAATTAAGATATTTTTTGATAAAATCCAAGAGCTTTCTGACACATTCAAGGCCTAGAAAGGTAGTAAGGTCATCATTAAAATAGTCAATGTGACATTAGTGGTTCAACGGTAATGTTATGAACCTATAAGAATATTTTTTGTGCACAAAGAAAACAAAAATAATGACTTTATTTGACAATTTCTTCTCTGTTTTAACAATGTCCTTACATTCTTTTGTGCCAGTTGCATTGCCCTCTGGGTCAGAAATCTCTCCGATTTCGTTAGAAATATTTTAATTTGTGTTCTGAAGATGAACAAAGGTCTTACAGGTTTGGAATGTCATGAGTTGGCGTAATTACTGACAGAATGTTCATTTTTCTGTAAACTATCCCTTAATGTCTGCATAAAACACGTATTTGAGTGACAAGTGCAAATGCAATGAACCTTCCTTATTGTTGAGGCCTGCGCTAAAGCATCTAAAAGCTATTCTGTGAACTGCCTGAGATTAAGGAAGAAATCAGAATGAGATGGAAAACATCACCGCACTGCAGTGTGTGATGTTCTCTGACTAGGAGTGTGTGAAAGCGTGCTGAGCGTGATGGCTACTCACTTGCAAGGTGATTTGGGGACAGGCTTCTCCGTCACATCATAATGACCGGGTGAGAGGTTAATATCCTACATTAAACACACACAAACACTACATCAACCAATTGTTTTGACACACTCATTCACATAATCAGTTTGAGCTCCAGCCACTGATTATCGGATAAATATTTTGCCTCAGTTTTTAGTGTCAAGTACCAATAAACTTCAGCTTACTGCTGTTTACACTAAACTAATACATATGTCATGGAATATAAGACAGAAACTACGTCCTAAATGACGTACTATTCACTATGCACTTATACACTATGTACAGGGGTTGGACAATGAAACTGAAACACTGGCCAATATAGTGTTGGAGGTTTCATGGCTATATTTATGCAGCCTGGTGGCCAGTCTTTACTGATCGCACATTCCACCAATAAGAGCAGAGTGTGAAGGTTGACTTTGTGCACCCAATAGCTCAAACATTGTACCCTGAAGGTGGTGCCGTGTATTAGGATGATAATGCACCAATACACACAGCAAGACTGGTGACAAGAGTGATTTGATGAACATGAAAGTAAAGTTAAACATCTCCCATGGCCTGCACAGTCACCAGATCTGAATATTATTGAGCCACTTTGGGGTGTTTTGGAGGAGCGAGTCAGGAAATGTTTTCATACACCAACATCACATAGTGACCTGGCCACTGTTCTGCGAAAGGAATGGCTCAAAATCCTTCTGGCTACTGTGCAGGACTTGTATTTGTCATTCCCAAGATGAAATAATGCTGTATTGGCTGCAAAAGGAGGCCAAACGGCATACTAATTGTGGTCTAAACCCAGGTGTTTCAGTTTCACTGTCCAACCCCTGTACTTATGCACTATGCACTCAACCATGTAGTGTATGGATTATATAAGGTTTGTTTTGTCATTCATAAACAGAGTCTGATGTGCATGAAGTGTTCAACATTCCACACTTCGTTTTTTCGGTTATTTAAGTTATTTAAGAATTTAAAGTGCACTTTTTATTTTTGCCATTTTCAGTGTGAACGCACTACTCACACTATTTATACTATAAACCGTTATAAGTACGCGATTTGGGATGCACCTAGTATGTTGGAGCCACCTTGAGAAACATTTGAATGCTTACTGGGGTCAGAGAGCAACAATACAACTATTTCTTAATTAACACTTTGTCTCACTGTTAACTTGGCAAAATTCTAAAGTATGGAAATCAATTCTGAACAGTTGTATTATTGCCTCATCAGCTTTTTGAATCATGGTTTGTTGAAACCTGTAAACCGGAATCACCTACTGGCTGGAAAAGGTATTTTTCAACAGCAGTGATTCCACGACACATCATCAATCGGCCATGTTGGTGGCACTAAACATAAACAATGCTGCTAAACGTACGAAAAAAGCATTTTGCTGATTATTGCTGCTGAAAATGATAATTTATTGTCATGTTTTGGGCTGTACTAATCAGTCGGACCAGGAAAAACATTTGGAGAACTATAGTCTGCCAAAAGTTATAACAAATCAAGGAGAAGAGTGCAAAAAACTGTCTGAGAAGCAAAAATCGTTTGTTTTTGGCCAAACTGAACCAGTATATCCAGGGCAAGAATCTTGTCGATCTTATCATTTCCAGTCAGGTAGGTGAAATATTAGGCTAGTATCTTAATTAATACTGCTCGTACATATCTTTACAACTTATTAACTTTAGTTTGTCAAAATATTGCGCCCTTTCCTGCTCACTAAGTTCTCTAAATGATTTAGCGGCTTCTACACGGTAATACATCAGTCATGTAAGTACATCAGTAGTACATTAACCATGCAATCCATGCTGTTGTTTACATCCGAGTATCTCCAATGTGGCCGTGCATCCGGGCAACTGACCAAATCGTGACGTATTTTAAAAATGCATCTCAAAACTCTGAAAAAGCTATTTTATTCTGTTCCACTGTTCCACTTGTGTTTTAACAGCAAAAAAACATTCTGTGTGAACTGTTCATTCACCTCATTGTATTTTGTTGCATATCAAAATCACGAAACATGGCAGGACAACAACTATGGAAAAGGTAATGTCACCCACAGTTGAAAAAAAAAAAGAATAAATAAAATAAATACTGGCATTAGGGCTGTCAGTCAACTAAAATTTTTAATCTAATTAATTACATGATGTTTCGATTTATTAATCGGATTAATCGCAAATTAAATTTGCGAAAATACCCACAAAAGATTATTTAAAGCTATTTTTGTGTTAACTGAGAACAAGTAGACATTACAAATTGTAGCTTTAGAAAGACATATTTTATTTGCATTTATTATTACCTCATATTTGTCAGCAGTCAACCATATGAAATATAAGATGATGTACAGGTCTGGGGGCGGGGCCAGTGCGTTAACTGCGTTAAAATATTTTAATCGCATTCTTTTTTTATAACTGATTAATTCAGTTAAAGGAGAAGTTCACTTCCAGAACAACAATTTACAGATAATGTACTCACCCCCTTGTCATCCAAGATGTTCATGTCTTTCTTTCTTCAGTCGTAAAGAAATTATGTTTTTTGAGGAAAACATTTCAGGATTTTTCTCCATATGATGCCCCGATTTTGAACTTCCAAAATGCAGTTTAAATGCGGCTTTAAATGATCCCAAATGCGGTTGTAAACGATCCCAGCTGAGGAAGAAGGGTCTTATCTAGCGTAACGATTGGTTATTTTAAAAAAAAAAATAACACAATTTATATACTTTTTAATGCCAAACGCTCGTCTTGTCTTACTCTGCCTGGACTGTCTTTTTCAGTTCATGACAGTTAGGGTATGTCGAAAAACTCCCATCTTATGTTCTCCCTCAACTTCAAAATCGTCCTATATCGCTGTTTTACCTTTTTTGTTAAGGGTGTTTGATCTTCTTTGCATGTTCACTTCGCAAAGACTGTGTCGGTACTTCTGCAGCGATGTAGAATGATTTTGAAATGATTTTTGAAGTTGAGGGAGAAAATACAATTGGAGTTTTTCGACATACCCTAACTGTCTTGAACCAGAATACACAGAGTTCAGGGAGAGTAAGACGAGGAACGTTTGAGATTAAAAAGTATTTAAATTGTATTTTTTTAAATGAAAAAAAATGATCATTTCACTAGATAAGACCCTTCTTCCTTGGCTGGGATTGTTTATAACCGCATTTGGGATCGTTTGAAGCCGCATTTAAACTGTATTTTGGAAGTTGGGGGCACATTATGTGGAGAAAAATGCAGAAATGTTTTCCCCAAAAAATATAATTTCTTTACGACTGACTAAAGAAAGACATAAACATCTTGAATAACAAAGGGGTGAGCACATTATATGTGAATCTTTGTTTTGGAAGTGGACTTCTTCTTTAATGCATTAAAACTGACAGCCCTAACTGGCATACACACTTACTGATATTCATGATATACAAACAACCTGTTGAAATGCTAGAGATGTCAAGGTACAGGCTGGTCGCCATTGATTTTGGTGACTAGCTGACCTTATCTCTGAGGCCCAAAGTGTGGATGTCGGGTCTGGGGCAGCTTTTGAAAGAGTAAGTTGCCTGATGCCGCAGAGCCTCATTGGTTGAATCAGTGAAGTTATATGCCCCGGGCAACAGCACGTCCCCTCGACGCACAGTCGACATGAGTGTGTTTCGCTCGGGGCCTTTGAAGCCATACGTCCTAGGTATGGGGTTAAGTCCTGTCTCCTCTATGAAGTCCCGAATGTGGTAACTGCCAGGAATAGGATAATTCTGGTGGTAGAAAGAGGAAGCCTCAAATGATTCACATGTTACACCACTCAGTATGTCCTTGCTTTAGTAACACAGGAGATCCACCTTTACAACCAAATGCTTATTAATCTAAATGTGACAAAGCCCAAAGTGTAAATAACGCCTGGACCAAAAACATCATTGTATTGATAGTAGATTTATAATGAATTTTTCATAGCAAAAATAAGCTGTGGTTATGCAGCGCTACTTATGCAGGCAGTGTGAAAGCTGTAACCTGTTAATATGAGAACCAAAATAAATACAAGCTGCTTTCATGTGTAGTGGAAAACAGGCCTTATTTTCGAGACAGAGGCCACTTGTACACCAAAAGTACACTTCGTGTTGTGTTTGGCTTAAAATAGTTTTAGTTCATAAAATATCACCTACCTTAATACTGTTTCTCCACCAACCACTTCTGTCAGTGTATATTTCTTTCTGTTTCACAATAACAAAAATCATTTTTTTCAGAATACTATGATGAATTAGACTTAAAATAACAACATTATTTGAAATATAAATCAAATTTTTAAAAATTTGTCTTTACTGTCCCCTTGAACCTTGATCCAACCCAGATCAAACACACCTGAACAAGTTAATCAAGGTCTTCAGGATTGCTAGAAAATTACTGGAAGGTGTGTTTGATGAGGGTTGGAGCTAAACCCCTGAAACTCTGCAGGACTCAACGTCCCTGCGCTGTAGGGAATTATTGTCTTACACCGCAGTAAATGTGAAAACTTACCCCATCTATACATTTTCCTTTGGGTAATGTTTTCTCTCTTCCTGTGGTCATACTTCTATCGTTCCTGTTTGTCTTCTGTAACAGACACCTCAGTGACAAGAAAGCGTTGCTTAGATACTCATACTATTTAACTATTAATCAAGAGTACTAGATACACAGGTTCTGCTATTTATTTGCTCTCTTATTCGTTAGTTACATTTACCGATTTTGTGTGATATTGTCAAAAAAATCTTGATTAATTGAAAACTCATCAATCTGAGCTGCTATCCAGAATTATTTTACTCACACTCTATGTATATGGGCCATTCTACAGAATTTGTTCAAAGTCAGAGTTGGAAACGTTTAGATAAAAATCTATTTTTCCAAAAAAAAAATTGTATGCATGCAAATTGTATAATATCCAAGGTACACATTTCTAGTAATTGTGCAGTTTCTTCTCATACTGTGTTTTTGAAATATTTGTCCTCTCCCCAAATGTGTCACTACCAAAACAATATAATTTAATAAAAATGCTTATATTGATCTATTAAGATTTTGCTTACATCTTCCTTGTAAATATATATATATATTTTTTCCATTTTATTAAAATGTTTTCAGTAATAATAACAATTAAAATTTTAACAGTGTTTCAAGTGTGATTTATGAGATTTGTTGTATTTTGATTCCAAAAAGTTCATACTGATTTCAAAGTTAAGGATTCATTAGTTTGAATATACATTGAACCAAACATGACATCTTAGTTGATAATTCAGTATACTTTATTTTTGACAAAACATCCCATGTTTCAGTAGTGATTGCACATTTTCGCTAGTGACAGTAATGTTTTGGCAGTGACATACTAAACATACTAAAACAATATAAAAACATGCTAAATTTTGTTTATTTCCTCCAAATTTGGATTATGCGTTCCCTTTTGTCACTACCGAAACAACGATGACATGTTTCGTTCGTGACTGTTACGGTAGCGACAATTTTATGGGATAAAACCCACAATACAATGACGTCACCAACGAAACTGTACCAAATGTTTCAGTCGTGACTGTTTCGGTAGTGACAGTTTTAGATAATAGCTCAAAGATGCTAATCAGCACATGGCTTAACAGTGTACGCATATAAGAAGTAAATGTTATGGAATAACTCCCCAAAAAAAGTGTTTAACTGTAGAAAAATATTGTTTGGTAGTGACATTTTTTAAAGTTACACACCGATTTTTCATACTTTCGAACACATTTACCTCGAAATGATGAGGCCTATCTACTCACCTCATGAGAGAGAGGGACACATAAATATTTCCCGATCATAAATGTGGGTGCAGTTAAAATCAATCTCAGCCAATGGACTAAAACATACACTTTTTTTTCGGTAGTGACATGAAAATGCGGGACTTTTTTTTTTTTACATAAAGTTTCAAAATGTACAAAAAAATATAAAATATATATTTTGAACTTCACTTTAAACAAAACAACAATGGAATAAAATGCAAACATTATTTCAGTATCACTTTCATAAGCTGAAATTTAGGGGTTAGGGTTTGGGACAGACACCTTCCAATTTAAAGTACCCACTAAATGATGGTTTAATATAGATTAATCTTACTGATATTTTAAATATTATTGTGGGTTTCAACAGATAATAAAATGATCTTAGTAAGCATCTTATATTTTAATACTTGAATGCTTTTTATTTATTTAGCAGCAGTTTGGACCAGTTCTGTAGATTGGCCCATATATGTATCTGATTTAATTAGTTCTCCAATAAGCCACCCAAACTTGAAATAGGACCTATTAAATCTAGGTTGCTGAAACAAAATAAAAGAGTGTTATTATTTATATAATTGTTATATGACACACACGTTTGTAAGGGTTTGTCACACTTGAATAACAGCAGAGAAGGCAGCTCTCTCTGGGAGTTTAGGGCAGAATGTTCTTCTCTGTTGCTAAGCAACCAGGAACACATGCTTCTAACAAGCAACTGAAGGGCCCAGTGTTTACTGTTTGTCAAAGCTGTCTCCCGTACCAGTGCACTTCAATACTGACATACCGTGAATAACCAAGCCATGCTTCAGGGCTTACTGCGGTTATTGTAATGAGCTCTTTAAAAAAAACAAAAATCAGTGTAACATTCTCACACTTGTTCCAGATTGCCCAAAAATCTCCTGTAGTGGTAGTCTAGAAGTGTCTGTATACCCAATGTTGACTGATGCATGCATGACAACTAGCCCCTGGTAAACATAGTTATATTCAATGTAAAAATGACTTTTACACCAATTGTCATTCAAGAGTACTTTAATGAGCTTTTTGACATGGAGGCCTCGCCCCAATTCTATCCTGTGAATACACATAGTCATTTGTCCAGCTGACTCAGAGACGCATTGAATAGTGACTTACAAATCATTTCAACTATTACAATAAATATTGTAAACATCTCAGATAATTAAATTAGTTAGCGGTTTCAAACCGCTAAAATCAGCTCTGGGATGCATAATAATGCGTTAAACACAAGAGTTTTTAATTAGAGGGCTAAAAGACACTTTGCAAACAAAGAAACTTTTCAGTATGGGTAAATAGTAAATTTTATTGGAAAACAAATATACAACTTGGAATGGACTATCTGAGGCATGACAATGCCATTAAGCGGCTTAAAAAAAGAAAAAAAGAAAAAGTAAAGAAAGAAAAAGAAAACTAGTGTGAATAAGTGAATAAAACATTAAAAAGCATTGTAAGATTCAAACAAGTTCTTGGTATAGAACAGCAGATACAAAAAGAGTTTATGTACGAGTATCTTGTAGATACACCCGTGTCTTTTTTTTTTGCAGTAGTGCAATGCTGAGAAATTTCATATATATATTATATACTTTGTCCATAGTCCATGCAGAGTTACTCCTCTACATTGATGCCATGCCAACGTCGCTGCCAAGAGACAACCAGCTGACAGGTCTCCACTCTTGCTACGCATGAGGGGGGCAGACAGACATGACGTGCGTTTTTTTTGCACGTCACAACCCCCTCTTCGCGGCAACAAGCACCTGATCGTGTAACCGCACCGCCACTCCAAAAACACGATGACAGCAAAAGAAAGGGACATGAGGACTGAAGATCCTATGCAGTTTACATGCAGTTCCTTTGGACAGCCGGGAGGAGGAAGGGGAGGGGGACTTAACGTTTTACAGATAAATTAAACAGAAAAAAGGCAAATTATTTATAGAAGAGAGAGGATCTGTACAAGGCCTTCATTTCGCCGTCATCATCTGTACAAATTCTGCAGAGACAAAGAACGTGTTAGCCTGTTTCCAAAAAGTGTTCTGGCCAGCCCCGCCCACAATGGAATCTTTTTGGCACCAAAAAAAAATCCCTGATTGAATTCTGATTGGCTATGATTGCTTGTGTCTATTGAGGACTCACCTTCGTAGTTAACCTGTCCGTCTCCGTCAATGTCTGCTTCTCTGATCATCTCGTCAACCTCTTCGTCGGTCAACTTCTCCCCGAGGTTTGTCATGACATGACGCAGTTCAGCTGCGCTGATGTACCCGTTCCCATCCTAAAGCACAGGATATCCAGGTCAGCGACTGCACGTGTTGCACTAGCGTCTTATTCTGGAACAGGACGAGCTTTACCTTATCAAAGACACGGAATGCTTCTCTGATCTCCTCCTCGCTGTCTGTGTCCTTCATCTTCCTCGCCATCATGGTGAGGAACTCTGGGAAGTCTATCGTCCCATTTCCTATGCACAAAACGGATGCATTTAGACAAGCCCCAACTTTTACCACTCAACACTCAGGACGTGGATGTCCTTACCATCAGCGTCCACTTCATTGATCATGTCTTGCAGCTCAGCCTCCGTCGGGTTCTGTCCAAGAGAACGCATGACGGTACCCAGCTCTTTAGTTGTGATGGTGCCATCACCGTCCTTGTCAAAGAGTGAGAAAGCCTCTTTGAATTCTGCGAAGGGTAGCAGATAAACGAAACAGGACCTTGTATTAACAGAATCTCCCTTAGATAAACACTGAACACAAAAGACGCACAGAGGAACCAGTGGGGCCAGTTCCAAAGAAGGGATGCCCTTCTTTACACATTCACTTCCAAAACATGCACTTTCAGATATTAATGCAAAAGCAGCATTTAAAGTCAACATAAAAGATATTGACCTTGTTTACATTAACAAATGCACCTGCTCTTCATGAACGATTCATCAGGTGTCTTAGCTTTTAGACGTCATAAAACCATCAGGCTTCGTTCTGGTAAATAAGGGCCACTTTCACAATCAAACCAAGTACTAATAACTAACAACATCCTGACATCTATTTGGTTTCACTGATTCTCATGCTGCACTCATAAAAATGTCTAATTTTTAAACCAAAACATGTTGCAAATCAAGTTGCATCATGACACAGACCCAAACAGCAGTTTGCCAATACTCAATGAACATTACGGTGCAAAAAACCAACCTCACAACTGTCTGTAATTATCGGTTTATTACGCAAGCCACACACAGGAAGAAAATGTGTGACACCCAAACTAGAACAAGCTTGAATAACTAGAATGTGGGAAAAAAAAAAAAAGTCCCAGACATCCTCTAAAGACAAATGTGACATGTAAAAACAGCAAGGCTGTTACAATGGGCTGTCTTCGCACAAATGAAACCTTACACGGCTTCTATGCAAACCATCAACTCTGAAGCACGGTTTCTATGGAGATCCGCACTGTGACCTCACTGTGTTCCTATGGAGACCTGCTGAACCATATGGTGATTCAATGCTGTGACTCCATTGAGCTGATATAGGATCTAGACTGTATGGAAACACTGCCGTGACCTCACACGATCTCCGGGGAAACACACTTCAGTGACTAGGTCTCGATGGATAAACCACCATGACCTCACTGTCGCCATGGTGACCGACCACAATGACCTAAATGGTTTTGCAGCGTCTCTGTTTGAGGTTCTCAACTGTAATCGCACAACCATGATTAAAACATTAGTCAAAAAACAAAGTGCGTCCTAAATGTGAGAGGTTTTCACATCCATTTTCTTTCTAAGAGTTTAGATTAAACGTGCAGGATGGGCTTTCAAGTACGTAACACCAGAAACACACTCTAACTTGCCTAAAATTACAATTCTAGCTCATATTAGATAAAAGCGCATCCACAAATGCATGAAGGAAAAAAAAAAACACTTGGCGACAATAAGCCTGGAAATGTGTTATAATGGGAGCAAGAACATCATGTCCCACCCACTGAACCTGTACAAGTCCATCAAGATACTAGAACCTGCAATATCAGGTCATAAATGACTCAAAGTGAAACAGCGACTGGTGAAACAGTAACTTCACATCAAGCCATTGAGATGTTCAGTCCAACAGGGGACACACCCTTGTTCCTCAGTGCCTGCAGTTACTAACTCTCTCCAACAGAAGAGGGTGTGTTCATCGAAAACTACAACTAGCCCCGGGAATTACTCATTCACTTAAGTCTTAAACACTGGCGTTACACGCTTGCCACCACAACAACCTGTCCATTCATTCGGGGAATGCGTCCCGACCGAGTCTCAAGGCTCGCCATAAAAGGAAGCAAGATAAATCCACGGAGAGAGGGGGGGCGGAGAAGAGGGGAAAACCATGGGAATCCACACCACCGGCCACGTGCCAGTGAACAGGACAGGGGGGATGTCTTACCGGCAATCTGCTCTTCCGTCAACTGGTCAGCCTGCAAAGCAGAAAAAGAGAAGACGTACATTGAAAACACGGATGGCAGTGCATCTAATCATTTACAAATCAGCCACTGGCAAACTTTTATGGAAGCACCGATATTTTTAATATTGGTTGCAACACATCTGGTGGTTTAAAACACAGACATCATAATCCGTCTGATTTATTTCTATTAATGGAATAAATCATCCCAATATTAGATGCTAGGCAGAATAACAGCCTTAGTCACTATTCACTTTTATTAAACGAGGAAAAAAGCAGTGAAAGCAAAAGTCGACTCAGACTGTCAGTCCCTAACATCTCCAAATGATAAAGTCAATTAGTCGTATGAGTTTGTAACAACGTGAAAGTCGATAAATGGCAATTTTCATTTTGAGGTGAGAGCTATCCCTGCAGAAGGTGGTGCAGTCCGTTCTCCACGGCTAGTAAAAGTCTTTATACTGCTTTATTCATAAAGAGAACATTGAATTACAAGACCACAGATGTCCAATGCTTTCCATATGAGTGTTTGATAACGAGCACATATTCAAACACGAGCTCTTGCAAGAGAAATGCGCCATATTTGCAGTTGACGCGCCTGTTAAACTGTATTCGCTGTCAGGAAAGCTTTTCCAAGCTGTTGCTTTAATTTATTTCATGTTACAGCAAGAAATGAATATAAAACTGATGTTAACACATTAAGTTAAATGTCTGGGCATATAAAAATCCCCAAAGTTGAAGACTGCCTGCTTTTAAACCATGTCACTCCCATACATTAAGAGAAAATTACATACAGCCATTCAATATCAATGAACTGTACTGTGTGCCGACTGTAACGCGTATTATGTTAGAAATGCTGATTATAATACCTGCATTTTGCACCAGATAAACAGTGACGTTTAAATAAAACAGTTTTTACTCACCATCGCGTTGTTTTAACAGATGTATCTCCACACAGAACAACAGTCCGCAGCTGGCAAACAAACAGGATGCAATCATACAGGGCTTGACGCGCCTTTAATGGTCGCTTATAAACTCCTCCCCCTGCTTTCTCTCCATCCGCGAACACACTTCCTTCCTTATCAGAAACGGTCATCAAAAATGTCACTATTGTGATGCGTTAGCATGCGGTAAAGAGTGCCGTGGATTTTATACGGTAGCGACGGGTTCAAATCGCGAAGATGTGCCATATGCAGCAAGGTGAAGATGGTTTGAGTGGAACTAACTAACCGGCGGACGCTTACATTCTGCTAAAGTGTGATGCGTCAATCGCAGTACTGTACGTTATGGCCAGGAAAGGCGGCTTCTGATTGGTTCGCTCGTACCCGCAATGCGTCACTCGCTAAGATCCGAGTAGAGCTGCATTCCCGGCTAGACTCACTCACTACACATCAGGGTCAGAAATTAACCAGGGCTTGTGGCAGGGATGCCACGGAAAGTGACAAATTTAATCAACTATTTAAAATATTAGGGGTTGTGTAACGTTTTATATATGTAGTATTATTATTATCATTACATTTATTATGGGGTTGAAGTACTGAACATAAATAGTTATGATGTTATGAAAACGTGACAATTAATTCCAAAATATGGCCCATTAATAATAAAAGAGTTCATTTTTGACACTGAAACAAATGATGAATTTGGAAATTGTGTTGTAAATAATCATTAAATAATCTAAGATGCATTTGAAGCTTTTTTTGATTTTGATGATGGCACCAAAGCAACCAAGTTGAATAAATGATGGTTAAAACTGAGCAAATTATTTACTATAATTATTATGAGTCGTACAAGAAGCAAGAATGGCACCACATATTCAGGATTGAGTACCAAGTATAATAAATTATTAATCAAACCATTGAAAACATTTAGGCCCACCACTGATCTGAATATTGTGTAACTTAACAAAAAAATATAAAAAAAATACAGCATGTATACACAAAATTGTGTGTAATATTATACCTTTAATGTAATCAATGAAATAAAACAAATGCTTGAACTGATCCTGCTCTGTTAAAAGGATTTGAACATTAGTTATGGAGCGCAATTCACTTAATTTCTTCATCAGATTGATTTGGCAAGGTTGGCCCGCTGCAAGCTTTGCAGAAAGCCTGCCTACAATGTTTTATATATGGCATGGAAAATAAAGCATTAGAAGCATTGGCAATTAAAAGCCCCCGTGACGATTCATATCCCATTAATACTATATATAAATCAACTCAAGTAGAATAAAATTCAGCTTGATTGCAATTAAACGAATGGTTATGGAGATATAAAGCAATCTTTCATTGTATTAGATCCATAGCTCCTCCTAACAGGTTATGCACATGTGACTGACGGTGACTGATGTGTGTATGCTTTCGGCAAGTTGCGCGCATGCAATCGAGTGTAACATCAGCTGAGACAGGCTCATCTAGCGATATGTCAGATGTGGCATAAGGAGCAGCAGGTTTGTGGGCACACGTGCAGTAGACGCTAGGCCTGCTTGTGCTCACTGAATGCATGGGAGTATCTGATGGCCTGCTTCTCTATGCTTGGCTGCCTGGCTCTCTCTCTCCCACTGGCCACCTGTCTCTGGACCAAACCCAGTGAAGCTGCAGGTGGGAGAGAGTGGAAACTCTGGGGTCAGTTTGAGAGTAATGCAACAAGCTCCTTAACCAGCCCTCATAGCAAAACATGAGGTTTTTGTCCATACATTGAAAGTCACTTTCATCGACTTTATTTGCATAGACAAAAAATAGTTGAAAAATTCTTCAAAATATCCACTTTTGTGCTTTGCAGAAGAGAGTCATACATGAGTTTAGAAATAACTTGCTGCTTAAGTGCAGTGTCAAAGAAACTAACTAGCAAGTCATGACTGTTTCCTGAAAACATAGGAACTTTGTCACACATTGTCATTCAAAACATGTTGGTTAGAACTGGTCTTACTGACATCAAGCAGGTTGTGGAGTGATAACTTAATTTGAGATTAAATTATTATTGCTGTAAATAACAAACGTCGCATCTAAAAAAATGTTAAAATATTGTTCTCTGTTATTTTGTTGTATTTTGCGGGCTCCCTTACGAGCAAGGATACACACGTGCATTCTTCAGAAACACTATTTTAGTTCTCTTAAAGGGTTCATGACATGAAAAACCAAATTTCCCTTGATCTTTTGACATAGAAGAGGTCTTTGTATGCTTAATACATCTTGCAAGTTTCATAACTTAAAATGTCCCCATCATCATTTATGTAATAACCCTCAGAAAACAGCTCGTTTGGATCTGAGGTGCAGGGTGATGTCACCCGTGCGCAGTCGTTTGTATAAACACTGTCTCCAGAGCAAGACATCAACGAATAGTCATCTTCTCACCATAGCCCCGCCCACTTGCATTCAGACGCTGAATGCGAGTGTTGCATCAAAAGCAAATAGAAATTACACTAACTGTTTGTCTACACTGGATACTGTATAGAGATTCACTTTCTGACACAGTCCATGTGCTTGAGTATGTCGTCAATAGGACAAATGGAGTGAAAGAACGTTCGCTTTGTGTTTAATTTAACATCTTGTTCGCATCTTTGTACAGACATCAGAAGGATCCCAGCAGAGCAAGCATCCCGAATTTTGTCAGAGGATTATTCGGAGGATTTTGTTTTTTAAATGAGGCACAGTGTCATAGAAAGTTCATCATTTTTTTAAAGGGGTCATCGATGCCCATTTTCCACAAGTTGATTTGATTCATTAGGGTCTTAATGAGAAGTCTATAACATACTTTGGTTAAAATTACATTGTCAAAATCAGCTCTGCAGACATCAACCATGTTGCATGTTCCTTTAAATTCTAATGAGCTCTGCTCACCCCGC
The DNA here is from genome assembly GCA_012976165.1 of Labeo catla. Classification (NCBI taxonomy): domain Eukaryota; kingdom Metazoa; phylum Chordata; class Actinopteri; order Cypriniformes; family Cyprinidae; genus Labeo; species Labeo catla. The sequence goes on along the minus strand of VONZ01000230.1, from coordinate 203,380 downwards.
CCCCTCTCTTCTGTGGGGTGATGAGCCCTTCTGTTTACTTTAGCCGCATTTAGCTGCGAAACTTGCTAACTAGCACATTACATGTTTCGTGTCAAAATACTTAGCCACGAAACACTGATCTGCGTTGAAATATTTGAATGCAAAGCTTCCGTGAAGAAATCAGTTGCTAGCAAACGGCAAGTTCAAACTAGACATTTTAGGGATATAGTGCAGTCATACCAGTTTTCTTACACAACATTTCACCACATACATAATTAAGTAGTAATACTAGTTTGTTAGTTATCTTATGTACAAAAAATGGCAGCAACAATTCAGCAAGTCCACAATACCAGGATGACAGAATTAAGAAATTGTACAAATAATATTGAATTAAGCTTTAATATTTTATTAGCTAACCAAACGTAAAGCTTCCACCAAGAAAAAATAACGAGCATATAGCACTGACTTAAGTTTCCCCCGAAAGAGTCTGAGAGCTGTGCAGTCATTTAATTTAAAGCACAGCCACCACAAATTCAGAATGCTTTTCTTTTTTTTACTTATATTTTTGGGCTTTTTATGCCTTTTATTGTGATAGGACAGTAGAGAGATGACAGGAAAGAGCTGGGAGGAGAGAGGGGAGCGGGATCGGCAAAGGACCTCGAGACGGGAATCAAACTCCGGTCACCGTGAACGCAGTTGCGTTATATGTCATAACATAAATAACATCATAACAAGAAATAGTTTAATAGCTATGATACTGGGTTTGAAATCAAATGTTTGCATAGTTATGACAGTAAACACTAGCATCTAACAATGCCTTGGAAAAAACAATATTAAAAAATAAAGTTTATGCATAAACCCAAACAGGAAATAAAACAGTTATTGAATAAGCATGTGTCCTATTCTGTGTCCTAAACTCCTGAAACATTGGTGTCTCATTTTAGAGCAGTCAATGCAATTTAAAAGAAGTCAATTAAATCTGTAAGTGGGGGTGGGTGTGTGAAAAAATTCAGATGTAATCCCCTTTGTAATCACTGGCATTTTTCAAAAGTAACTGTAATTTAATTACATATTTTTTCTCAGTAACTGTAACTAATTACAATTACATTTATTTTGTAATTAACTTACGCAATTCCGTTACATGTAACTAGTTATTCCCCAACTCTGATTATTACATCCAACAACAGAACACTTCAATTGCTCAATCAGAGACATTCTTATTTTTCCCTGCACCGGAGTTAAAACAATAGCGGTTGGACTGTTACAGCTCAACAGGGCAGGACTAAGGTAAGACGGCGGTGTCAATCAACTATTGTAGGAGTGGCCTTGGTCAGTGTGACATCACACCGACAGAAAGCTGAGAATGGCTTGATTTGAAAAAGGGGATATTTCTTATTAGGATTAAAAAAATACCACTGAGTGGATTTTTATAATAGGGTGGTTGTGTACACACTGCCAACACACATTTATGTTCAAACAACATGTAAAAGTAAGTTTTGCATCCGATGACCGCTTTAAAAGATGAAGTGATATTGGATCTGATTGCAGCTGCTTCACAAACGGTAAGTAAATGATTTCATAATGCTTTGTCTGGAAATGAGCGTTTTATTTTGATCATATTGTCAAAACACTCACATGCAATAACGAGGGGACGGGGCACTGATGCGGTTTTCTATGCAATGACGTTAGCCAATCATAACAGTGACTGATTATTGACAAGCCTTAAAGGACATGCCCCTTAAAACAGGTCGTTTTAGACAGAGGGTCAGAATGACGGTTGGAAATAATCATAACTTGCTTTTGCTCAAGTGCATGATCTATTTAAGTCCATACTAACAAGAAACTACACTTACAACTATAGGTCAAGAGCTGTAGTTCCAACCACACAACTTTGTGATGCTGTTTTGCGAATTTTCAGTGAAACTGTGGATTCAGGAAACACCAAATCATTGAATTATGCAGGTAACAATGGAACTTGTACCATAGCTGGCTAAGTACGCTTTTTAGAAATGCACCTCCGGTTTGAAACAAACCTAAGTGTACTTAAATTAAGACATAATTTTTATTTTTAGATTAACTATCCCTAAACTGACCACAGTGTGTTCCCAGATTCCTTAATTAACATGAAATTGTTGATTCATAAATAGATTCACACACAAACAGGAAGCTTTCAATCCGCACCCAGCCATATGCATAAACACACACTGACACGCACACACACACACACACACACACACACACACACAAGCGCACCATTTAGCGATCCTTATAAGTAACTGCTTCAGTGTCCACTTGGCACTTGCCACCATCTCTGCTGCCTAATCCCCAACACAGTGGCGTCTATTCATTCAAATCTGCTTTTCTACACAAGGATTGCAACTCATAGAGAAGATTATGCAACAAAGAAAGGAGAAACATCATACAAGGCCTTGCTATATTAATCACAAGGAGGAGATAAGCTGGATTCAGAATGAGCATGAATGGATGGTCTTGGAGAAGAAGAAACAAACATATTTTGAACAATGGCTAAATGTTAACATTTTCTAAAGCTTTCTGTATATTATAACTTTGAATGAGATCCTCTTGTTTAATATGTTTAATCTTTTTTATTGGTAGCAGTTCCTTACTTCCTCCAATACCCCGGGGGCTTTGTTTCAGGTCAGATAAAGACATATTTCTTATTTCCATAGCAAAAGACTACATATTCTAGAATAATGTTATTAAACTGGTCCTGCCTTCTGATTGGTTAATACAGAATTCCAACCTTGCTAAAAAACGTTATTTTTGTCTTAATGTTTTATTATGTATGTAACCTTTTCAGTCATTTGTGCCTTGACTTTTGTTATTTATAAATTTTAAAGTTCTGTTTCTGGATGTTGATTGGTCAGTACAGAATTCCATTCTATCTGTCACCATAGTGACCAAATATTGACCTTAAATAGCGAATGGATTTACAAATAAAGATTCAATAAAAAATTCCCATGAAGTCATAATGAAGCTGAAGCTGACAGCAGATATTTTCTTTCGTATTGTGATGTACATCCAAGAGAAACTGATTATTGAAAAAGGCAGGATGGAATTTGGTTTAACCAGTTATTGATTGGATTGAGCCACATCTGAATGCGAGCTTGTAGTCGATTGTATGAAACAGGGCAAAGTTTAACCAGACTAAATGATTAGAGAAGTCCGGTTACCAACAACACTCATTTAGAAAATAGAAGTGAAAATGCATGCTACTTTAGTCATAACTAAAGAAGATTTCTGCAGCAACACCTATTGTCTGTGACTACAAGATTAAATGATAAATGAAAATATCATTAAAGTCATATGCTATTGAGGGCAATATTGTCTTGAAGGCGCCAATTGTGGGAGTTAAGAATTTCAAACTCGTGCTATTTTGAGTTATTGTGGCAGTATGGGGCGAACATGTTTGAACGTAAACCTGCATGACGTGTTTGCCCTACAATAGTTTCGGGTAGTGCTTGAGCGGTGGTACCATACGTGGGCTGGAGTGTGAAGGCAAGGCAGTATGTACAGTATATACTTCTCTAAATGTGTTGTTCTCTTGAAATGACTCATTTCCATGTTTTTTGAAGCCCATTTATCCGCTCGCCGCTTGGCTCTTCTATTGTGAAGCATGCAGAAATTTGCCACTTTAAGGACAGGAGGCCTTATCTGCCATAGAACATTCCAGATCTTTACTAGAGTTCTCATACCTTGAGCATTTCTTGGCAAGTCAAGGCAAGTCTACACAGGGCCAGGCGCTCGAAAGACATCACAGAATGCTTCTTTACAGGACGTACACTGCGGATTTCTCCTCTTAAGGGTAAATGTTGAGAACTGCGAGGTTTGTTCACTGCAGGAGTCTTCATCAAAGGGCTTGTGGGAGTGGATACTGAGGCCAGAGCAGGTGTCTGGGTGTAGATGTCCGCCTGTGTAACTGGAGGTTGTGTTGTCTTTAATTTATGAAGCCTGACAATGCTGGAGGGGATAGAGTTGGTTTTCAGGGGTGAATGAGGATGTTAAGCTCTACAAGAAAGTACAGTGGTGGTATCAGATGCAAGAATACCATCCTAAAAACACAAAGGACAAAAAACAAGGTATTATGGCCACAAATTTTCCCATGACTTATTCATTTGTTCCTTCGTTTTAGTTACATCATATTCACAACTTACAATAACTAAATTAAAACTAGGGAATGAATTAGTACAATGTAGCCACTTATTTAGCTCTTACAAGCTACTTGTTACAAGAATGTACAGTGGGGGTTTCATATGGCAATACCATGATACAAAATGATTAAAATATTGATATAGCATGGCATTTACAATTGAGGTCCAAAGTTTACATACACCTTGTAGAATCTGCAAAATGTTAATTATTTTACCAAAATAAGAGGGATCATACAAAATGCATGTTATTTTTTTATTTAGTACTGACCTGAACAAGATATTTCATAAAAGATGTTTGCATATAGTCCACAAGAAAAATTAATAGTTGAATTTATAAAGAGTTTATATATACTTGACTCTTAATGCTGTGTTGTTACCTGAATGATCCACAGCTGTGTTTTTTCCGTTTAGTGACAGTTGTTCATGAGTGTCTGCTGTTCTTCAGAAAAATCCTTTAGGTCCTACAAATTCTTAGTTTTTTTTTTTTCAGCATTTTTGTGTATTTGAACCCTCTCCAACAATGACTACATGATTTTGAGATCCATCTTTTCACACTGAGGACAACTGAGGGACTCATATGAAACTATTACAGAAGGTTCAAACGCTCACTGATGCTTCAGAAGGAAACACAAATGCATGAAAACTTTTTGAATTTGAAGATCAGGGTAATTTCAACTTATTTTGTCTTCTGGATACATGTAAGTATCTTCTGTAGCTTCTGAAAGGCAGTACTAAATGGAAAAAAATATTATATTTTGGCAAAATAAGAAAAATGTACACGCCTTCATTCTGTTCAAAAGTTTACACCCCCTGGCTCTTTGTGATCGCATTGTGTTTCCTTCTGGAGCATCAGTGAGCGTTTGAATCTTCTGTAATAGTTGCATATGAGTCCCTCAGTTGTCCTCAGTGTGAAAAGATGGATCTCAAAATCAGTCGTTGTTGGAATTGGTTCAAATACACAAAAATGCTGAAAAACCAAAGAATTTTCAAGGGACTCATGAACAACTATCACTAAAAAACAGCTGTGGATCATTCAGGTAAAAACACAGTAGGAATCAAGCTTATGTAAACTTTTGAACGGGGTCATTTTAATAAATGTAACTATTATTTTCTCTTGTGGACTATATGTAAACATCTTTTATGTGAAATATCTTCATTAGGTCAGTACTAAATAAAAAATAACATGCATTTGGTATGATCCCTCTTATTATGGTAAAATAATTAACATTTTGCAGATTCTGCAAGATGTATGTAAACTTGTGACCTCAGCTGTATATACTGCTCCAAGAAAACCATGGTACTATACAAAGTCTCGAAAATATAGAGCCCTATAATGATATGCAGGGGATAAAAACATGATACTGTGACCATGAACAAAGAATTTGTTCCCATGATTTATTTGTCTCCTTGTTTTAGGTCTCCGCCTTTTTCCTGAATACAGAAGTGTCACCCAACTGGAACGATGCTTTCTTTACATTTCCGGTTTCTGGTGTTTCTAGTCAAATTAACCTATTTTCCGAGCCAATAATATAAACCTATGAAAAGAGTTTTAAAAAGCACATAGCGCCATCACTTTTCAGTGTCACAATGACTTCTAACATGAAGATGACATGAAGTAACGCTTAGCTGCACTGAAAACAGACAAGCACACATATATACAGATTAGACAAATTACTACAACGTGGTCTCTTACTTAGCTCTTACAAGAACGTGCACTGATGATATCAGGTAATATGGTATTTTTGATTTGTACCATAGTAATAAATGATTAAAATATTCTTGTAATATAGTGTTTATGTACTATTCCAAGAATACTATGATATAGGCCTAATGTCTCAAAAATACGAAGCCCCACTCATTTTAATGCAGGGGACAAAAACATGTTCATGAATTAAGAATTTGTTCTTTTGACTAATTAAATTGTTTTCTCGGTTTAGGCACATTGTGGACACATTGTACTAATTTGTTCCCTCTTTTTACTTAAATCATGGCCACGACTTACAGTAAATAAATTAAAATGAGAGAACAAATTAGTACAATGTAGCCTTGATTTAACTAAAGTAAGGCAATGAATTACTAAAACATGGCCATTATTTAGCTCTTACAAGCCGCATATTTAGCTCTTATGAAAACACTGGTGGTACCAGACGGTAATAGCATGGTATTTTGATTTGTACCATGGTACTAAATGATTAAAATATCCACGTAGCATGCATGTTACAATGTCTCAATGTCCCCCTCACTTGATGTCTATAGAAAAACAAAGACATTGTGTCCATGAATTAAGAATTATTTTCCCATGCCTTATTTGTGACCCTGGACCACAAAACCAGTCTTAAGTCGCTGGGGTATATTTGTAGCAATAGCCAAAAATACATAGTATGGGTCAAAAGTATTGATTTTTCTTTATGGCAAAAACCATTAGGAAAGTGAAGATCATGTTCCATGAAGATATTTTGTAAAATTCCTACTGTAAATATATGAAAACGTATTTTTTGATTAGTAATATACAATGTTAAGAACTTTATTTGGACAACTTTAAAGGCGATTTGATTTGATTTTTTGATTTGATCTCTCAATATTTTGATTTTTTTGCACCCTCAGATTCCAGGTTTTCAAATAGTTGTATCTCAACCAAATATTGTCATATCCTAACAAACATACATCAATGGAAAGCTTATTTATTCACCTTTCAGATGATGCATAAATCTCAATTTTGAAAAATTGACCCTTATAACTGGTTTTGTGATCCAGGGTCACATTTGTTTTAGGTACCTCTTTCTCAGGGAATGAACAGTACAGTCATGATTGAAGTAAAATAAGGGAATGAATTACACCAACGTGGCTTGGTATTTTTATTTACAGTGGTATTTATGCATTATAATTCTTCTTGTAGTTTAAACAGTAGAGCACAGTGCTAACAACACCAAGGTCATGGGTTCGATTCCCAGGAAAAACAAGAACTGATGTTACCTTTAATGCAATATAAGTAGTTTTGGATAGAAGCAACTGCCAAATGCATTAATGTTACTGTTAATTTAAAATGATAGAACAAATGAGTACAACGTAACCAGGATTTAACATTTGCTCTGGAACTAATTATTACAACGAAGTCGTGGGAAATTCATTCTTAATTTGTGTCCACAATATCTATTTATTTTCCCATGCTGGGCTTTGTACAAAAACACATACTTTTTTTAATCAATACTTCATGTCAGAGTTGTGAGAGTCTATTAATACCATTAAGCACTTGTGCATCCAGTAGCAATGTGGGCCATTTAAAACAGCATACGTACTTTCACCCTCGAGTTCGGTAAAGATTTACAGCCAGATGTTGTTGCATTCATGCAGTTTCTTAACTGCTCTGTTACACTTAGATTGAAAAGCTGTACTCAGCATTACTCAGAGCCCAACTGTGGATTAAACGGTTGGCAAAAAAACAAGTCGAGGGCTTGCAGAAATGACGTAAAGGGGAGATAAGGCTGGAGCATGAAAGAGCTTAGTTGACATCCCAAACTTTATAGTTTTATGGCTGGGAGATAAACGCTTACAAAGTGCAGAGTCCAATAGCAAGACCTTAAGGGCAGCCAATAGCTCTTTCTGTTAAGAGTTTACTGCTTCAGTGTGGCAAACGCTCCAGATTCGAGTGTCACTTTTGATCCCCAGGTGATTTAACTTCATGCCATTAAACTATGTCACTACAAACAGAACAACAGAGAATGGGTGTCAACAAGACATATTGAATCTTATCTGAATGGCAAAAAGGCTTGTGTATAGAAGCCGATTGTTTCGAAGTAACCTGAAAAGCTGGAACAGACCTAAGTGACATTCGTCCACCCAGGTTACACCTCTCAAGTTATGCAGTACAATGACGTACTTGTAAAAAATACCTCTCCTCTGAGGAAAGTGAGAATCTCATTTTGTTTTGAGGGTCTCAGAGACACCAAGATTGTATTAATGGCTCAAATATCATACTTGACATTGAAGAACCAGATAGAAAACTCATTTCAAACTACCTCTATGGAAACACATTCCTTTTGTTTGTGATCTCAGAGACATTAAATATAAAAGATAAATTACTGCAACTGATTTGAAGTTAACTGAATTACAGCTCTTCACTGGCACTGATGGCTCCATGAAGAATCTTTAACATCCATGAATCATTTCCACTGCACAAAAGTTTCTTCAGACTATTAAAATACTCTTTTTTTTCATAGAACGGCTTGAACTGAAAGTTTCTGTTCTTCTATTATTTTTAAGAGTGCATGCTATGAACACATTTATGAAAAGTACATGTCTGCTTTGGGACACAAAAGGACTGTACTATGCATTAACACTCACTCATTGCTAAAGCCAGAATAAGGGTGTTACCTGAAGAAATAGGCCACAGGCCATTTTTAAACAGGCAAAGAAACAAGATTTCTAGAGGAAAATGACAGCAAATGGGGAAAAACCACTGAACGGTTTACGACAACAATTAGTGTGGGAGAGGGTGGGAAGGGAGAGCGATAAGGATGATTGAGAGAAGTGTTGGGGTTTAAAGGGAGGGACACAGGAAAGTGTGCGTGCGGCTACTGCCCTGCCCTTGACCCCCTCTCCCTGTGTGGGCCTTCCTCTGCAGTGCAGGGCTGCAAACAACTCTGATGATCTCATCTTGCAGGCGCCACCACACACACGCGCGCACACACACATATACACTCTGCGTAGGGAAGTAGAAGTGCAGGTGTCTGCCTGGTGCCTCTTGTGATTGACTGCCTGCTTGTCATATCACAGAAAGACGCTGCTGCCACCCAGGGGTGAAAAGCGCATGGTACACTTTCACAACACTAATGTGTAACCATTTATTCTGTAAATAAAACATGCAACTATTTACAGTGGGGACAAAACGTCTGAGACCTTCGACCGTGTATTTAAAATATAATTTATTCCAAAGCGGAATTTTCAGTGAATTTTCAGTGATAATTCCAAAGCGGAATTTTCAGTGATAATGTCAATTACTTCAGTCTTCAGTGTCACATGAATCGTCAAAATCATTCTAATATGCTGCTTTGCTGCTCAAGAAACATTTTTGATTATTATCCAGGTTAAAAACAGTTGTGCTCCTTAATATTTTTGTGGAAACCTTGATATACTTTGGATTCTTTGATGAATAGAAAGTTCTGTAAATGTCCTTACTGTCACTTTTGATCAATTAAATGCATCCTTGAAGGATGAAAGTATTAATTCACTTCAAGAATAACATTTTCCTGATAATTTACTCAGCCCCATGTCATTCAAGATGTTTGTCTTTCTTTCTTCAGTTGAAAAGAAACTAAGGTTTTTAAGGTAAAGATTCAAGGATTTTTCTCCACATAGTGGACTTTAATGGTGGCCAATGGGTTGAAGGTCCAAAGTGCAGTTTCAATGCAGCTTGAAAGGGCTCTACACGATAGTGTTGTCATGATACCAAAATACGATTTCGATACAATACCTGACTAAAATATCACAATACTACTACTGAACTGATACTACGAAAAAAACAGAACAGGAACTGAATAATAAATGATCCAAATGGAGATCATAGTTATTTTATTTATTAAAAAACAATAACAAAACTAATAAAATAATAATAAATCACATGCCAGTGCCACTACACAGGATTATGGTGAACAATTACCGAGTCTACAGGTATGTAGAGATCTTTGCTGTATTGGTAAATTAGCGTAAAGGATAAAGCCAAATCTTATTTCATGATAGTAATATTATTTCACAACAACAATTTATATCATGACATATTCATTTTTTGTTATTTTGTCTTTGTTATTAATAATAAGAAGACACAAATTAAATACAAAGGGGGCCTATGAAATCTAGTTTTATTTTTTGTCCCTAAATTCCATTAGAATTTTTCTAGACTCTGTTTTATGGTTACATTTAAAAAAAAAAAAAAAAAGTATCAAAAAGCATGTCTATTGACTGAAATCATGAAACTTGAAATGCAGAAATACGGTTCTTGTTCAAATGCATTCTTAAAGTACCGATACTAGTAAAATGCGTAATCGTACCGTTTTTAAAAGCAGTGTATCACGATACTTTTTAAGTACCGGTATATTGTGCAACACTACTACACAAAAAAATAAAATAAAATAAAATGTATACGGTTGCGACATTATTCAACCCCCCACAGATTGCAGTACTTTACAAATACAAGCTTTTCTGAAGATCCAAGACTTTATAAAAATTGCACCTACAACTGTTTACTGGTATATTCAAAGTGATAACGTCAATATATAATGTCATGTTTTGAGTTATAGTGTTTTTTAATAACACCGCTATGTCATAATTATTCAACCCCTTTTCAACATTGCTGTTTAAATCACTTATCTTTATGGTAAGGAAAAAAATTGTCTTAAAACACAATTTAGCCTTTAGACACTCTATTAAAAAAAAACATTTCAATGCAGTGTATAAGAAGAACAATAGACGAGTATGTTGAGGCATCTTGCTGAATACGACTCTTGACCAAGAAGAACAGAAAGGCCGTCTTGAACATGCTAAAATTAATTTGGACTGAGCTGTGGAGCTCTTAAAGAATGTTTTTTTTTGGAGTGATGTGACAAAACTGGAACTTTTTGGACCCATGGATCAGCAGTATGTCTGGTGCAAAAAAGATAAAGCTTATTAGCAGAAGAACGCCATCTCCATTATCAAACTTGGAGGTGGATCAGTTCTGTTATGGGGTTGTTTTACTGTAGCAGGAAGTGGAAAACATAACTGTATGAAGGACAGCATGGATTCTTTGGAAGTATCAGGGCATTTTGGCAAGAATTGTGATGCCTTTGGTGAAAAGACTGAAGCTGATGATCAATGGACTTTTCTGCAGGACAATCATCCCAAAGTATACATCCAAATCTAGTTATGCTTGGTTCAGGGATCGATCATAGAATGTTCTTGTGTGGCCTGTTCAGTCTCCAGATTTAATTCTCATTGAAAATACACTGCCCTCCAAAAGTTTGGAAACACCCTAGAAAAGTGGGGTTTTGGACAATATTGGCATGAATCCTTTTTAATTTGTGATAATTTTGCACTGATAAGGGACAACACAAACTATGAAAACATATTTTATTACATAAACAGTTTATACTTAGAAAAAAAATTAAATTTCGATTCATCAAAATACCCACCATTAGCAGCTGTTACAGCTCTTCATAATCTGGGCATCTGAGCTATCAGTTTATTCAAACATTGACTTGATATATTCCTCCAGGCCTCCTGAAGGATTGCCCAAAGATGATTCACACTGGTTGGACACTTCTTATGGACATCACGGTCCAGTTCCTCCCATCGTAGCTCAATTGGGTTCAGGTCGGGTGATTGGGGAGGCCATTCCATGACAGACATGATGCCAGCTGACTGTTTCCTCTCCAAATAGGATTTGCACAGCTTGGAAGTGTGCTTGGGGTCACTGTCTTGTTGGAAGGTGAAGCCTTGACCAATAAGGTGCTGACCAGAAGGAACAGCATGTCATTGCAAAATGCTGTGGTATCCATGCTGGTTCAATATTCCTTGGACATGATACAGGTCACCAACTTTTCCTGCTCCAAAACAGCCCCAGACCATCACACTGCCACCTCCATGCTTCACAGTGGGTGTGATACAGGCATCTAACGTCTTTTTACCAACTCTGCGTTTCACGTAAAATCATCTCTTTGAGCCCAAAACTTCAAATTTGGATTCATCTGTCCAAAGCACCTTCATCCAATCATCTGCTGTCCAGTTTCTGTGCTTCTTTGCCCACCACAGTCTCTTTTTCTTGTTGTTTGATCTTAGAAGTGGTTTCTTAGCTGATATTCGGCCATGTAGACCTGCTTGTTGGTGTCTCCGATGGACAGTAGTAGTACATGACACTGGTACATCACGTGCACTGTTCAGATCAGTTGTCAGCTCTGGACAAGTCAGGCGTCTGTTGCGAAGGCTGGACACTCTTACATATTTGTCCTCACTAGAAGAGGTACTTCTTGGTCTTCCACTCCTCTTTCTGTCTTGATTGGACCCAGACTTTGCCTTTCGTTCCAAGCAATAGTGGACACCTTTCAGTGAAATTTTCAACTTTTTTTTTCCTTACTTTATACATTTTCAAGTGTTACAAAATGTTCAAAAACATTTAAAAAATACAGTTTAAATAACTTTTTACCAAGATCCTATATAAAGAAAGGGGATCAGAATAAGAGATACAATCAATAACCCCCTAGTAGTAAAGAACAAATATCTACCCCCCACCCCAAAACGAATTTTTTTTTGGCTATATCTCATATTGAGTAGCCTTCATTCCTTAGAACTATTACAGACTGACATGTTTCCAGAGAAAGCTGCTTGCACCTGGCCATGTTGTCAAGAAACACATGGAAACTTTTTATAAAATGGGCCAAACAAGTCATTTGTAAACTATTCTAAACTTAATTGGCAATCAATTGTTGTAAGGTGTGCTGACCCAAAAAACTTTTAAAAACCTGGGCCAAGTTTAAAGCAGTAACCAGGCATCACAGCTGGCAAAGGGGCATGTCTGACTTTGACATGTATATATTGCCATTATTATGTAATCAAAATTAAAATTATTATTGCTGGTCTTCAATAATAATGTCAAGTTACTTTAATGTATTTGCACCAAAAAATGATAAGGATTTATGCTGATATCATCCAAAACCACACTTTGCCAGAGTTGTTTCCAAACTTTTGGAGGGCAGTGTATTTGGTTGAATTTGAAGAAAGCAGTAGCAATGTGAAAAGCAAAGATTATTAATGCTTTTCAGGGGAAAAATGGGCCAAAATTGCTGTAGTGAGGTGACAGAAGCATCTAAGCACTTCCAAGCAGCCTTTATTGGTGGTTTTAAAGAATAAAAGGTTCTGCACCAATTTTACCAATATTATTTTTGGGGATTGAATCATTTTGAACATGAACATTTAGAGCCAATTAGATTTTTTTTTTCATTATTCATCAACTTACATTCTCAGAATTACTCAAATGTGTATTAATAAACTTTCTCTAATAGTGTACTGATGCCTTTGCTCAATTGTTTTCACAAAATTTTGTTCTCTGCAGCAAAATGGAAAAAATCAAAAATAATATTGATTGTAACTGTATACTTTTTATCCACAAATGCTTGTCTTGCTCGATCTCACGCATTATGTAGTCATGTTGGAAAGTTCATGTGTGACGTAGGCGGAAGTACCAACCCAGTGTGATGGGTTGATGTTGGATGATTGTTGAGTTTTTCGTCCTACTCTACCTTTTTGAACCGGAGTACACAGACGACGAATTAACCATGTGTGACCCTTCCAACATGATTATGTAATTTGTAGACGTGCATCGTAGAGCTAGTGCAAGACGAGCATTTGTGGTTAAAAAGTATATATATTTTTTTTTTTTTAGAAAATGACCGATCGTTTCGCTAGATAAGACCCTCATCTGGGTTTGTGTAGAGTCTTTTGAAGCTGCGTTGAAATTGTAATCTGGACCTTGAACCCATTAATCACCATTGAATTGGAATATTTTCCTCAAAAACCTTATTTTTTGACTGAAGAAAGACATGAACATTTTGGATGACATGGGGGTAAGTAAATTTCAGGAAATTTTTATTCTGGAAGTGAACTAATCCTTTAATTTAAGACATTCACAAAAATTATCTTCCTCAACTTGTTATGGTAGTAATACAATTTGTAATAAATACTATTAGTTGTCTCAGACTCTTAGACCCCACTGTATGCTCTAAAATCACTTCCTCACACATTCAGATTCAAAAAGAAAAATTTTCAGTCTATTAAAAAAGGTTATTACTAGTGTTATTTTTTATTTCTTTCAAGGAAATAATCTAGTGGGTGTAGAAATAACATAACCAATACTAACTATTTTAAGACAAAGTATTTGAGTGGGTTGATGGTGCCATATGTTTGCTTATAGATAACATACATAAATTCAGTTGCTTTCAACAGCTACAAACATTTCACTTACGTAAAAGATCTTACTGGCTATTATTTCAAATTCCGTAAGTATTCCATGAAGAATGGAATATTTCATTTCATATTTCATTCTCAAACTGAGGGCAAAAATGTATTACACGACCATTTTTTTGTGGAATTTGACATTATTTCATAACATTAAAGCACATTTTACCACAGTTCTTATTACTAAAATGCATCCAGACCTTACGTTAAATTTTGCGTAGTCCGAAAATGTGACTAATTTTCAGATATTTCTCCTCCTATTTGAACATATTTAAACAGTAGCTTTGTTTTTAAGGTCAGTGCCACAGAAGTGCACGATTGCGTGTTATTTAATAATTCTGTTAAAATTTAGTGAGAACACTGCATATGTACATTATTTTCTTTACAAAGCAATAATTCAGCAGAGCTTCTTGCTCACAAATCACTCCATGTTTCTTTTGCGTGTATTTGGCGGTCTTTCATATCACACATGGCTTTAAAAGTCAGCAGTCTTTCTTTAATATAAATAATATCATATTGGGATTTCTTTTAAACACAAATGTACATCTGCACTGATGCTGCATGAACCGCAGAGGGCCTGTGTTATCGATACCGGCGCTTCTGTCGAGGCGTGAGGTTATCAAGGATACGCGGGCTGACGTGGGTGATGTAGTGCAGGGAGGGGTCGTCAAAGTTGAACGGAGGGTTGTACTGCTCCTGAATGTACTCGGGCAGCAGGTGAGGTATACTTGATGTCGAGATAGAAAGAGAGAGAGTTAAGATCTAGCATGCAACCATCTACATATTGTAACTTTATGTGTGAACAGGACACTTACTCCCCGGACATGGTTTTCTTGCGTGAGCAGCAGCAGAAGCAGGCGAGTGCCGCCAGCAAAAGCAGCAACAGGAGGGGGATACCGATTCCCAGGACCAGCCCCAAAATGAGTGATTTCTTATCCTCCATAGTCTGAGCATCCTGAAGGTCTGTGCGGTTAACACTGTTCCAGTCTGAGGAGGAGGAAAAAAAACTAATTTTTATGAAAAATCTAATGAGCAGACTCGCACAAGGCGTGAAAACTTCTGGTGATGGCCTTACCAAAAATGCACGACTGTGATTCCTCCTTAAGATCAGTGCCATTGCACACACACCTGTAGCCTCCGTAGGTGTTGACACACTGGGCTGATTTTGAACACGGAGCCTCATTCGTCTTACATTCATCAAGGTCTAAAGAAAACAAGAAGCTGTAATGTCTTATAAGTAACAGTTAATTACTGTCCCCAAATGTGATTATTTGAATAGTGCTTCAAGACAGGTGATATTCGGTACAACAGCACTGTTTGCTTTCACTATTTATACTGTTTGTTGTCTGTGTTCCAGACTGTCGGTCTGTGTTAGTGGTAAGGATTTTTCAGTGACTGTTACTAAAGGTTACATTTTACACCAGTAGGTGGCGACAAGTGTCTGTCTTTATTAGTGAGCTGTTGACTAATTCACTCAAGGACTTGTTCAAAAACACTGATTTATTTATGAACAAAGTGATTTTCTTCATGAATGAATCATTTACTCAACCATTTTGTTCAATAAATACTCATTCAGGAACAAAACAAAGGAACTGTATTTTTATATAGGTCACTGAATCATTCACTCAAGGATTCATTCAGAATTCAGAAACAAAATAATTGATTTTGTTTATGAATTACTGAATCATTCATTCCATGATTTGTTCAAAAACATTTCTTGCAGACAAAATAAGTGATTTTCTTTATGAACGAATCATTGAATCATTTACTCAACCGATTTGTTAAAAAAATTGTTTTAACCAGGAGCAAAACAAGTTCTTTTTTGTGAGTGAGTCATTGAATAATTTACTCAATGATTTATTCAGGAATAAAATGTGTGATTTTTTTATGAGCAAATCACCAAATCATTTGCTAAACCAATTTGTTCAAAAATACAGATGTGATTGGCCAATTAGTAGGTGAGTCACTGAATCATTTACTCAAGGATTTATTCAAAATACTAATAAATTCAGGAAGGAATACGTGCTTTTCTTTATGTGTGAGTTACTGAATCATTCATTAAATGATTTGTTCAAAAACACTGTTTTATTCAAGTACAAAAGAAGTGATTCTTCTAAAGAGTAAACCATTGAATCATTTACTCAGTTGATCTGTTCAACAAACAGTTTCAATCAGGAACAGCACAAGCGATTGTTTATGATTAAGTCATTAAATCATTTAATCAATGATTCATTCAAAAACACTGATTCATTTAGGAATAAAATGCAAAATGTGTGCTTTTCTGTATAAGTGAGTCACTGAACCATTCACTCAACCAATTTGCACAAAAATTCTGACTCATTCAGGGACAAAACAAATTATTTTCTTTATAAGTGCATCACTAAATCATTCACCGAACCAATTCGTTCAAAAATACTTATATGATTTTTGTGATTGGGCAATCAGTAGGTGAGTCACTGAATCATTTACTCAAGGATTTATTCAAAAACACTAATAAATTCAGGAAGGAATAAGTGCTTTTCTTTATGCATGAGTCACTGAATCATTCATTAAATGATTTGTTCAAAAACACCATTTCATTCAAATACAAAAGAAGTGATTCTTCTTATAAGTGAATCATTGAATCATTCACTCAATGATTCATTAAAAAAACACTGATTCATTCAGGTATGAAATGTGTAATTTTCTCTATGTGTGAGTCACTGAACCATTTGCTCAACCGATTTGCTGATTCATTCAGGGACAAAACAATTTTTTTTTTTTATGTGCATGATGGAATCATTTACTGGACAAGTTGGTTTAAAAATACTGATGTTGTAATTGGCAAATCAAAATCAAGTATTTTCAAAACAAGTAGAGTTGTGCAATAAGTGAAAATAAAGTATTTTAGTACATTTTCTTACCATCCACATAGGCTGAACGGATGCCATAGTACTGACTGACTCGGGTCAGATAGTCCATGACATACCAGTGCGGTGTGTCACTCGACACATTGATCCTGTACTCATTTTGCCTGCTTGCTGGGGCCAATTCTGGAGCTATAGCACTGGCATTGTAGAACTTGTTCTGGAAACCCATTGAAAGGATCTCCTCCAGCTGCAGACAATGCAGAATTTATCGTGTTAATGACATACCATGTCTGAATTTATCTGACATTTTCACATCTCAGATACATGCACTGACCTTTTTCAGTCCCGATTCTGACGCCTGATTTCCCCAGCTCATGGACACATTAAAAACATTCCATCCTAAAGAAAAAAATATTTTTTTTTGGTCTCTCCTAAAACATGAAACACAGGGAGGGGAGGATATGGGGGCAGTTTTATCTGCCGTTCATTTTTATGGTCAAAGCACCAAAGGTGTGTGTGTAGGTATACTAGGTATACTTAAAACTTCCAGGCAGGTGGGTTGAGGCAAGTAGGAGCTAAACTTTGCAGGACACCAGCCCTCCATGATTGTGTTTGGTGATCCCTGCTCTAGCATATTCAGACCAAACTTGGTGTGTGTTATGATAACCATTGTCTGAGGTTACCTTCACAGTTTCAGCACAGTGCCACCTAGTGGTCAGGAGATATGATACATGTTTTGCTTTTTTTTTTGCTTATAACTTCTGAACTGTTTGGACAAAAATCACAAGACTGGTCTCTTTACATGTCGCTCTTCACATTTTGTGTGTCATCCATTGAATATTGACAAAAAATGCTATATTTCATGAATGCATTGGCGTATCATTACGAAACTTGGTATGTGTCTTCTGAAGGTACTCAACTGCCACCTTGCAGAAAAAAAATGAAATTTCAAATAAACATTTATAACGTTTGATTAATTTTGCCTATTGTCATTAGACTTGTCTTGATAGATTTCTTGGATCATGTCGAGAACACCAATTATGTCATAATCGGCCGAAGTTCCTATCCGCCATTTTGATTTTTGTTGAAAACCTTTTTTGTACTCCTCCTAGGCTGTTGGTCCAATTTTCACCAAATTTGTCTCTGAGCATCCTCAGAATTCAAGTTGACAGATTAAATGGTTTTCATTTACCACATCAACAAATTTGATGGCATGATGCCAAACTGCATCTAAGGCTTATTTCTGCAAAGCTTTGACATACAGACTATATCAAACTTTTTGTGTGTCTTTGTCACCTCACACTGACCACACCACATCAGTTTGGTAACATCGCCAACTATTGGTCAAATATCTAATAATATATGCTAAAAAATGCTAAAAACAGTTTTGCCTCTTGTCATGTGACTGGTTTTGTTAAATTCCCTTGATTATGCCGAGAACATCTATACCAATTATGCCATAATCAGCTGAACATCCTGTTTGCCATTTTGAATTACATTGAAAACCTACTTTTTTGAACTCCTCCTAGACCATTGGTCCAATTTTCACCAAATGTAACCCAAAGCATCTTCAGACCATGTCAGCAAAAAGTTATGAATTTCATGTTGATAAGTGAAACGGTTATTTACCGAACTAAAAAATTTTATGGCATGATGCCAAAATGCATTTGAGGCTGTATCTCTGTAAAGCTTTGACATATTGACACCAAACAAACTTTTTGTGTCATTGTCATCTCACATTGACCACACTACATAACTTTGGTAACAGCGTTACCTATTGGTGAAAATTGATAACCTGTTAAATCATATTATTACTGATTGAATTTATGATTTTCTCAGTGTTTATGAATAGCACATGAAACCTGTATTATTAAAGGTAAAGAAATAAGCACAGTCTTACCTGTGGGATTAGCAGATTCACCTAAACAAACGTAAAATAAAACAAAAGTGAAACAAAACATGTAATGAAACAATTGGTTTACCTGACTGAAAGATTCAAAATCTTTGAAGTTGAAGTCATGTTGATCAGTGAAATTAAAACCACTTACCACAGCCGTCGGTATCTCTGGTCTTCTGATAACGGCATGAGCAGCGCACTGATCCTGGCATGTTCACACATTCAAACTTGGCGTTGGGACAGGCAGAAGGGTCCAGACACTCATTAATATCTGTTGGTGAAATAAAGCATGCGTGACTGCAAGCACGTCTTAGAGAGTGACTGTGAGCATGCACATTCTTGTGGCATACCTTCACACTGTTTTCCATTGCCAGTGTAGCCACGCTTACATTTACATGTGTAGTTGTAGCCGGTGCTGGTGCAGTCTGCCATCTCATGACAGGGGAAGGGGAACGGAGGAAGGCAGAAGTCTGCAGGACATGGTTAGACAAACTTTGTTTATAGAAATAGACTATTACAGCTCTATAAAGCTGCATTTGAAGATGTTGCAATGAAATATAGCAAAATAAGCGTGCTTTTTAAATAACTACTGACCATTTTCAAAGCACTTGAATCCTTGTTTGCCCTGGTATACAGTTGGAGGAGGGCACGGTCCACATGTGAAGAGGTCTCCATCTTTCTGTGTTATGCATTCCACACCAGGAAAACAAGGTTTGCCTTTACACATATCTGCTCTGTTTTCACAGTACTTGCCACTGAAACCCCATGGGCAAAGACATCCCACAATCTAGATGTAGACACACAGAAAAACATGTTTTTTTCACATTTAGGAAGCATTACGTGTCATTACACACAACACCACTGTACACAGATGAACACTGATTAACATAAAATTCACAGTGACTTCTACATTCTAAATAAAGTTGTAGTTAAAATAAAATACAAATGTGGAAGTAATTGCGACTTTTTAATCGTACAATTCTGACTTTTCTTCCTTTGCAAGTTTACATCTCGCAATTCTGACTTTTTTCTCAGAATTGCATGATAGAAACTTGCAATTGTGAAACTTAAAAATAAAGTCAGAATTGCAAGATATAAAGTCACAATTCTGACCTTTTTCTCAGAATTGCAAGTTTATACCTCATAATTCTAAGAAAAAACATCAGAATTGTGAGATATAAACTCGCAATTACAAGTTTATAATTATGCAATTCTGAGAAAAAAAAGTCAGAATTGTGAGTTTACTGCATATCTTACAATTCTGACTTTGTAACTGACAATTTTGAGTTTATATCTCACAATTCTGAAAATAAAAGACAGAATTGCGAGATGTAAACTCGCAATTGTGAGAAAAAACAGTGAGAATTGTGAGATAAAAAGACGCAATTACCTTTTTTTATTCAGTGGAGGAAACAGGCTTCCAAAATAAAATAAAATAAAATAAAATAAAATTTATTTTTGGCAAATATTTTGGGTTATACTAATTAACTAATCAGTTTTTTATATTTTTTACACTATATCATGAGAAAAATCATTACATCTTTTAAAGAAATTAATACTTTTATTCAGCAAGTATGCACTAAGTTAAATAAATAAGACATTTATAATGTTATAAAGAATTTTTAATTCAAATAAACGCTGTTCTTTTTTAACCTTTCTATTCAACAAGAATTCCCGATGATTATAAATATTAAGCAGCGTTTTCAACATCGGTGATAATAATAAGAAATGTTTCTTAAGCAGCACCATATGAGAATGATTTCTGAACGATCATGTGACACTGAAGACTGAAGTAATGATGCTGAAAATTCACACGTAAAAAATTTGCATCACAGAAATAAATTACATTTTAAAATCTATTCAAACAGAAAACAATTATTTTAAATCGTAATAATATTTCACAGTATTACTGTTTTACCTGAAACTTTCCCTGCAGAAGGTTCTCAACCACGCTGTTGTACTGGCAGCTTCCTCCATTTATACAGTTACAGAGCTGCAGAACAGGGGTGATCACGGAGCTGGATGTTTGATCGCTCACTTGAACTGTCAGATTCACTGGCTGAATACCAACGGGGGTCCACGTGAAGATACCATCACCTTCAGGACACCAATAAACCAATCGTGTTGTGAAATAATAATGCAACAAATTGTAGAGCATTAGAGTTAACAGAGGAAAAAGCTTAGATATAGATCTAACAGATGATCTCCCTGACATGTGCATGTCACATTGTAAGGAGGTTAAGTTTATTAATAGTATGCTTTGCAATAAATCTTACTGCTGCTGATGGTGACCCGTGGAGAGCGTGGTAAGGCTATGGAAAAGGTGATTGGGTCTCTGTTTGGATCCTGGGCCTTGAACTGAACTCTTACAGTACTATTGACCTTACACATGATAACAAATGGCTCTGTCACAATGGGCGGCAGGTTTCCTGTTGAACACAAGCAGATAGGAAGCTGTTAAAATTAATTAATGTATGAATGAATTAAAGAAAAAATACATGAACAGTTATTGTGACTAACAAGAGGACAACTGTACCACTCAACTGTTATTTTAAACTGCAATATTATTGTTTTTACTGTATAGCCTTGGTGAGCATCAGACTTATTTCAAAAACATGAAAATATCTTGCCATCCCCAAACATCAGTGTAGGTATGTTTTTAAATAGGTTAAGATATTTTTGTGCATTAGTTAAAGGTCAGTTGATATGGAAGACCAGCTAACCGTAATTTTGTGCTCGGCTCTGAAGTTGCTGTTGGTCTTTCTGAACATCCTGGCCGAGACTTGTGTTTCCTGTGGCCAGGATGTCATGCACACACTGCATGCTGCCCTGGCAGGTCTGAGTGTGTTTGGCCAGCACGTCTGGGCTCACTGAGGACATCAGTTGCTCTGTCATGACGGGATTGAATGGAGCACTAGGAGTCTCTGATAACAGAAGACTCTCGGGAACAGGAACAGCCCCTGTGGAAAACAATCAGACATGGAAGAAACCACAAATACTGTGATTAGAAAGTATATACAGTATGTATACAGCATTCCTTTTCCTGATAATTCAGAGACAGTTCTGAATCTGAAAGATCCTAATGTGATTTTTTTTCAACATAAAACAAAACAAAAATTAAAACTTTAAAGGAACACTCCACTTTAAAAGAAAAAAAAAAAAAGGCTCATTGTCCAACTCCTCTAGAGTTAAACAGTTGAGTTTTACCGTTTTCGAATCCATTCAGCCGATCTTCGGGTCTGGCGGTAGCACTTTTAGCATAGCATAGATCATTGAATCTGATTAGACCGATAGCATCTCGCTCAAAAATGACCATATATTATGACGATATTTTTCCTATTTAAAACTTGACTCTTCTGTAGTTATATCGTGTACTAACACTGACGGAAAATGAAAAGTTGTGATTTTCTAGACTGATATGGCTAGGAACTATACATTCCGGCGTAATAATCAAGGAACTTTGCTGCCGTACCATGGGTGCAGCAGGCGCAATAATATTACACAGCGCCTGAAAGTGACCGGCACTAAGTTTGTGTAGATGCAGAGTTGCAGCCGGCAGAGTTGACGGCTGCATAATATCATTGCGCCTGCTGCACCCATGGTACGGCAGCAAAGTTCCTTGATTATTACGCCGAAATGAGAGTATAGTTCCTAGCCATATCAGTCTAGAAAATCACAACTTTTCATTTTTCGTCAGTTTTTGTACATGATGTAACTACAGAAGAGTCAGGTTTTAAATAGAAAAATATCGAAACTCTTTGGTCATTTTTGAGCGAGATGCTAACGGTCTAATCGGATTCAATGATCTATGCTAAGCTATGCTAAAAGTGCTACCCCCAGACCTGGAGATCGGCTGAATGGATTCGAAAACGGTAAAACTCAGCTGTTTCACTCTAGGGGAGTTGGAAAATGAGCCTATTTTCAAAAAAAGTGGACCTTGTTTCCAAACAGGACTATTATGATTCCTCAAAGAAAAAAATGCCCCTGTAGTACATCATAAGGACCTCAAGAATTTAAAAACTATGCATTTCCTTGACTGTCCAGGGGAAAAATATTATTCCAGTACAGTACAGTGGGAAATATTTTTTGCATATGCTCCCATTTGTCCAGAGGATCTTATTTGATTCTGAAAGTATTCCATTATACGACTGGTTCCAAAATATGCTTCTAACATGAATTCTATACATATGTCGTCCAGGTGTATTTGACCAGTGGTACAAAATATTTAAAATGGATGAATGTCATAACGTACTTTAAAAGAATATACTTAGATGCAATTTTTTTGGACGCTTAATTGTTAATAATTTCTTAATTTCTTCTATTGTCTTTGAAATGTGGTTAAAGTCTACTGCTAAATGTACTGCCAAGCATTTATGATCAACTAAATTAATTTTAATGGCATTTCTGTTGAAACTTACACTACCAGTCAAAAGTTTTTTTAATTAAAAAATTAAAAGATTTTTAATGTTTTTTGAAGAAGTCTCTTCTGCTCACCAAGCCTGCATTTATTTGATCCAAAGTACAGCAAAAACAAATTTTGAAATGTTTTCTGTTTGAATATATTTTAAAATGTAATTTACTCCTGTGATTTTAAAGCTAAATTTTTAGCATCTATACTTCTGTCACATGATCATTCAGAAACCATTTTAATATTCTGATTTGCTGCTAAAAAAAAAACAATTTATTATTATTATTATTATTATTATTATTGTTAAAAACAGCTAAATAGAATTTTTCAGGTTGCTTTGACGAATAGAAAGTTCAGAAGAACAGCATAAATGTCTTTATCATCTCTTTTGACCAATTTAAAGCACCGCTGCTAAATAAAAGTATTCCTTTCTATAACCCCCTATATATACTATATACAGAGAAAGAGACTTCTTTATTTCAGAGCTTTTTATTTCAAACAAATGCTGATCTTTGGATCTTTCTATTCATCAAAGAACCCTGAAAAAATGTATTTAACTGTTTTAAATATTGATAATAATAATAATAATAATAGTAATAATAATAATAAAATGTTTCTTGAACAGCAAATCAGCATATTAGAGTGATTTCTGAAGGATCATGTGACATTGAAGACTGGTGTAATGATGCTGAAAATGTAGCTTTGATTACAGGAATAAATTGCCTTTCAAAATATATTCAAATAGAAAGCATTATTTTAAAGAGTACAAATATTTCACAGTATTGCTGCTTTTGCTGTATTTTTGATCAAATAAATCCAGGCTTGGTGAGCAGAAGAGACTTCTTCAAAAATCTTACTGTTCAAAAACTTTTTACTGGTAGTGTATATCTCATGCATTTTAAATAGATTTGTAATGATAACGTTGCAATTTAGTACATTCTGAATATTTTAACTTTAAATGCAATATCAAATAGCACTACAGTTAAAATAATAATCAAGTACCTTACGTGTGATTTAGTATGTTTAGTATGAGTCAACACACCAAAATATTTTTACAAAGTGCACTTTTTAAAAGTGTCCTGAAGTGTAAGTTATGAAAGTGTCTGTCTTTAGACTTACGTGGCCTTTAATTCCTTAAAATTATATTATCTGCAAGTACAGTTTTTTAATAGATACTTTCAATATAAGAAGTACACTATAAATGCACATTTTGATACAGTTAATCACACTTTTTTTTTGTTATTTTTTTAAGATGTTAGTCATACATTTTTATCGAATTCCATTTTCTACAATATTTAACATTCATCACAAATACTGAATCCAGGTGAAGAGTACGTACATGACTGTCCAAAGGGAAGCAGACTCTGTTCGGAGGGGACGTTGTTGTTTGGAGAAGGCACCAAACGCCCATTGGAAAGCAGGAAGTCATCGGTTCTGTTGGAGCTCCAGTGTCCCAGCAAACCCAGTGTACGGTTGTAGAACCTCTGCGGGACCTCCACCAAAGCGGTCAGCCTCCCAGCATTACCTCTCCACACGAGCACGTACAGGCCCTCTCCGTACACCACTGAGCAGCGACTCACAGCGGTACAGCGCACCGCAAAGCCCTGCTCATTTACATGCACCACCCCTGTCAGAACAGCAGAGGACGCTCGGTTAAATCTAAAACAGGAGCTGCATCAGAAGAGCCATATTAGGTAAAAATAGCATGTGAAAGCAGCAGTATGTCCAGATTCACAGTATTCATAAACAGTTGCTGAAATGCCAGCATTATGTACTATTTGATTCACACTAAATGGATACTATCCCATCAGGCCACAGAGGAGCTTTGGGAAAGGCAGTAAAGCAAAGCAACAGACTCTGGTAGCTCTGGTAGGTCCCTTGACAATGGCAGGATAAAATTAGGATCAAATTTATACTACACACATTTACAGTATACAGTTGAGGTCAAAAGTTTACATACACCTTGCAGAATCTGCAAAATGTTAAGAGGGATCATACAAAATGCATGTTATTTTTTATTTAGTACTGACCTGAATAAGATATTTCACATAAAAGGCATTTGCATATAGTCCACAAGAGAAAATAATAGCTGAATTTACAAAAATGGCCCTGTCCACAAGTTTACATATGCTCGATTCTTAATACGTGTTGTTACCTGAATGATCCACAGCTGTCCCTTATTTGTCTTGAAAATTTAAACTGTCTACTGTTCTTCAGAAAAATCCTCCGGGGCCCACAAATTATTTGGTTTTCCAGCTTTTTTTGTATAATTGAACCCTTTGCAACAATGACTATGGTTTTGAGATCCATCTTTTCACAATGAGGGACTCATATGCAACTATTACAGAAGGTTCAAATGCTCACTGATGCTCCAGAAGGGAAAACACTGCATTAAGAGCCAGGGGTGTAAACTTTTGACGGAATGAAGATGTGTATATTTTTCTTATTTTGCCTAAATATCTTTGTTTCCCATTTAGTACTGCCCTTCAGAAGCTACAGAAGATACGTACATGTTTCCCAGAAGACAAAATCTTTAGATCTTCAAATTCAATGTTTTCACCCCCCTCTTAATGCATTGTGTTTCCTTCTGAAGCATCAGTGAGTGTTTGAACCTTCTGTAATAGTTGCATATGAGTCCCTCAGTTGTCCTCAGTGTGAAAAGATGGATCTCAAAATCATAGAGTCATTGTTGGAAAGGGTTCAATTACACAAAAAAAATGCTGAAAACTGAATACAATTTCAGACATTCAGACATCGTTATCCCTTTCCAAACTTTCCGTTTAGTCTTTTAGGTCTGTTAAGTATTTATTTATCATTAAGGTTTTCTATGAATTATATTAACGTTTTTACAAAACTAACACTTTAATGGATGAGTTGTGCTGGATAATGAGGAAAAAGCATGGAAACATGAAAACTTCTTCAAAACTGCATCCCAGGTGTTGTGTTATTTCATAGAAATGATAACTTATTATTCTAAAATATGGAAAACAGTAATAATAAAGGAGAAGGTTTTCTTTGATTAGTGCTGTAAACAGAAGTAACATTACTAGGCTATTTCTTTGCTTGTGCATTCGAAAACCTCGAAATTCTTCTTACCAACAGACACAGGAATGACCTCGTCATTAACCAAGATCTTAAGTCCATCCCCAGATTCAGCACAACACCACTCCACCTTTCGAGAAATCATTATAACAACCTTTACATTGTGGACACACTCATTAATGTACATAGATCTCTGTTTCATCTGTTTGAGATGTCAGACTCACCTTTCCAGCACCCTGATAAAAGGCAGCTAATCGTACCAGAGCAGGCACAAGTTTGGGCTGCCCGTTGACCACTAAAACTGCTGTTTGTCCCTGCAGGGTGAAGATGTTTGATCCAGTGCTGGAGGAGAGACGGACTATAACATACTCCCCCAAGCCTTTGAAGGTATACTCACTCCCGTCAAAGGTAGTAAAGTGGAGACTACCATACACCATGCCTGTATGGAAGCAGAGCGTGCAACAGAGACTCTTTAAAGATACTTCCTTGTCATTATGAGCTTCAAATGATATTTTTAATATTAAATCAAGCAGTAGTCATTAGGGGTGTAAAAATGATTGAATCTGACAAAGAAAACATAATGCATATAGATTACATAAATGTGACCCTGGACCACAAAACCAGTCATAAGTGTCATTTTTTTTTAAATTGAGAATTAAACATAATATGAAAGCTGAATAAATAAGCATTCCAATAATGTATGGTTTGTTAGAATAGGATTTGGCCTAAATACAACTATTTTAATATGCACAAAAAAATCAAAATACTGAGAAAAATCGCCTTTAAAGGTTCATTAAACCCCAGACTACTTTTTCTGACATTTGAGCAGAGGTATTTGTGTTGCACATCATATATGAAAATATTAGCATCCGTTAATTTTAATTGTTGGAGAAAACTGGTTAATTTTGAGCTTTTTTGCTCTATTTTCATCTTCCAAATGAATAGTCCAAATGAAGTTCTTAAAAGGAGAAGTCCACTTCCAGAACAACAATTTACAAATAATTTACTCACCCCCTTGTCATCCAAGATGTTCATGTTCTTTCAGTCATAAAGAAATTAAGGTTTTTGAGGAAAACATTTCAGGATTGGACTTGATTGGTGCCCCTGAACTTCCAAAATGTAGTTTAAATGCAGCTTCAAAAGGCTCTAAACGATCCCAGCCGAGGAAGAAGGGTCTTATCTAGATAAACGATCAGTCATTTTTTTTTTCGAAAAATAAAACTTTTTTTTTACTTTTTAAGCACAAAAGCTCTACAAATCACGTCTAAGTTCACTGCCTGTGTACTCCGGCTCAAAAAGGTAGAGTACGGCGAAAAACTCCATCTTATTTTCTCCTACAACTTCACAAATTGTCCAACATCGTTGTACCTTTTTGTTTGTAAACAGTGTTTGACTTATTGCACTTCCTTAGTCTTTGCGTGTTCGCTTTGTAAACACTGGGTCTGTAGATCCGCCTACGTTCCATGTGACCTTTCGACGTGATTCAATAGTATGTAAACGCGCATCCCAGAGCCTGTGCTACACGAGCTTTTGTTCTTAAAAAGTATAAAATCTTTTATTTTACGAAAAAAATGACTGATTGTTTTGCTAGATAAGACCCTTCTTCCTCAGCTGGGATCATTTAGAGCCCTTTGAAGCTGCATTTAAACTACATTTTGGAAGTTTGAAATTGGGGCACCAATGAAGTCCATTATATGGAGAAAGATCCTAAATTCTTTCCTCAAAAACCATAATTTCTTAACGACAGAAGACAGAAAAACATGAACATCTTGGATGACAAGGGGGTGAGTACATTATTTGTAAATTGTTGTTTTGGAAGTGGACTTCTCCTTTAACAATGCATATTTCTAATCAAAAATTAAGGTTTGATATATTTACGGTAGGAAATTTACAAAATATCTTCATGGAACATGATCTTTACTTAATATCATAATGATTTGTGCTATCAAAGAAAAATCAATCATTTTGATCCATACAATTTATTGCTACAAATATACCTGTGATATATAAGACTACTTTTGTGGTCACAAAAGGTCCAATTCTCACTATTGTCTCAATAAACTCCCTGTTTGCTGCTTATTAATTATAGAAAGGTAGCTGTTATGTTTAGGTATTGGGTAGGATTAAGGGATCTAAAATATGGTTGTTCAGAATAAATCATATGTACTCTATAAGTATTAATAAACAGCCGATATGCATGCTAGTGAGAATGTGACCTTAAAATAAAGTGTTACTCACAAATTTATAATAATGATGCAATGATGCATACAACAACATATATGAACCATATTAGTTATGCATACGCGTTTGCCCTCTATTTACATTTATATTACCTTTGCTGTCATTTAAGTTAATCTTTAAAAAAAAATAATAAATTTAGTCTTTAGCAAAGCTTAATATGAATATCCATATTTCTTCAATGCCTGTTGCATTTAAAAGTAATCAAATTTATTTAAAATCATTTAAAAATATCTTCTAAATATACTCCAGTACAATTTTGAAACATATTTTTGTACACTACACTACTTTTTTTACATTTTAATATCACTAATTTATCATTTACTGACCATAACATGACCGTAATTATTGGCTTAGTGGTATAAGCCAAAATGTAATATCTGTGCACCCAGAATAATTTACTTTTATATGCAAGGTATTACATGTTCATTTCTTATCCAAAGTACAATTGTTGGCATACTTTCAGATGTTTAAATCCATCAAATTCAGATCCCCAATTTAGTTTCAGTGCTGTGCTCCACAATTTGAAAATAATTGCAAATCGCCCCATAATAATTGGTCACTAAATTGTGACCAACTGTTTTTTACTTAAGCAAGGAACCCTAATGAAATCAAATTGTTTTCAGAGCAAATACACCCCTGGTAGTCATATATAAGGGATTTTGCGAGACCTAGTGCTCTTACCAATGCCTGGTGCTCCCCTGTTCCCAGGTATACTGCTGTCAGAGCTGTTCCAACCGTACCCTTGACACCGGTCTAGTGGTCTCTTAGCCAAGTACATGTTACACAGGGCGGACTGAACACAACACCACTGGAAGGGTAAAAGATCTTTGTCTAGTAACAAAGACAGGTAATATGTGATTACAGGTTCAACTTGCAACAAAATGAAATTATATTTGGAATGGCTTTACCTATATGTTGTTGCATCTTGTCCTCAGTAAAGAACCGTTCACTGTATCCAGCCAGCAGGGGGCCCTCTGGATCATACACGCATCTTTTTCCTGCCTTTTGTTTGTTAAACAGGATAGACTGAAAGACACGCCCCCTACTTCCACCCCACCTGAGAGCTCTCAGATCCCTCACTTGTGCCATCTGTTCTGATGGTACAGTCTCAAGGATAAAAGCCAGGTCTTCCTGTGCTTGGACTCGAGTGCAGGGACATGGTGCCAGTCCTAATGCCCATTCTTTAGGATCTGGCTCATTGAAAGCCCATATCTGGCATTGACTCTGAGGATCTGAGCTGGCTTCAGAAGAGCTTGTCAGGTTGTACACCAGCTGCCCCAGTTTGCCTGTGTTACCCATGACAGTCTGGGGGCGATAACGCCCTCCTGGGCCAAACAGGTTGTCTGGTGGCTTTGGAATCTCATTGTGAAAGTTGCTCTTGCCATCAGTGTAGCCAATAAGAGCATTATGATCGGTCCTCTGTCCTGGACCCCAGTTCATGTCACTGTAGTGGAGCAAAGCAAATGAACGTGGTCCATCTGTGGTCAGGATGCACTGGAAGGTGTTAGTCTGTGGAGGACGTTAGGATGATTATTGCTAAGATAAGCATGAAATAAAAAAATTCATGTCAAAAGTTTACATGCACCTTGCAGAATTTGCAAAATGTTAATTATTTTACCAAAATAAGAGGGATCATACAAAATGCAAGTTATTTTTTTATTTAATACTGACTGACTGAAGGAAACACGATGCAGGGGGAGCCGGGGGTGAAAACTTTTTGAATTTGAAGATCAGGGTAAATTTAACTTATTTTGTCTTCTGGGAAACATGTAAATAGCTTCTGTAGCTTTTGAAGGGCAGTACTAAATGAAGAAAAAAAAAAAAAAATCAGGATATTTAGGCAAAATAAAAATGTACACATCTTCATTCTGTTCAAAAGTTTACACCCCCTGGCTCTTAATGCATTTTTTTTTCCTTCTGGAGCATCAGTGAGTGTTTGAACTTTCTGTAATAGTTGCATATGAGTCCCTCAGTTGTCCTCAATGTGAAAAGATGGATCTCAAAATCATACAGTCATTGTTGGAAAGGGTTTAAATACACAAAAATGCTGAAAAACCAAAGAATTTGTGGGACCTGAAGGATTTTTCGGAAGAACAGGCAGGAACTATCACTAAACAAAAAAAAAAACAGCTGTGGATCATTCAGGTAACAACGCAATATTAAAAATCAAGTGTATGTAAATATTTGAGCAGGGTCACTTTTATAAAGTCAACTATTTTTTTCTCTTGTGGACTGTATGTAAACATCTTTTATGTGAAATATCTTATTTAGGTCAGTACTAAATAAAAAATAACATGCATTTTGTATGATTCCTCTATTTTGGTAAAATAATTAACATTTTGCAGATTCTGCAAGGTGTATGTAACATTTTGACTTCAACTGTATTTATCTCAAGGCCCCCATGATTTGTTCCATTTCATTTCATGTAGCTGTTTTTAAAAACAAGAATGCATCCTACATGATCGGCGTGTTAGTCATTGCAAAAAAAAAACTTCCCAAGATTTTTCTAACAATACAAACTAGGACAGAGAATGGGGGTTTGGGTGGGGACAGCAACACTACACCAAATTCATAAATTTACTACCTATATCAGCAACTAGTGAGAGAAAGGATGTAGCTTTCATACTGTGTAAGATTAGACCATAACCCACAATTCTGTTCACAATGGACTGAAATATCTTTGCAACATTTATGTTCTGTACTGTGCTTTTCCATTTCCTCACTTGCAGTGCGGTGACAAATTATAGCTACTGTAGCTCTGGTTTCCTTACTAGTGTCCGCTCATTCATCTAACACTCACCTCAGAGAAGTTGGTCTTTTGATAGGACACAGGCAAAACATGATCCCATGTGATTTTCAATATCCAGGAGGGGGAAAAGGGGGGGTTGCCCCTTTGAGTCTCAAATTTGCTAACTTCTTGTGCTGTTCGTTGAAATATTGCCTCAGCATAGATGTCAGATATATTGAGGACACTGTATTCCTGTTGGACAGAAAGGGAGAATGTTCAAGATTTCCTTCAAAGTACTGTAATTACCACAAAACTCAACTGCGAACTCTTCAACTGCCAAAATTATATCTTTTTACATTATTAATACAATATAATTTTGTTTTTGAAGCAAGGCCACAAAATGTTGCATTCTTTATTGTAATGCTAACCTGATATAGTAGTTTTCCATCCCCGAGGGTAAGGTCAGCATCGTCCCAGAACACAGCTAGCATGGGCTGGTCTTCATTACCATTGAAACCCTCTGGGAATGGAGCAGGGAGCAACAGTTTCTCATTTTCACTAACCGACTGGAACTGCACCAAGCCGTTATCTGAAAACTGAAAATGTTCATATTTGAAGAAACTACTAACATTTAAAATGTGAACAGAGGTAAGCCTAACTGTAAGTAGCCACAATGTTTCACATAAAAGCTATTTATTATATATTTGTTTGGTAATTTCAGATACATTACGCTGCTCACCATTTAATTGCTATTAAAATGTGAACAGTTAATTGTGCATGCTTACAAACAGTCGCTCATATATTTTGCCCATGAATGGAAAGCCTGCAGGAGGAGTGATGTATGGAGAATTTGCATCTGCCTCTGTCTTTGGCAATCCAGCATCACCTACTTCCTCTCCGAATGGATACAGCTCACTTTCTGTGAAAACATATACAAAATGCACCCCATAGGATGAAGGTTTTGCTGGTTAGCATGCACATTTAGCCACTGCTAACTACACCATCTGGTCACAAAAAACTTTTGATTAGGTTGACTGGTACACAACATAACAAGCTGGTATTCTCTGTCTGGAAAACAAGTTTGAGGTAAATTTAAAGCTGTAGTACATAACTTTTGGCGTTCTAGTGGTTAATAAACAGAACTGCATGCGTCTTGCAGAAGAACATTGTAGCCGGAGCTATATCTCTGTGTTTATGCCTATGATGAATGACACAGGTACTGGGCTATTCAGCAGTTTCTACCAAAACCAGTCAGAAATAGTCTGAATATAAAAACTTATTATAGGTGATTCAGGATAAGCCAAAAACATGGTTTGGAAAATGGATTCATGATG
Source organism: Labeo catla (assembly GCA_012976165.1). Classification (NCBI taxonomy): domain Eukaryota; kingdom Metazoa; phylum Chordata; class Actinopteri; order Cypriniformes; family Cyprinidae; genus Labeo; species Labeo catla. Next base: position 170,749 of record VONZ01000230.1, on the reverse strand, counting down.
TACTCACTTATTATATACATTTTGTAAATTTAGAACACAAAAAAGTTACGGACTGCAGCTTTAAGTTGATTAAGTTGACTGAAATCCCAAGTCATGTGCATCATTTACTTGCATATTTTAGCACCAAAGTACCAAACTTCAGAGAGAGACACAAAGGGATACAGAGAGAATAAGAAAAAAATGTCAATATAAAAGTATTATTTTAAATAGAAATGTTGTATTCATGATTGTAATATAATACCCCACCCATTGGCGGAGGCTGTGGGCACTGGGTATCTCCGGTAGAGCAGGCACAGCTGTAAGATCCGATGAAATTGGTGCATATTCTGTTGCTATAACATGCATCAGGTGAGAGACACTCATTCCGGTCTATGCATCCATCCATTCCGTGCCCATTTCTGATTGAGGCATCCCATCCGCTGCCACACTGGCACTGAAACCCACCTACGGAGTTGTAGCATGTGGCAGCAGGATGGCATCCACCCCTACCGGACTGACATTCGTCTAGATCCACACAAAGAGACCCTAGTGCTATAAGACCTGGTGCACATACACATACATACGATCCAGGGGTGTTGATGCAGTGACTTGACTTGTGGCAACGTGAGGATTTGGAGCACTCATCAATGTCTTTACAGTACGTCCCATTTCCACTGTAACCTAAGCGACACTGGCATGTAAAAGACCCCACTGTGTTCCAGCATCTTGCCAAGGGGTGGCAGGTAGAGTTATTTGCACATTCATTGTTGTCAATGCAGGTACCATTTTCCTCATGATGTCCCGGTGGACAAGAGCACTGGTATGATCCAGGTTTATTGATGCATACCTGATCGGGTCGGCAAATTTTGTTTAAAAGGCATTCGTTTATATCTGTGCACCTTGGGCCTCGAGCCTCAAAACCAGATGCGCATGGACACTCGAAAGACCCTGCTGTGTTTACACATACAGCGTTGGCAGTGCAAGGACTGTCATCTGCTAGGCATTCGTCAATGTCCTGACACTCTGTTTTGTTTAGAAAGTAACCTAAATTGCAGTTACATTCATAAGACCCAGGGATATTGACACATGTAGAGTGAGGTTGACATATGGATTCATTCTTTGATCCCGAACACTCATCTATGTCAAGACACCCAGTGTCATTACTCCTGAATCCCTTGTCACAAGCACAGTAAAATGAGCCAACTGTGTTAATGCAAGTCCCGTGAGTGCAGAGTGAGCCAAACTCTGGGTGTGAGCACTCATCTATATCCTCACATTGGGTACTATTGGTACCATTAGAGGAGAATCCATGATCACAAAGGCACAGAAATGAACCTTGAGTGTTGACACAGACACTGTGGTCTGAACATGTGGAGTTGTTCAGGCATTCATCAACATCCTCACAGACTGTCTGATTGCCTTTATACCCAACCCAGCATTCACAGAAATACCATCCCACTGTGTTTTTGCAGTTGGAGGCATTCGGGCACTGTGCTTTCCCTGTGGCACATTCATCAACATCCAAACACTTAGAGTTGTTAGAGTAAAGGAAACCATTGTTACATGAGCAATTATATCCTCCCTCTTTATTGTGGCAGGTGCTGTTGTCTGGGCAAGTAAAGGTTCCTACACTGCACTCATTTATGTCTTCACAGTGTGTCCCATTGTGCTGGTAACCTTCCCAGCAGTCACAATGAAAGGACCCTGCTGTATTGAAACAGTGGGACAACTCTGGGCAAGCTCCTGCTTGTCCACATTCATCTATATCTCGACAGTCTTTACCATTCCCTAGGAACCCTTCAATGCAGGAGCAATAGTTTGACCCACGGATGTTTTTGCACTCAGCATGGGTGTTGCATGCATTAGTTACATTCTTACAGTCCTTCTCGTTCACACAGGTACCCAGACCATAGACTAGACCAAGGGTGCACGTGCAGGTATATGTTCCAGGAAAGTTTTGGCAGGTCATGTTGCTCCCACAGATTGAGGGTGGCAAGCACTCATCCACATCCTCACAAGTAAACCCATCTCCTTGGTATCCCTCCATGCATGTGCAACTGTAGGATCCCTCTGTGTTGGTGCACATGGCGAGAAGGCTGCAGTTATGAGGCAAAGTTGAGTTTTTATTACACTCGTCCACATCTTGGCAATCAAACCCAGACCCGGTCATGCCAAAGGGACAGGCACACTTGTAGGAGCCAAGGGAGTTAGTGCAGCTGGCAGCTGGGTGGCATCCTCCATGTTGGGATTGGCACTCATTAATGTCTATAAGTCATCCAAAATGGGACAGGGTCAGGAAAAAAAAACTACCTAAAAGACTGAGAAGAGAGTCTTCAAGCAAGCAAAGAGGTGCAAAAATGAATTTTGAAATGGAACGAAGACTTACCAGAGCAGTTTTTTCCATCACCAGTGAAGCCATTGAGACAGGAACACAGGTAACTGCCAATGGTGTTGACACACTGCGCAAAGTTGCTGCAGTTATTGACTCCAGATTCACATTCATCCACATCTGAAAAGTTGGGAAACGAGTAATGTGAGAAGAAACGATTGAAAGAATACTGCCATCTAGGCAGTGATTTATGCATTCCCTGGCTAACTGAACCTATTTTTTAAAGCATGTGTATTGCACATACCTGTGCATTCTGTTCCAGTAAGAGTGTAACCCACTTTGCAAATGCAAGCAAATGATCCTGGGTTATTGACACATTGTGTCTCTTTCTTTGGGCACACATTCTCTTCACATTCATCAATGTCTGAGCAAGTGAGTCCATCCCCTTTGAATCCCACATCACACACACATTGATAGTCTGAAGGTGAAGGATGACACAGTCCATATGGATGACAAGGAGGATCACATTCACGACTAGGGAGGACACAAGTGTTGTTGTATGCTACTGTGCCATTCAGACAAGAACAGACATATGCTCCAGGGGAATTGACACATACAGAGATGTCTGGGCAAGTATTATTTGAAAGGGCACATTCATCCACGTCTGTACAGGTGAAACCATCTTCTGTAAAGCCCTGGTGGCATACGCACAAGAAGTCACCAGGATAATTGTAGCAGTTGGCATGTACATGGCACATACCCTCAATTGCACATTCATTTATATCCTCACATGTTATGCCATTTCCTGAGAAGCCCTGATTGCAGCTACATGAGAAGGAGCCTGCTAAATTTAAGCATGTGGCATTTTGGTGACAAGGTTTCTGCTGTTCACATTCATCAATATCAGAGCAGTCTAAATCCTCAGTGATTCGACTGAAGCCTGATTTACATTGGCATGAATATGACCCTTCCATATTTGAGCACTGCTCATTGATGCCACAAGCCTTTTCAGGTTGCTGACATTCATCTATGTCCTGGCAGGTGGTACGATTGACTAGCTGAAAGCCTGAAGGGCAAACACAAGAGAAAGACCCCTTACTGTTGACACATGTTGCTCTGTTTCTGCAGCCACCGTTATCAACAAGACACTCGTTCACATCTGTGCACTGCGACACACCATCCCCTGTGTATCCCACCATACAGCTGCAGTTGTATTTCCCTGGTACATTAATACAGAGTGCATTAACATGGCACCGCTTCTCTAGGGCACACTCATCCACATCCTCGCATATTAACCCATCACCTTTGAAACCAGCTACACATGCGCAGATGAACGAACCAGGTAAGTTTTCACAAGAGGCGTAAGCACTGCAATGTCCTGTGGCACATTCATCCACATCCATACACTGGGTTTGATTAAAGCTGTAGCCTGGACCACAGTCACAGAAAAATGAACCTGCCGTGTTGACACATGCAGCGTTGGCTGGGCAAATGTTATTGGTGGCACATTCGTTAATATCAGTACACTTTGTACCTGTGCCCAGGAACCCAGAGCGGCAAGAGCATTGATAGCTTCCTAGCAAATTGGTACATATTGCGTTGGGGTCACAGCTGTTCTTTCTGTCACACTCATTAATGTCTACACACGCCAAGCCATTTCCCACAAATCCTTCTGGACAGGTACAGCGATACGAGCCTGGCAAGTTTGTACATTCAGCAAATGAGCTGCAGATGTTGATTTCACATTCATTGATGTCCACGCATGTCTGTCCGTTGCTTTGGTAGCCACTGTTGCAGAGGCAGGTGTAGGTTCCTGGCAGATTCTTGCAACCTTTGTACCCAAAGAAAGCAGAGCACACACCAGGTGTCTCTGAACACTCATCAACGTCTAGGCAGAGGTAATTTCCATTGCCTTTGTAGCCTGTATTGCACGTGCACACGTAGGAGCCAGGGTTGTTGGTGCAAGTAGCATTCCAGTGGCAGATTCCCGGTCTTGTGCACTCATTATCATCATTGCACTGAAATCCATTTCCAGTGAAACCAGACTTGCAACTGCAGTCTCTTCCTCCATCCCTGTTGGTGCAAAGCGCATTAACATGGCATCCACCATTATTAGTTTGACACTCATTGATGTCTTGGCATTGTAGACCGTCGCCAAAATAACCATTTTGACATGAACAGGTGTAACTGCCCAGAGTGTTACTGCAGACTGCTTTTTCATGGCAGTTGTGTAGACCAGTTGTACACTCATCAATGTCCTGGCATTGCACTCCAGTGCCCCTGTACCCCATTCGGCACATGCAGATGAACTTATCATCACGTGTTTTGAAGCAGTCTGCGTTGGTGTGGCATATGCTCCCTGCAGCTGCACAGTCACTGAGATCTGCAACTGTGTGAACAGAATGGATAAAAGGTGAGTAAGTCTGGCAATAAGTGACTGTATTTTGTACTGTGAGTTGATCAGTCATAGAAGACTCTGATCATGGCCATGTTACTGACCTGCAGTTGTATACCTGAGCATAGCACACAGGCACAGCAGATATAGCAGCAGATTCCTGCAAGAGAAGGTTGACAAATATGAAGTCAAACAAAAAAAAACAAAAAAACAAAGACACAATATTGTGACACTAATCAGGGGCGGATCTACCGGGGTGGCACCCCACCCCACCTGCCACCCCAGAATTACAAAATAAAAATAAAAATAAAATATAAATGTAAGCAGTGTTTCATGTGCTACTTTTCAGCCGCAGCGATGACAGCGTAACGCAAAATAATGGCAAAAAACATGTCTTTCAATAAAATGTGCAGTGTATTCGACTTCATTAACAAATGACTCTTATGAACCGGTTCTTTCTAAAACAAGAATTGTTTTACATGTGTTCGTGAATCAGATAATTACTGCTTCTCGGCTAACTCAGAAGTCCTCTGAGAAATCAAATCCCCTCCGTATATGTCTGAGATTTACCACGTAATTGTTTGGTGATCCAATTCTCTGACCACTCGCACCACGTTCATCATGGATATAGGCATTTTTGCCGTATCTGACGAAACAATAATAGCATGAAATCAATAAGAAGATGCCGATCACGGAAACTAATAGCAGAGTTAGGTAAGCATCTGGTCATATTGCAGTTTTCTCTGTTGTTAACAAAATGTAACTGATTTTAGTTGGCTCACTTTCCTAAACCATTCATTCAGTGCTCAAAACAAAGACACATTTCTCAGAAAGTTTAACAATAAGTAAGTTAAACATTAAGTAGCAAAACTGATGACACACCAATCAGAATCTCTGCATCCAACAACGGAGAGGGGAGAGAAATTAACAAATCTTTTACATGGATATTATACATGGATTTTCACTATACAGTATACAGTAAACTGTAGCACATGTTGTACACCTTCAGACGTGTGACTGTCAAATTTTATTTATAACCATTTTTTATGTGTAGCCTACTGCATTTTTGCAGAACTAAGAAATTACTACCAAGAGATATAGTCTTGTGTCAGGAGTAAAAATTATTTTTTAAAATTATTGTAAGCATTTAAGAATACCTGCAAATTTATGCTGGCTTGTCTTAAAGTCTTGTTTAAAAACATAAATAGTTTGGTCAGTTAGATGTTCTAGATGTTTGCTAAAGTGTTGCTAGTTGGTTGCTAGGATATTCTGGGTGATTACTAGGCTCTTGCTATGCAGTTGCTGGGGTGTTGCTAGATTATATGGTTGATAGTGTGTTCTGGGTGAATACAGACATTCCCACCTCTGTTAATAACAGAAAATCAAACACTGTTTCCAAAACTGATGCAGTTTCATTGCTTTGATATTACAATATTTCTTTCTAATGTTAGGAAATTAACATTAAATCATCAACATTAACATCTTAAACTTGCAGTAAAATGTGATTTATACCATCTAAGTAGTAATTTAATAGAATCGCATGTCATTTTTAGTGGTACAAGCTCAGAAACATTTACAATATAACCTGTTGAAGTGTTTTTTTATATTGTTTACTGACTTGACATGATCTACACTGAAATATTATTTATTTTTTTCATTTCAAACAATATAGATGATTACTTAATGGTAATGCAATATTTGTGAACACAACTGTGTATGTCAGACCATAAATCCCCCAAAACTATGCATGGGGGCTTGCTTTGGTGTTGCCACCCCTCACAGACCCCATGCCACCCCTAAATTATTTTCTAGATCCGCCCCTGACACTAATGCTGGTGTTTCAGTAGATAAGTTTCTGTTGTAGATCTTCAGCAGCCTTAGCAGCCTCTGCAACTCCATTTACTGCTAGGTTAATGACTATGAGCTTTCGAGGCTGTAGCAGTGACCAGTGAGTCACTGTTTTGCTCACATATGATTTGATCCAGGGTTCTGATTTTTTCTCAGAACCAACATATTGTGAATTCTAATTGCGTCCATGATGATTGTTTAATTTAGCGCTTTTCTGAGCTTCACTGAAACATAAAATGACTAAAATAAAAACTTAAGCCTTCAGCGTGTTTTTGTTTGTAGTTTTTTCACATCAAAGCTGCATTTTTTAAAACTTCTACTCTGACGCTAGGGGATACAGTCTGTCAAAGATGATGAACTGCATCTTTACACAGAATTAGGAGGCAACCTAGGTCCACCTAAGCTCAGTGTGAAGATACCATAAACAATATTTTTTATTTATTTTTTTTTGTTGGAACATGCCATTAACATAGCACGTCTTTTCTATGATTATGACTAAATAGGAAGAGTTCTTGGTGTAATAAGGTGAATTTCTACTGGTTACTTACATGTGTGTATCTTTACCTCTATAGAGTTACATCTATCAAGTTGAACCAGTTTACCCATAACAAAACAGAGGGAATGTGATTACTTTGTTGTAAGCCTCAATTCATGAGCCCCAAAAGGGATGGACATGCTCAAAGGATCTACTCATTCCACCGAAAAATAACTTTATTAGACCCAAAGAAATGCACCATACTCTAGAAGAAGTCATTTACAATATACTACCATTTTGTCATCTCTGATATCGATTGTCAACTTTCCCAGTAGGCACAGGACATCAGTACGTCAGGTTGACCTTGGACCTCAATGTCGACAGACGTTTTAGTTTGCATTTAAGTTGAAAATAAAAATTGGGTTGACGTCAGTATTTGACGTCAGTTTGACGTTGACTTAACGTTGGATTTTGGTTACACAACCTAAAAACAACAACATATCAACGTCCGCTGATGTCGGTATTGGATATCAATTTGATGTTGACATTAGATGTTGAATTTACATTGAATCTTGATACTCCAGCGACGCAACCGAAATTTACCCAAATATCAACATCTTATGACAATGTGTGCCTGTTGGGTTTTTACTTTACAAAGTAAACTTCAAAATGATAGCTTTTCTGATTATAGCATAACTCCCTAAAGTTGTACTGATTAATTGACTAGATCTTTGGAATGTTCTATTCCTAATAATGATTGGTATCATTGAGAAAAAAGGCAGTGTGAAACAAAGAGTTTCTCAAGTTTGGTAACTGAAGTCAACATGGATGATGCCCTGAATAGGAAAAATGATGACAATAATCCCTGATCTCTGACTGTGTTACATACTGAAGGTTTTACTTCCGTGTGGGTCAGATTCAGTCATTGTTTGTCTGTTGGAATCTGCTGTATAGAAATCCGTGTTTTGCATCCGAATCAAATTACATCAAGACGTGTCTCTAGCATACTAAGAACTTACTGGAAAGAACATCCTTTTCAACATCACATCATGGCTGAACATAATTACCCATAAAATATATTTACTATTACAGAATAGAATTGTGTTATGACTAAAATTATCCATTAAAACAAGACAAAGACAATTATGTAATGTAATATAAAGTATTTTCTAAAATATTCTGTCCATATCAATATATTAAATAGAATTTTCTTAGCATTCAGAATGTAAATAGCTCATTTGTATAATCTGGAATTAAATATGTATTTGTAATCTGAAAATAAATCATGGGCGATAACCTATAGATCTTATTGTACAGATTTAACACCTTGCACTTTTACAGAAACAACCCAACAATTTCCACGTTTACTATGAAGGAACCTGACAACCTGACAAAAAAAAAATATCTATATATATATTAATTTAAATCAGTACTTACAGCATATCTCACAGAAGGCTGGTTGTCCTATAAGGCAGACATTAGTACGCAGAGCGAGTGGGTCCTTTGGATTCGGAAAGTGTGCGACTTCCCTTCTCTATGGATTCTTCTGCCCAAGTTACAACACTTTGTCCTTCCTGGTACAAAGCATAATGACCCATCTCAGTACCTGATACATCCTAAACCAGCATAATAGGGAACACCCAGATATTCCTATGATTATGTTTCTCTCTCCTAGTATGTGTACTACTCCCATTGGGCTTTAACTTGCCTCTGGGTGTAAAATAACGGCTGGGACAATAAAGAGCTGCATTCAATAGTCAGTGTTTTGTGTTGAGATTACCTTTACCTCATACACAAATACCAGATTATTATTACAAGGGATGGACTAGGACTACAAATCAGCTCTCGATTTATATCTTAACGGCCCATGACAGCCCTCTGGTGGATAAGCACCACAAATATACAATACACAGTATTTAGTATAATTTGCATCATATACGGGAAGTGTGTTTCTATTTGGCCCTATGTTAGATTCTTTCTTATAATTTAGCTGAAATATAATTAGGTTAGTTTTACTTTTGTCCCATTTCTTATTGCCTAGAGAGTAACCTGAAGTCACCATGAAATGTTATGGAATGTTACTGCTGCAGTTTTCACTGGTACATTAATACAAAGTGCATTAACAAGGCACCGCTTTTCTATGGCACACTCATCCACATCCATCACCTTCATCAACCCATCACCTTCAAAACCAGCTAGAAATGTACAGTTGAATGACCCAGGTCAAGTTTTCACAAGAGGCGTAAGCACTGCAGGGTCCTGTGGCACATTCATCCACATCCAGACATTGGTTTTGACAAAAGTTGTAGCCTGGACCACAATCACAGTAGAATGAACCTGCTGTGTTGACACATGCAGCGTTGGCTGGGCAAATGTTATTGATGGCACATTCGTTAACGTCAGTACACATGTCTAGGCAGAGATCATTTCCATTGCCTCTGTAGCCAGCATTGCATGTGCACAGAAGGGTTGTTGGTGCGCACTCGTTATCATCATTGCACTGAAATCCATTTCCACTGTAACCAGCATTACATCTGCAGTCTCTTCCTCCATCTCTGTTGGTGCAAAGTGCATTAACATGGCATGCATCATAATTAGTTTGACACTCATTGATGTCTTGGCATTGGAGAGCATCACCAAAATATAATAAATATAATATAAAATATATTTTATATATTTTGAATGCGATTCATCTGCGATTATGAGTGCGATTTTGCGTAGCTTGTCAGTGATTTACGGCTCTGTGTATTAATTGCCGCTCCAGCTGAACGCACCTGATGGAGCTTTACTACTAATCAAAGTACCGGCTTTACTGACTAAGCGCGCCTCACAATCGCATGCAATTTATCGTGCAGCCCTAGCAGCTGTGTAGACCAGTTGTACACTCATCAATGTCTAGGCAAAGATCATTGGCACTGTAGCCAGCATTGCATCTGCAGACATAGGAGCCAGGGTTGTTGGTGCAAGTGGCTTTCCAGTGGCAGATTCCTGGTCTTGTGCACTCATTATCATCAGTGCACTGAAATCCATTTTCACAGAACTCTGGTTTGCAACTGCAGTCACTTTCTCCATATCTGTTGGTGCAAAGTGCATTGACATGGCAGCCACCATTATTAGTTAGACACACATTGATATGTTGGCATCTTGGCAACAACAGACGCAAACTATAATATTCAACTGCTATTTCTTTTCAAATATAATAATCACACTTAAGATTTATTTGAACATATATAATTAAAAGTACATAAGCTCCTTCTACTGTTTTTATAGCTGACTAACCAACTGTGAACATGAACATGTCAACATTTCCTGAGGTAAATACTAAGTGACATATTGATCACAAGCTTTTTTTTTATTGGCATCTTAAGTGCAGTAGTGCCCTAGGGCACTCAAAGTTAAGGGCCCTAATATGGTTCATGAAATCATGAGGCTCACGCTCAGACTCCTTGGGGCAAAATACCCTAAACAGGCCAGACACTCAATGTGGTCAAAAGTAGGTTAAGAAGACAAAACCCGTTCCTGAATGGCAGGAATGTCCAGGCTAGACCCTGGTGGTGGCCCTCACCCCAATGGGGTATTGAAGGCCCAAAGAAGCATAAGCTAGAGCTATTGTGTCCACTACCCAGTGGGATAATTTTTGCTTTGTGATTGGCAGCCCGTTAGTGTGGCGGAAACACACAAAAAGCTGCTCTGACTGCCAGAGCAAATGGAGGGCTTTGAAGAGGCCTGAGGACTGTAGACAAGTCTCAGGTCAGAACAGTATGAGAACAAGGTGAATTCAGCCTCCTGGCCCCCTCTTAAGAACCTTACAACTAAGTTGTTTCTTCCAACTGACTGCCAACGAGTCTCCATTCCTCTACAGACACCACTACGGTACCGTGTCCACTCCCTGGTTTAATCTGACCTGTGCACTGCCTTTAGTGAATGCAGGTTGTGCTGTCCCCATATGAGGAGGCACCTTACCAACCTGTACAAAGGCCATGACCCCTTTGATGGTTTATGTAGGCCACCACCGTCATTTTTCATGTACCAAGACATGGTGCCCAATGACATGGTTCAAATCTGGTAGGAAGGTTCTGAGAACTTGAAAAACCACTATCATTTCCAAGCAGTTTATATGCTGGAGCTGCTCCAGGCTCAACCAGAAGCCAAACACTGGCCTGCCTTGCACAAAGCTCCCCAACGAGAGTTGGAAGAATATGTTGTTACTGTCTTTCTCCTGGAGGCCAGCCCCAGCTCCATCCCTGCCTGGTACAGGTGAGGGGCTCTTCAAGAGACCAGGGCCTTGACAAAGCCACAGGTCACCTTGAAGCGTAGGCATCCCAAACACTAAGCATGAGAACTGATGTCAATATTGGAGAGATCACATAAGTAGCGGCCACACTGGAACTAGAACTGGTGACTGGAATGTCCAGAGGGGGAGAGAGACCCCAACTTTAAATGATGCTGCAAGCTGCTGAATTTTCAAAGAGTGCTCCGGGCCCATGAGCCAGGACCATAACTGGGCAGATTTGAGAACTGTTCCTAGGTAGGAGATTCACTGACTGGGATAAATTGATCCTGAGCACCAGGCATTCTAAATGTGCTCTGACTGGACCAAAACAAGCCAGTCATCAGGATACAGGATACTTGGGCAGGGAGTGGTGCATAGCTAGAGATGACTTCTGGGATGCAGTGAAGTGCTCCATGAAACCATCAGTGGGCCAAACAGACCAGTGGGGGAGACTAGAGAGTCAAGGAAAGCAGCTTTGTCTGCATAATTGATGTCTGTTAAGTTTAGTCTGTTGCACAATCCAGCTCTCTAAAGACAGGAGGATCCAGGCCAGTCTCATCCTTAGAGTAGAGAAGTTTGGCCTGGAAGACCTGCAGGACTGCCACTGTATAAAGAGCAGACCTAGCTTGAATGGTGGGGGGCTTTTCAGTCCATTTTTACTCAGTGGCATCAATGGAAATGAAGGTAGTGGAGGCTGAGAACTGGACGTGGGATGAATAGGGAGTGAGTGAGAATGATTTAGTGAGTTCTTCATGAATCTCAGGGAAGAACAGGTCTCTGGCGATGGGTCCTCCACTCGTTGAGGTGGCCGCAGACGGGCTTCTCTGGGGCTGAAAACTCCAAACAACTCCAAACTCCACACCTTGGTGTTGACACAGATGAGTGTGCCGTCCAATCTTGTCCTGACATCTTGTCCTGACAACACCTGGTTCCTAGAACGGGACAGCACGAGGGACAGGATTTGTCTCTTCGAAGACAGTGATCTGTGAGGTAAGACTCATTGATGAAATTTGATCTTTTATGCTTGCTGGATAGCTGCAGTGGAGAAGTGCCATTCTCAGCTGTCCGCTGAAGCATCTACTCTGCTACCGGGGCTCTTTAATGACGAGTTAGAGGCTTCAGTTTTCGTCTTCATTCGGAGTTCATCAAGAAGATGATCTTCACTTTGAAGAATAAAGTTCAAGTTGAAATGGCTTTCAGCACCTACTTATATAGGCAGATTGGCTACTGGAATACCATTTTTCTCTGCAATGCACAGATGAGATTTAATCAGGCTTTAGTATTTTGGCAGGAAAGGAGTTTCCCCAATGTTTTAGCCAATTGTTGCAATGGAAGTAAACCATACTGATAACCACCTTTTTCCTATTCCCCTCAATTATGGGAGGAAATTACATTACGCTGTAAACAGTAAGTGAAAGGTTCACTTTATAACCACAATAATATTTTTCAAAAACTAGGTATAATAAGGTGAGATTATTCTACTCGCCCTTTAACCATTGATCATTAAAAGGGAATTTTTAAGGGTAAAAGCATTAACAAATTACTTTCCACAACAATCATGCACATTTTAAAAATCACAATACTCATATATGTCTGTATATTGCATGTGAAGATTTGGGGAGAAAATCAAGAGATTCTTAGCTTTCTAGGTAAATATTCATAGGATATATTGTAAATTAAAATGGGAGAGCAGACCACAAATACACAGTATATGTTACAGCTGAATACAGTGGAAAAAAAAATTTAAATAATAAGAGGGAAAAGAATGCAGCGAGTATGCAGAGCTCTTGCCATAGATTATTGTTATACCGTATCACAATAAAATACTAAACGTTCCATTATTATCATTAGATTTAAAAATATAACATGAAGGAAAAATTACAGCTCATTCAGTCAAACTGATGGATAAGGATTATTTATAGTCCAACCTTATCATTCTTTTTTCTCAGTCTTTTTTTTTTTGAGTGGAACGTCCCCAAACCGGGAGTGCTTCCAATAATTTAAAACTCAAAAAGGTGGATATTGAGACATTTTCAGTTGGTTCCTGTTTTTTCAGTGCACTTTGACCGGTTACTCAATGTAACCGTAGTTCCCTGAGAGAAGTGAAAGAGACCTTACGTAAACTGCCTTGTGAAAGAAAACTCCATCAGAGCCTCAATGTCGTTCGTACAGTCAAAAGATTCTGAGATAAATTGGCACCCAAAACAGGCGAATGCTTGAACGCCATTGGCTATTGCAAAGCAATAGAGTGATTCAATCAGGGTTCAGCATTTCATGGTTCATCACACACACACACACACACACACACACACACACATGTTGTGTTTCCATGTTTTATGGGGAAAATTTTATAGGCGTAATGGTTTTTGTACAAACCGTATTTTCTATCGCCCTACACCCTACAGCTAAACCTAGCCCTCACAGGACACTGTGCACACTTTTACTTTCTCATTCTACTTTTACAACTCATTCTACATGATTTATAAGCATGTTTCCTCGACCTCACAAATGTCCCCACAAGGTTAAAATTTACTGGTATTACTATCCTTGTGGGGACATTTGGTCCCCATAACTTGATAAATACCAGGTACACACATACACACACACACATATATATATATATATATATATATATATATATATATATATACCCAATCAAAAGCTTGGCCCACCCTGGCCCCACACTACATAGCCTAACAGCCAATCACGAAAATTGGAGCGATATTCAGTTGAGCTAGATTTTATTTAATTTTTTTTTCTTACCGCTTGCACCCAGAAACATTTTAATATTGTATGTAGTTTTTGCGCTATCAATATGCAGAGTACTGAAATCGCTTTTGCGCTGTTTACTTTCACTTTTGATTTTGTGATTAATGCACACTCTGTGTAAAGGATGTTTGTCATTGACCACGGCAAACAAAGTAAATATTACATAAGTGGTTAAACGATTGCAGAAATGTTATTTATTTTAAGGGTTTAAAGTGTAGTCTTGTTTAACATCATGCATCTTGGAAACGAGCAGGCAGCAGAAATCACACAGAACAGAACGAAATGTTATCATTTCAAAAACAATTACACTGTAAAAACTCCAACTTGCAAATTGTTCACTCAGTTTAAAAATGTAAGTCAAGTGGACACATTTTTAAGCAAAATGTTGAGTTTACACATAAAAACAAGTTAACTCAATGTTTACTATATTTTTCTCAATGAACACAAATAAGAAAGTTGAGCAAACTCAGTATTTTTATTTCTTCATTTGAGCGGTCAACTTGACATTATTGCGCATGCGCAAAGTGCCGTCGCTGAACTATACAGGAGTTTACTGCTTCAAACATAAACAACAATGCCAAAGGGAGCGGATGTCTTCTTTTAAGGTAAGTTCTTTCTGCCCAGATTTAATATAGAAAGTAAGCCAAATAAACTACACAGTTAGGTTTGTAAATGTTCTTTAAAGAAAGAATAAACATTGTTGAATGAAGTCTGGCGGCTAACTAGTTAGCTAGCTTTGTTTTTCCAAGCACTATCAGCTAACGTTAGCATTTGCAAGGTATGTATACAGATATATTTTTATAGATACAGTTCAAATGTCGATTAAACGAGTATATAATTAACCAGATAGAAGTAAATTATGTGTTGTATTTCGTTGTGCTAGGCGATATAACTTACTAGTTTATCTGGCACACAGTTGTTGTTGTTGTTTTGTTTTTTGTTTTTTTTTTTGTTTTTTTTGTTTTTTTTATGAATCCGCGATACTGGTGCATATATGTGAAAGTGCAAGACGTGTAAGATGATAAACGTGTTTATTGACACAACCGAAGCGTGCAGAAAATATGCGATCACAGATTCATCTCTCTGTAGCAGCTTAGTTCGCTTAAATTGTCAAATACACATAAAATTATGTCAAAATGTGATTATTTACATAAACAATCACTTGTAAGTCTGAAATGAGAGTCAACGGCTGAGATAAAATCGCCTGTGTGTCAGTAAATTTGATCCGTGCATTAACGTTAGCCTCATAAACCTGCTGATATTTGTTCCGTTAATGTTACAAAAAATAAATAAATAAATAAATAAATAAATAAAAAGACGACACTCACTCCTCTTGACTGAACAAATTTAGCAGCTTCAATAAGAGTCAGTTTATTCCATACAGTGAAGATATGCAGTATTTGTTTATACATGTATTTTTTGTATTATTTCTGACTTATTTCTGTACTGGTAAAAACTAGTCCTTATCCAGAATTTTATTATTATTATTTTTGTTATGTTTTAAACATTTAATGTCAATATTTAGTAGGAAATATAATTTTTTTTTTACTGCAGGACACAAAGCCAGAGGATGTCCACACCAAGGGTATGAAGATGAGCATCTTAACTATTACTGGAAGATGATGTTGTCATCCACTCAAACCTAAAGGTGCCTAGGATGTAGTACTAGAGACGCAGATTGTGTTGGAATATATACATGGCCTTACCACTGCTGTTGCTGTCCTCTTTGGCTTAATTTAGATCATCCAAAAAAATGAAAATTCTGTCATCATTTACTCACAGCCATGTCGGTCCAAACCCATAAGACATTTGTTCATCTTTAATACACAAATGAAGATATTTTTAATGAAACCTGAGATATTTCTGTCCATTCACTGAAAAACTATTCACCTAAAATTCTGATGCTTCAAAATGTTCATAAAGAGATTGTAAAACAAATACATAAGAATCGAATGGTTTAAACAAAGTCTTCTGAAGAGACGTGATCACATTACACATCACGCATTTCACACTAAATGCTGCTCCATCTCTGCAAGTGCTGTGAGTTTGAGCCTTATATAACATGTATTAAAAAAAACCTCAGAAATTGTATTATATTTTAGTTTTCTATACAGTGATAGCTTAAAAGCTATGTCAATTAGCACTGCATTATAAGTACACTCTAAAAAGATGGTTCTTTAAAGGTCTATTTAGAACCGAGTTTAGGTTTTTTTTTTTTTATTCCTGGCTTTTAAAAAAATAAAAAAATAAAAATTTGTAACTGTCAAAACACCTCATTACTCATTTTCTGGACATCAACTATCCAGCTACACAGACTATCAACACAGTTTCAACAGGTGAAGTTCTTTCTTACAATGTCTATAAAATGTTAACTTTCATATTGTAACTTGTTTCCCATTGCCAATAATGTCTTTTTCTTTTTTTTAGGTTCTTTTTTGTGTGACCAGCTCTGTTCGGTTAAGGATACTCTCTTCTCCACTAAGTAATAGAGGTAATGAGTTTATTCATTGTTAGATTTTTCTTAAAATTATTACTTGAGTCTATGCTTAAGTGTTAAAGCTATATAAAACTATCCTAAGATCCCACTTTAAATCACTTTTTCTTTTTTTAATATTTTGAAGGGCATACTGCTTATATGTCAATTTTTGCTTATGGCCTTCATAAGCATAATTGTTTTTACATAAACACATGGACACTCTTTAACTGTAAACTCAACTGTGTATTTCAGATGCATCATATTCACAACCTCATCATCTGCAGAGAAACTGCCACTCAATCACACCAGATTGATGGGCTTAAAGGCATCACAGAGGATCCTGAAGATACATTATTCCTGGAAATTTTGTCATTTATTTTCTATTTCTATTTTTACTTTCTGATGTATTTTTTTCATGTTCATTGTCAACTGACATTTATTATTTGTATTTAGCCAATAACTGTTTTTAGAGCATTTTCATTTTTGCTTCAAGTTCATGTCAATTAAAAAAAATAAAAGTACCTAACTGAAACTACATGCTGTTTTGTTTAGTTTTTGTGTGAGTGTGTAAAACCCTAATACAGGCTAAAATACATTATAGGAAAAACAAAAATGTTAATAGATAATATATGTAAATAATATTAATAAGTAAAACTAGTATCAAAGGTATAAATATACTAATATTAATGAAAATAAACTATTTTCAAATGTACTATTTTCTAAATCCTATTTCATGCATCCCTACAATTGCGTCTCTTCAGGAGACTTAAACTGTTCAATTCATATTAACTTATATATTTATTTAATTATTTATGATCTCTTTATGAACGCTTTGAAGTTTTGGGTGAACAGCCTTTCAATACAGAAGTCTCTCAAATTTCATTAAAATATTTTAATTTGTGTTGAGTGTGAACAACGGTTTAGAACAACATGGGAGTGAGTAAATGATAAATTTTCAGAATAATTTTGGTTGAATTATTCCTTTAAGTGTTGTGTTATTAGTTGAAATATTTTGCTTCTTGATCCAGTGTGTTTGTTGCATTATGGATGCGCCAAAATAATAGATGGAGCAAGATGAACGTTTAAAATGACGGTAAAGTTTAGCTTCCTTTAAATTATATAAAAGTTTTTTTGTGACTTTTGATTTAAAACTTTACTTAAGGCTGCAGAATTTTAATATTTTTAATGTTACATTTTTCTGGCACTTAAAAAAATAATTTTTAAGTGTGTGTTTTTTGTTTAAGAGTGTTTTTATTGTAAATAGTCACATCCTAATTACATCATAGTTTGAGTGGAGAAAAGCTAAATTGTGTTCATTTTGCAGAATGCCAATAAATACTTTCTGTAATGATGACAAAATCTTGTTTGTGTTATATTTACAGTATTGTTCATACTGCATGCATTTGTATTCTTAAAGGATGTGGAGGAGCATACAATGTGGCTTAGAGTCTGGATGTAAGATTTAAAGTTATACATTTAAATAGTAAAAAATGCAGTTGAGTTGGCTTAAAATACTAAAGCAACTGGCTGCAAAGCTTTTTTGAGGTTACTGAACTTCAAGCAAAAAATTACTGGCACAACTTAGTTCTTGAAGTTCAGTAAACTCAAAAAAGCTTTGCAGCTGGTTACCTTAATATTTTAAGTTGAGTCAATTTAACAATTTAAGTTAATCTGCTGCAAAGCATTTTTGAGTTTACTGAACTTCAAGAACTAAGTTGTGCCAACTCTGACTGGTAGTTCACTCAACTTCACTGAAGTTCACTGAACTTTTATATATGAGTTGGCACAACTTCCCTCCTTTAAAGTTGAGTAAACTCAAAATTGCTGTGCAGCAGATTAACTTAATTTTTTAAGTTAACTCAACTTTTTATTTTTTACAGTGTACGTAAACGATTAAACAATTGAATAATTCAATTGAAAACATAAGGCCATTGATACAACAACTAAAAACAACAATAATAATGAAATTAAAACCGAGATTTTAATATTCATTAGCATTCGTTTTTAGGTGTCGTTAATAAGTCAGTATTGTACGTTTAAATGCTGAAAATACGTAAGTATTTGTACGTTTAGATGCTGTACAGTAAATATGACAATGTTGTACGTTTTAGTGTCTGGAAAAAAACGTAAGTAAATGTACGTTTTATAGAACCACTTTTTACGTAAAATACATACGTATTATCATGAGATCACGTTGGTACAGATGCTCTCAGTTTAGAAGTGTAGCGTATGTTTTCCAACTGAACTAATGATTTTTATGTCTATAAAAATGAATCTAACCCTAACCCTAATATACTACGTATTATTCTTTAGTAAGAACTTAGTGTACTCAGCTGTGCTATTTTGAGACACTATGAATAGGCCTTATAAACTAAAATGTGCTAAAATCTGCTCCCATTCTTAATACTGGCTGCAAAGAAATCTGGGAGTCACATGGAGAACTTCTTACTGCATGCTCTTGCTCACATTTGTTGGCATGAATCTGCAGGAAATTGTGCAGGATGCATGTGGCTTTCACAATTGCCTCAGCTTTCTCAGGTGTGACAGTCATCATCCGCCTATACATGTTGTTTGAACAGTGTGTTGCAGTGTATGTACACATCTACCCTATAATGATAAAAATCCATGCAGTGGTTTTTAATTCATCTGTAAAAATAATATCCAGTTTTTCAAATCAAGCCATTCTCAGGTGCCTGTTGGTGTGGCGTTACACCGGAAAAGAAATGACGCAGTTGGGTTGCTGTTTTTGTCAGTGCTGAGCGAGTGCTGAGCAAGGGAGTGAAAGTAAAGACAACTGTTCACGAGCTGCTTCTCTGGTGATTTTATTTTTATTACTTTGAGTAATACCCTGCATTACACATGTATGTATGAGTGCTATGAGAAACTTCACTGCATTCTGAACAAGGAGAAGAGACACAAGAGTAGTGTTTTACATTTTTCACATCTGTGTGTAGTTTGGCTTGTATGTGGCTAATTATTTTATGTTAGTGTGTAGTGTGTAGTTACTATGCAAAAATACTATTTTTAAAAGAGTTGTAGTTTTGAAAGAAGTGTTTGCTTTTGCAAGATTTGTGTGACGTTTTGCATGTTGTGTGTAGAGTTTTGAAAAATGCAGACAGTTTCAAAAACATTTAAGCATTTAAAAAAAAAAAAGTTAAAATAGCAGTGTTTCCCAAAAAAGAGTTGTTAGTACTCACATGCTTATTGTTTTTGTTTGCACAACACAAAAAAAAAAAACTAATTGCTCCTGTAATTTGTATTTAGACACACCTGTGGCAAGTAACAGGTGTGGGCAATATAGTAATCACACTTGCAACCAGTTAAAATGGAGAAGTGTGCATGGAGAAAAGAAAGAAGTGTAAAGAGTTGTATGTGGATTTGAGAGAAAAAATTGTGGAAAAACATGGACAATCTCAAGGCTACAAGTCCATCTCCAGAGATCTTAATGTTCCTGTGTCCACTGTGCGCAATATCATCAAGAGGTTTACAGCCCATGGCACTGTAGCTAACCTCCCTGGACGTGGATGGAGAAGCAAAATGAATGAAAAAGTACAACAAGGGATTGTTCGAATGGTGGATAAAGAAACCTGATTAACTTCCAAACAAATTTAAGTTGATCTGCAGACACAGAGTACAACAGTGTCAGCTCGAACTATCTGTCGCCATCTGAATGAAAAGGGACACTATGTTAGGAGACCCAGGAGGACACCACTGCTGACACAAAGGCACAAAAAAGCAAGACTGGAGTACGCCAAAACGTATGTGACAAAACCACAATCCTTCTGGGAGAACGTACTGTGGACTGATGACAAAAGTAGTGCTTTTTTTGGTAAAGGACATCATGACACTGGTCTTCCATCAGGACAATGACCCGAAACACACTTCAGCATCCTTCAAATCTGAATGACCTGGAGCAGTTTGCAAAAGAAGAGTGGTCCAGAATTCCAGTAGAGAGGTGTAAGAAAGTCATTCATGGATACAGGAAACAAATGATTTCAGTTATTTTTTGGGTTCTGTGTGGAATTGTATCAGATTTGACTTTCTTCTTTGTTTTTTTTGTTGTTCCAGTGCAGACAAAAAAATAAATAAACAAGTGAGTACCAAAACATCTGCAACTGCAACAATTTTCTGAGAGAAGGGTTGTATTTTCTGACAGAACTGCAAGGGTGCTAATATTTTTGGCCATGACTGTATTAAAATGGGAGAGCAAACCACAAATACACAGCATATGTTGTATTTTTTCATACAGTTACAGCTGAATACAGTGGAAAAATGAAAATAATAATGGGGAAAAGAATGCAGAGAGTAAGAAAAGCTCTTGCCATAGATTCTTGTTATACAATGTCACAATAAAATGCTGAACGTTCTATTATTACTATTAGATCTTAAAATATAACATGAATTCGCATCTGTGTATCCCTCCACCCAGCTAACAATTTTTTGTTCTAAGAATGTTCCGAGAACTTTATGCTATGTTCTGGTAATGTTTTCAGTGGCAAGTTTTATTTTAGTTGCCAGAATGTTCTCCTAAAACATTCTTTAAAAACATTCTACAAATGTTTATTGATAACATTGTTAGAACATTATCCTCTAACATTCTAATAAAGATTTAATCTACTCTAATGTTGCTCAGATGTCAAATTTTGGTTGAAAGTAAAAACTCAGCCTTTGTTTGACGAAGCTCCAACTTTATTAAATAACTCCAAAAACAGCATTACCAGCTTCACTTATTATAAACCAGATTTCTGTCATACATTTACAAAAGGTCTTATTGAAATTAACAGAGGTTTAGATGTTGATGTCACCGTTATGGTGATAAGCGTTTGATTTAGTTGGGTAATTTGACTTGTCTTTTAGATGGTTTTCTCTAGTTGTTCTAACTATGTTTGTTATAGCAAAAACAGCAAGAGAAAATGTCATCAAGTTGACAGCATGTTGACAGCTCAGATATCATCATGTTGTTATCAGGGGGGTATTGCAGAACGCAGATTATGTGACATACCCGGGTATGTTTAAGGATAAGCGAATAACCGCAACTTTCGATTCAAAAAATGGAGATAACTTTCAGAGTATGTAAGTAGTCATAGCAACTTGCTCTCTGTAGATAACCTGCTACATAGTGACTCGTTGATTTGTCGCTCTGTTGAAAATGTCTTGTGCGTTGAAAATACTCCTGTATCTTTATCTACTGTATCTACTCCTGTAAGAACATACTCTGTGTTGAATGAACTTACTCTCTGACGCGTTTTTGGAACCAGCATAACTCGAGTAAGCAAGGCTTGGGTTAATCAACTGAGAGTTCAGGGTTTAGCAAATGGTAAGTTAACCTTGCTCTCTGGAATACACCTGTTTTCATTCAAGTCTAATCTATGTTGTTAGTTTCTTATTATAGCAATGCAATACTTCTACGTACAGACTAATATTCAGCAGAATTTTAATTAGATAATTCCAAGAATTAATTAATAAAAAAATAAATAAATAAATAAAAAAAAATTGTTTTTCACACAAACATCAAGGATCAGTCATGAATCTCCACAATGGTGACATGCTGCAATGTATTCTGGGTGCATCATACAAAACTCATCCAGGGCTCCCAGAATGCATTGCAGCATGAAGCATGTCACCATTGTTGAGATTCATACACTGATTCTTGGTCTCTAAGCATTCAATAATTTCAAGTGGTTAGTGAACAATGTGTTTTGAAAGTTACAGACAGAACTACAAATCATGTAATTAAAAGCATCATCTGATCAGATTTTCCCTTGCTGTTTTCACCATTACAAACATAGTGTGGCGGGACGAGCAAACAACGGTCTGCTTTGGTGGTGCTCGATCCCCTCAGACGCTCCCTTCCTGGACACCTTCCTGCAACCAGATTTCATAATCGGTTAGATTTTAAAAATCCTGTAGTGTGAGCCAGGCTTTAGTTACAGCAGCTAAACAGAAACATTGAGACAAAAGTCAAATTGCCCAACTCAAAGTCAAATTGGAGTTAAGCCGGGCTCACACTAGAGGATTTTTAAAATCCTAACCGATTATGAAATCTGGTTGCAGCGCACACATAAGGAGAGTCTTTGCAGATTATCTTCCCTGAAATCTTAAACATGCAAACACTACAAGACTTGAAAATTGTGGCGCATCACACACAGCAAGATATTATTAAGATTATCATGATGGAGGGAGTGCCTCACCTGATCTTACGCAACACATTAATTTACACTTAGACGGCCGTGTCAATCAACTATCGTGGGAGCGGCCTATGTTGGTGTGTCGTTGCTTGATTTAAAAGGGGGGAAATTATTTTTACAGATTAAATTAAAAACACTGGGTGGATTTTTATCATTGTAGTGTGGTTGTGTACACACACTGACAACACACATTCATGTTCAAACAAAATGTAAAAGTGAACTTTGTGTCCGATTGTCATGAATCTGGTCCTGAACGCCAGTCCGCTATATATTCTAAAGATGGTGACGTACTTGTTTCTCTGGAGAATAAAGTGAATAAAATAGAAACAGTGCCGTGTGCCTGCATCGCAGAATCGTAGAACTGCAGAACTGCAGCACCACAGCACCGGAAGAAGGGCTACTGAGCCACAGTCTGTCAAGTTTTGAAAGCGTAAAATAACGCTTCAGCATCTCAAATACAGAATGCTTTGTAATTTTTTCCCCCTGGTTTCTTGTTTAATTTGTCGCACAAAAATTTAAATGGCAAAGAAGTTCTTATGCTTCTGTTAATTTCAGTTAGTAAAGCATAATTTTACTGAACTAGTGAGAATGTCAATATACCACAGATGAGCTTTTTTAAAAACACATGCATTTTGTGTGAACAGAACAGCCAAATAGGAAGTTGCTGCCAACAAATTAGAAAATGTTTATTTAAATTAAAGAGACAGAGAGAGTTTAAAATAGAGTTGGGTGACCTAAAAAGCTATTTTAGAGCATAACTCTTAAAATTAGATTCCATCTTTTCCAGATTGTGTGAATTCTGAGTATGTATATTGTTTTTTAATTAATTTTCAGTTGTTAAACAAGCCTATGTTTCTTTAGGTAAAGAAAAAATGTATAAATTATTGTCAAATGTTTTTCCATTACCCGTTTACAACTTAAGAATCTGCTACAGATTAAACATGAAATATGTATAATAATAGTAATGATACAAGACATTTTATCTACTTATTTACTTATTTTATCTAGCCATATTATGCATTTGTTTAGGTAATAATAGTGGGAAACGTAAAGTAAAGCTGACTAGAAATCATTTAGAAATACATTAAAATTCTAACATAAATAATTGCTGTATGACCACAAATAAATGTAACCTTTAATAAAACGATTATAAAGCTTTTAAACAGATTCAGCTTTGTTCTGTAACACAAACGTCACTTAATGTATAATGAGATGGTTATATTCTGGTGAGTTAGACCAATTTTACAGTTTTTTAAGTGTAGAGAAATAACGAGGTTAAATTGGGGAAATATCAGAATTGCTGACAATATAGAAAATATGATCTGTAAAGTATCGTATTTTCGTATAGTAACGAATTTTCATTCAAACACAAGCAGTGAAGACAGAGCAAAACAATGTGTGACATCTAGTATGTTTTTATAAAGGAGAGTGTGATAAATAGGCTGCAAATTTAAATTTGACTCTTGATATATTATATTTAGACATCTTTACAATAAGAGAATAGGTACAACCATAGAGCTACATATAAGTGAGTTTGAGATCCATAAAGCCACTGGCACATTAAAAACTTCTAAACATTAAAAAATATGTGTTGGTTTAACTTAAAAAAGTAACCTGGTTACTTTAAAATTTTGAGATAATTAAAAATAAGGATTTCAGTTATTACAAAGATATTACAAAGATAGTGATTTTGTTGTTTCAACTAATATTTTGTTCTAAGAATTAAAGATTACAGTATTTGTTAAAGGGGTTGTCGGATGCTAAGTTCACTTTTTCATGTTGTTTGAACATTAATGTGTGTTGGCAGTGTATGTACACATCTACGCTATAATGATAAAAATCCATGCAGTGGTTTTTAATTAATCTGTAAAAATAATATCCCCTTTTTCAAATCGAGCCGTTCTCAGATGCCTGTCGTTGTTGCATCACACCCACAGAGGCCGCTCCCACGATAGTTGACTGACATGAGCGTCTTACCTCAGATCAACTGTAACAGTCCGCCCTCTTTTGTTTCGATGCCGGAGCAGGGATGTAAGTTAGACAAGAATATCTCAGATTGAGCGATTGAGGTGTTGTGTTGCTGGATGTAATAATGAACGTAGTGGTCGTCATTTACTCCTGAGCTACTGAGCTACATCTGAGCTGCTGAAGATGCAGTAGATTACGTTTGTTTGTGAAGGGAATGCGCCTCCTGATCTACATATATCCATCTATGTTCGCGCAAATCATTCGTGATCCAGCTTCACTTACAACAGAAGTGAGTATAAGGGTTTTTTTTATGAATCTTTGCCATCACCTTTCCTAATAAAGTGCTAGTTAGCAAGTTCAGCGGCTAAACGCGGCTAAAGTAAACAGGCTCGTCACTCCACAGAGAGAAGAGAGGGGCGGGGTGAGCAAAGCTCATTTGCATTTAAAGCTGCCTCGACCAGAATGAGATGATTTTTGCAGAGCTGATTTTGACAAGGTAAAATGGGTGTTGTTTTACACAACCATTGAGAATTTTTAATCAAAGTATATTTTCATTAAGACCCTAAATAATCATATCAACTTGTGGAAAATGGGCATCCGATGACCCCTTTTTTTTTTTTTATACAAGTCATAACTTGTATATGTAAATATGTATATGTAATATGAAATAATGTGTCAACTTATTCAAGCAATCAAGAGGTAAAACTTTCAAATAAAACTTTTACATTTTAGTTTACTCAACTACATAGTTTGTTATAACAGTTACCTAAAAAGTTTACATGGTTGCCTTAAAATGATGAGTTCAATAAACTTTAACACAAGTTAATATGACAAAAGATTTTTGTTAACTAATTATCCTGGCATAATAGAGAGCATAACAAATAAACTTTAATTTAAACATTCATGTTTATTAAAACATTCACATATTAACACTGCACTGTTTGAAAAATATATAGGCTATATATATTAAGTGTAAATAAATGTGAAAATAACTGCTTGAATGAAAACATAAAAATACAAAGCAGACAATTTTGCCTTTACAGTTTTTTAAAAATGCTCACACACAGTTTTTGAAACTATGGCTGCATTTCTCAACACACACACAACATGCAAAACACCACACACATCTTGCAAAAGCGAACACTTATTTTAAAACTATTTTAACTCTTCTAAAAATAGTATTTTTGTATAACTCTACACACTAACATAAAATAATTAGCCACATATACACCAAACACAGATGTGAAAAATGTAAAACACTACTCTTATGTGTCTTTTCCTTGTTCAGAGTGCAGTGGAGTTTGTCACAGCACTCACACATACACGCATATGCACATATACACTATATATACAGTTTGTATGTACAATAACTGACGCATTTTACACAATTATGACGTTATTGACTTGTTAGAGCTGCTTTACAGCAGAATGTGAATTTGATACTATTAAAAAAAATAGTAAAGCTGCTGTGAAACAATCTATATTGTGTAAAACATTTTAGAAATAAAGTTGACTGGCT
Organism: Labeo catla; assembly: GCA_012976165.1. NCBI lineage: Eukaryota > Metazoa > Chordata > Actinopteri > Cypriniformes > Cyprinidae > Labeo > Labeo catla. Next base: position 144,530 of record VONZ01000230.1, on the reverse strand, counting down.
TGTATGTATATTCAGTCGATGTGTGTGTGTCTGTGTGTGTGTATATATATATTTAACAGAAATGAAAGGGGGTAAAAATAATGTATTTTTCAAAACACTGCATGTAGTTCATTAGTAAATGAGTGTGGCATTTACAGTTTTTTAAACATGCTTTGACATTAAAAGTGGTATTCGACGCTCACTATTCATTCACATTCCTAATCTTTAGACCAAGTCTGCAAAACTACAAGCAATTTACAGATTACAGTTTGCCTTTGTCACATAAATGCATATTTGCTGGTTGCAAGAATTTACAAGGCAGCTTGGCCTCCTTATTTAAATTAAGCTGCTAGAGTGAGCATACATTCAGGTTGTTGCGATATTTGACGTTGTGGCTAGAAAGGAGACAGCTACAGCTGTAAAGTAACAACAAAATAAACTACACCTACCCCAACCCTAAACCTACCCATTACAATAATGCAAATACAGTAAACACAATTGTTAAGCAAGACAAAAATTATGCAGTACTGATGTGTGCATGCCCAGTGGCCATAGCTGTAACCCATCTAGCCTTAACTGTATTTAAAAGTTGAGAGAGACAACAGTTTCCTGCGCGTGGGCATGGTTTCTATGGTTTTACTTGGCTTTTTTTTTTAGCATTCAAATTTGGCTGGGAGGTTAACAACCCAATTTGGTAACACTTTATTTTGATAGTCCACTTTAGACATTCTACTAACAGTAGACTAACAGTAAGTAACTCTGCAACTGCATGTCAACTAGTCATTAGAGTATTAGTAGACTGTCTGCTTAATATCTTCTAACACTCTTTGCAAGTATATGTCAACTTATTCTACTAACCCTAAACCTAACCTAACAGTCTGCTCTGAGTGTTAGTAGACATGTAGTTGTAAATTAATGAGAATTAGTTGACATGTAGTTGCAAAGTTACTTATAGTTAGTAGAATGTCTAAAGTGGACTATCAAAATAAAGTGTAACCACACATTTTTCTGTGTTACGATAAACTCAGAACACATTTTTGATATTGCTTTACATGGACTTTAACCTGATAACTGGGAGGCAAACAAAACAATGAGATCCAGGGTGTGGTTCAGTATGTGGGGGTGGGGGAGCTGTACTTGTACTGGGTTATGCATTTCAACTTTAAGCTATCTACTGAATTTCTACTGTTTTTTTTTAATCCAACAGGTTCTTGTAACACTATGAAATGGGCCAGATGTGATGGAGAACCATGCTGGTGCACTCTTCAGTTTTCTGATGTCTACAAGCAACCGATTGATTGTACAAAATGTGAGTTTTCCTTCATATTTGCTCTTAAATTTGTTTATAAACTATTGTTTTTTTTTTTGTTTTTTTTTGATAATTTTTGACATCCTTACTAAAATGTTATTAAAATTGTTTTTGTCTAAACTGGTTTCCTTACTTAACTGGTCTCCCAGTCTGGTTTTAGAGGTGTTTTGGTAACTCCACCTAAACTAGCTGAGCTTCAGTTTCCCTGGCTCGTACCAACAAACCAGGATGGGTTTAAGGCGTTTTATTCCTCCCATCAAGTTTTCAATTCTCCCTCCCCACAGTGATTCCCAAGTGCTTCCTCATGAAGGCAGAGAAGTATCGTGCCAGGAGCGGCAAGTCCACAAGATTGATTGGTGGGAAGCCGGTAGAAACTGCCTTTGTGGACAATGACGGCATCTATGACCCAGAGTGCGAGAATGATGGAAAGTTCAAGGCCATCCAGTGTAATGGCACTGAAGTGTGCTGGTGCGTCAACAGTGCTGGTGTGCGCAGAAGTGACAAGGGAGACAAAAACATCAAGTGTGAGCATGCGGAGACCTAGTAAGTGCACTTCGCAAAGTTGTTTAACAGGGTGATATTCTGACTGACACACCTAGTGTGAAGAGTGGTTGGAATAGTACTGCTGTTTGTGGAAAGAGGCAAGACTTTTAAATTCTCACAATGCCATGTTTTCTCTAGTTGGGTTCGTCTGGAACTGAAGCATAAGGATGTGACCGCTGCTCTCGATGAAACCAAATTGAAGATGTATGTTACAATTGATTTTTAGGGTCTTGCTGGAACATGTGTAATATAAAGCTTCGCTTATGTCTTGTTTTGCTCATGTTACTCTATTTTTGCAGTGGGATTGAGAATGCTCTACTGGAACGTTACAAGTTGGACAAGAAATTTGTTTCTGAAGTAAAGGTAAGAGTTTACCTTTGTTATCCAACCCTTTAGCTTGGTACTTGTGAATCAGGACCTCACACAACCACCTCCTTTTTTCCAGTATGACAAAGCTGGCCGTCTCATTGTTGTGGATCTCAAAAAGCCTGTGGAAGACCGTACTACAGACCTGGCCCTCATGACTTACTACATGGAGAAGGATGTGAGTCTTGTTACAGTTTCTCATAATTGTAATGCCTGGTTTATATTTTGTAAATTGTGGGATAAATTGATTTTGTTTTCATAGGTCAAAGTTCTGCCCCTTTTTACAAACGCCCAACCATTTGAAATCAGTGTTGAGAGATCAAAGGTGTCCATGGAGAACATCCTCGTGTACTATGTAGATGATAAGGCGCCCACCTTCACCACGCAGAGGCTGACTGCATGCACAGTATAGTTTTTAATTTTTTATTATTTTTTTTAATGTTTCTGTTACGTTTTTGCTATTTAATGAGGGCTCATTTCCAATTGGATTAAAATGTTAACACTGTACAGTTTATGATTTGTATGTTTTTAATAAAATTAGTTTTCATTTTTTTTCTGTTAAACATTTGTCATGCAAGTTCTTAAAATTCTGGCATGGTAGTCTTACTAAATCAAAATCCTTTTAACTAGAGAGCTTCATTGGTTTTGTTAAATAAAAAGGACCGTCTTAGCACAAAACAGTTTGTTTGGAAATGCATGATTTGTCCTTTTCAGCCCAAGGCAAGCAGTTGAGCTGCACCTGTTCTGTACAATATTTTCAAAAAGGTGGAAACAGTAATCAGAGAAAAGTGAAATCAGTATGAAACGGTACTTTTCTTAACCTACCTTTTTAAGATAGTTTGTATTTATCTGTGTGGGAATGATTGTTCATTTGTTTAACATTTGTGTTTATGTAAGTCTGGATGGATTTGGAAACCTATATGAGAGAAACTTAGAGATTGAAATCTGTGTATTTGATGTAATATTTTATTTGACAGATGTTACTTCGAAACATGGGTTCTTCTTTTATGACTGGATTACATGTACACCTTTTGTTGGAAAGACATGTACTATGGTTATAAAGAAGCAGCAATAATGTAAGATTAGAGGAGTTATCTCAAACGTTAATTATGCTATAAAGTGACTGTGCAAACACATGTGTTGTTTGCTCTTATTGCACTGAATGAATTATATTATTGTTAAATTTGCCTGTCAAGAGCCTTTTTTTGTTTACACAGAACTTCAATATAGTGTTCATTTAAAATATATATATAGCGTTTGTATGTCGCACTGATTGGCTACGGTAATACCCTTTGTTCATTTGTTTGTTTTTTTTTTACTGTAATTAATAAAATGTTTACTAGACCAAGAAAAATATAAGGCAATAAAGCACATTAATGTCCAGACATGACACTTCCAAGTCAACTGGCAACTGTCCTGCCCAAGGGGCTAATGTTTGGCAGTTTAATTCAATATAGCCTGATGTAGCTAATCAAGCAGATAGTTACTCATTTTGAAGATATTACACATTTGAAATATGCTGACGTCAGCTGTCAATAGTTATCAAGTTTGGGAACTGTAGACTACTCGCATACCTGTAGAGCGCGGTAGAGCTTCTTTGACCAGCAGATGTCCCCAGTGCGGTGTTTCAAACCGCTCCAATGGACTAGTTGCACAGAGCCTCGTGACGCACTTCCGTTATTGGAATCTTACGGCTCAGTTATTTCCGGTTATGTGTTATTTTCGGTGCGCTATAATAATCTAGTTGACTTAAACGCCTAATAAAATGAGAGTTCGCGGGATGATTTCAAATTCGGAAGTTTTCATTGACAGGAGAAGACATATTCTGATGATTACTGTGTACAGATTTTTCCAAACTCAACGGAACGATAAGTTTTTAATCCAACATAAACCGATCTGAGAAAGCGGTGGCTAATAATCATACGTGATTGTGTCACCACATGTGTGTCAGTGCTCTATAGTGGCCTAATCGTGACGCTGCACTTTGTGAGATCTGATAAAAAAGATCATAATGAACCTTTATTTATCTGTATTAAATATGTTAGTCATTCTGTGTCATATTCTGTCATCATTTCACTGTATGTAGCCAAATGCCAAAATATGAATAGTCAATAGTCGCACTGTCAGCGTACTGTTAAAAATGTAAATGTTTAACTTCGTTAAGGCAGTTACCGCACATTCATTCAGCCATTTTAAACAATGGAATAAACAGTATCGGAATAACAGCACCAACGCACACAAATTAGCAATGGTTTTACTACAAATAAAATCAAAAATTACAATTTTAGTTAAACCATAACCACAAATTAACTCGGGTTTTACTATACTGTCCATAGTTTAACGATGGTAGGCTATTTGTAATAAAAGTCTTGTTATACAAATGGTAAAAATGGAAAAAAAAAACATGGCACTTTTACTATAGTGAAATCATGGTTAATTTTCGTAAGGGTGTTTATCAGTCAAACTCATTTAAAACTGCATTCATCAGGTATGAAATATGGTCAGTAAAAGAAAAATACTTTTTTGAGAATGCGGCAGGTTAGTGGGGAAATATATTTATTTATTATTCAGAATGCACATACGGAAGTGAAATATATTTATAGTAACATTTCAGCAGGTTAAAGATGATTCATGTTAACGCAGAGGATATGATTAATTGTTTTTTTTTTTTTTTAAAGAAATGCCAGTCCTAAAATGTAGTAATAATCTGCGTTCTCTTTATATTTCTAGCATTACTAATTACTTAACAGATATTTTCTCGTTTTGTTCTACAACATAATTAGGCAACACAGTCAAACATGAATTTTGAAGCTGCTGTGCGTTTAGAATGTAGGCTAAGTTAAAAATATAAATATTTCATATCTTTTAGGCTACTATAACCACAATAATTATAATACAAAGTGAAATCATATTTGGATCGTTTTGATGTCGTTCGTGGTTCAGGTATATCTCCATAACTTTAAAAAAAAACAACATTTTTTAAGTATAAAAAGTTTCCCTACTGCTAGTTGCCCTGAGCAACAAAACAGAAAACATCGCCGTGTGCCCGCGTCGCACAACCACAGCGCCGGAAGTAGAGCTACTGTAGAAATATTATAGTGAGGCCAAAAGTCTACCACGTTTGAAAAGTGTGAAATAACCCTTTCAGGCAGAACCTATAGTTTTCCTGGTGAAATATGGTGAAATATGTTGAACTACGCGGATTTATACTTTCTTTTTTTAATTTCTAACATAAAATGAAACGGCAAAGTGTTTATCATGCTTCCGTTTAGTTAAGCATAATTTTACTTATAGTGAGATGTCAGTACCGCAGATGAGCTCTTCTAAACCACACCTAAATTTTGTGTGGTCAGAACAGCTAAATAGGAAGTTGCTGCCAACAAAATTAAATTAAAGAGAGAGGGTGTTGGATGACCTAAAAAGTTACTCTTAAAGTTAGATTCCATCTTATTTCCAGATCGTGTGAATTCTAAGTGAGTATATTGTCTTTTAATTGAGTGTTGGTTGTTAAACAACCCTACGTTTCTTTAGATAAAGAAAAATGTTTAAATTATGTTTTTATAGTTCTGTTTCCATTTACAAATATTAAGCAGTTAACTTAAGAAACTTAAGTTATGGAATTAATGTAAATGATGTGTAATAATAGTAATAATAAAAGACGTTTTATAGCTATTTCATCTAGACATTTTATCTAGGCATAAATAATCTTTAACTAAAGCTGACTAGAAATCATTTAGAAATACACTGAAACGGTAACACAAATAATTGCTTTCAAACTTTGAATAGCTTTTGAATAGATTCACCTCACTATAGTGAGGTGGTTATATGTTCTGGTGATATCTTTTATAAAGTTTTTTTTACACTGCCCTCCAGAAGTTTGAAACACCCCTGGCAAAGTGTTTTGGACGATATCAGCATAAATCCTTATCATTTTTTGGTGGAAATACATTAAAGTAACTTGACATTATCATTGAAGTCCAACAATAATCATTTTTATTTTGATTACATAATAATGGCAATATATACGTCAATGTCAGACATGCCCCGTCGCCAGCTGTGATGCCTGGTTACTGATTTAAACTTGGCCCAGGTTTTTAAAAGATTTTTGGGTCAGCACACCTTAATAGCTTCAACAATTGATTGACAATTAAGTTTAGTATACAAGGAATTTAGGCCCAGATTATGCAGAGCTGTGATAGCTGCTAATGGTGGATATTTTGATGAATCGGAAATTTAAGTTTTTTCTATGTATAAACTGTTTATGTAATAAAATATGTTTTCGTAGTTTGTGTTGTCTCTTATCAGTGCAAAATTATCACAAATTAAAAAGGATTCATGCCAGTTTTGTCCAAAACCCCACTTTTCTAGGGCGTTTCCAAACTTTTGGAGGGCAGTGTAAATTCTGAGAAATAACAAGGTTAAATTGAGGAAATATTAGAATTGCTAACAACTAACAATATAGAAATTATGACCTGTGAAGTCTGTTGATACTGTAGCATCTATGAACAACTCACACCTTAACTGAAATCCTGGACATTTGAAAATGTAACGCAGGGTGTAGTTATAAAATATCAGACACAGTTTCACTGCAGGGAAACATATAAGAGCACCACCAAGTGGAGATATGGAAAAACAACAAATAGAAACAACATTAGAACGCATTCAGTTGTCAGTTACCACATATTTTTGTTCAAATATAAGCAGACATCTTGAAAAGTTTTATGAAGGAGAGTGTGATAAATAGGCAGCAAATTTAAATTTGACTCTAGATATTCCCTGTGCTCAGTTTAGACTTAAACATCTTTACATTAGGAGGTTTTACAACCACAGAGCTACATGTAAGTGTGATTTCAGATCCAGAGCCACTGGCACATCAAAAACTTCAAAACATATGTTTGAGCCTAAAATAAAAGGAACAACAAAACAAGCATAATCCCAGATATGAAATTGTCTACGAGATGTTGTTAGAGATACTACAGAGAGTCTGACGTCAGTTTCGATGTTGTTGTGGGTATCAGTCTGGAAGGGTGTGTCCATTTCGCAAATTGCTCAGCTTTGACAGCGCTCTGCTTCTCATGAGGTCACGGTACCTGTGGGCTTATACATGAGAGCGTTAAAATTTTTTCGACGCAATCGAAAATACAGCACAACTTCCGGAGAAGCTTCCAGTTTTGTTTAAAATCTAAACATGTATAACATAGTATCAAAATGTCCTGATTGTGAAATGCTTAGAAAGTATGGCTGGGGGTTGGGCCACTTCTGTCCAAACTTGTTCACCTGGTTTTCGCTGCATTCTTTGAGAAACACATACAAAGAGACGAGAGAGAGAAAAGAGTGTTGATGTCTAGTTGAATGACCTAAAACACTGAATGTCTCATTAATAACCATTAACACTGTTGTAGGTGTCCCTGACATATTATTCTGACCTATCTTTTTTTGACTGACATTTTAGCAGCATGACCTATGTTTATGTTGCTAATGTATTAATAAACATTAACAGGGGAAACCCACACTTTTTTTTGCAATATGTGACCTTGGACCGCAAAACCAGTCTTATGTTGCACGGGTATAATTGTAGCAATAGCCAAAAATACATTGGATGGGTCAAATTGATCAATTTTCCTTTTTTATTGCCAAAAATCATTAGGATATTATGTAAAGATCATGTTCCATGAAGATATTTTGTCAATTTTCCACTGTAAATATATCAAAACTTAATTTTTGATTAGTAATTGCTAATCTTGCACCCTCAGATTCCAGATTTTCAAATAGATGTATCTCAGCCAAATATTGTCCTTTTCAAACAAACCATACAGCAACGGAAAGCTTATTTAACTTTATTCGGCTTTCAGATGATGTTTAAATGTCAATTTCAAGAAATTTACACTTATGGCTGGTTTTGTGGTCCAGGGTCACATATGTGGTTCAAAATGTTATGATATTCCCACATGTACCAACTATAAATGCAAGTGGTTTAATACGCTGCTTATGAATTTATTGTGGTAATCAATCTATTATTGTCATATGCCATAATACACCCAAACCCTCATTTCGTTATAATCATTTTAATTTGAAATGTTAAGCAGATAGAAAATAGTACAATTCAAACAGCAAATAAAATTGGAAACAAATATAGAATATAAACATAAAACATCCTAACAGTTATAAAAGATAACATGCATATTAGTCACTTTCACAAATGTTTATATGCTGTCCCCATTTGTTCAAACTCCCTTATGGTCAGGCATTTCTATTTTTTTTCTTTTCTTTTCTTTTCTTTTCTTTTCTTTTCTTTTCTTTTCTTCTCTCTCTTTTGTTTTTAAATAAAAAGCTTATATGAATATTTTACATCACACTGAGCAAGAGAATATTTGATTCTAATGTAGATACCAGTCCTGTCATTTAAAATGTATTAACAAATATTTAAATGCAATATAAGATCACAGATTCTTGAGTAGTGGGACAAAACAGGGTTAAATATTGAAAAAAGTAAAATAAAACCTTGTATTCAGACAAATGAAACTATATTTCTGTATTTTACATGTACTAAGCTACTGAGCTATATGCTACCTACAGTGATTCAACCTCCCAACTTTTCTCTTTTTTATCAAAATGTCATTTTTACCGTAGACTACATGTGTAATATAATTTAAACTTTATCTTTAACAGCAATCAAGATGTTTTTAACATTTCAAAACACATTCTCATGTAGCGGACATATTATATTTTCACATGTGACCAAAAATTCCACAACATCATAATCAAATATTATCTAAATATTCATCTGATGGAGGTAAAAGACCTGACAGAATTGACACATCTGATGGTGGTGATGAAAACCTGAATTTGTATTCATTTTACCTATCAGATACACTGAATCAATTAATTACTATATTAAAACAAACACAACAAAGAGTGACTATGTTATTGTTTATTAAGCTTTTATTCAAGATTCACATTTAAGTATTTTGATATTTCATTGGAACATAAATGATCTATTTGTAAAAAAACAGTTAAATTAACAAATAAAACAATTAGTTGTTATCTCTATCCATTTACTTCAACCAGGATCTTAATATTCATATTTAAACGTCTTAACAAATGATCCAAAAATGATTAGAACACATATGATCAGAATACAAATGAACTGTATTATGTATAGATTTGTTTTATACAATGTTTTGTGTTCCTTCAGGATTATGCTCCTTGAATTTTATGTTTCTTCAACCCTAACTCTGCTGGAAGTGGTGACTATCAGTTCACAAAAGCAATATATGCTGTCAGGTCACATATTTAGTATTATACATTATTAGAAAAAGTTAAACACTATTTTATATTTAATATAATTAAAAATGACCTGACGTTGAATGTCAACTCCATCAGACAGAAAATCTTACAGTGGTGACATCTGACATTGTTGACAAATTTAGCATTTCTTTCACAAAACAAATGGAGTTCATGTTTAGCCTTTTCTTTCTCTCTCTCTCTGTTGATGCTAGATGCCAATAGAATAAAACGATCTAAACGTTTCAAATGATTTCCTCAGAAATTAGAGGATGGTGTTGCCATATCATGGTTGTGACACAGGAAATATTAACATTAGGATTTAAAATATTCTATAACTATAAAACTTTCCAGAGCCTAACATTGATATACTCTACAGAGGTGGAATGTGGCAAGGGGGTCCGTTAGAGTGACAGCTGCCCCTGATATTCACTTTTTTGATATTTAATTATTATTATTATTATTATTTTACATTTTAATGAATGTCTGACAGTGTTGGCAAAAAGTGGGGACACAACTTTGAAACCTTGTGAAACACACACATGTCCTTGAGAAACAACCTAGCTTTGATATGAGATATTACTAAGTGTTGCTCTTTTTCCATCATTAAACAAACACGTTTATCCATTTTATTGCTTATGAACGATTGAACCCTTCTCTGTGGACACTACTGATGTAGTGAAAAGACAATAAGTCTCATAGCTTTGATATAATAATGATCAAATTAAATTAAAGGGGATATTTGTGTTAAATACATTCTATTATTAATCCCTCATGACATTTACAATTGAAAATATTTTCATTTTTAAACCTAATAGCACTTACAATTGCTGGACATGTTTTGTCCTATGTCTTAAGAATTAGTGAAGGATATTTAACTTAATTTCCTTTTAAAATTAGACTGTTCTCTATTCTTTAATAACCAAGACTGTTATCATATTATTGTCTTAATAATACTTTTTAAAATAAACTTTTATATGTTTTTTGTTTGGTTCTCTTTCTTCCTCTTTATGTATGCATAATGAGCCCCTATTATGAATAAAATGCAGGGAGTATTATAGAAAGTATAGAACTATTATATAAATAAACTTGTCTTGTCCTATATCTACAGTCAGCTTTCATTAGGTTTTGTTTCTAGCCTTTCAGGAATAGCCTTTTCAGGTATCAGTGTTTGCACGTGTTGAGTTTCAACCGAAAATCTTGGTGCTTTACATTTTCCAAAATGGAGGTAGGAAGTTTTGCATTCTCTCTCGATGCGTCAATTGGCCATACATGGTCATGGGCGGAAAAAAGAGGTGAGTCTGTTTTAGAGTTAACTCCGCCTATTTGCACCTGACGTCACTCTCTCAAACAGGTATACATAATTTGACACCTGTTGCTCGTTTAGATCAGTCGTTTGGCTGGGGAGAGAGAGGATATCTGCGGGATCTATTCGTTATTGAGCTTGAGACTCCACAAAAAGCGGAATAAGTCTTTCTGTTTGGGTTTCTAGTGTTTCTTAAAGCTTTGGTAAGAAGAATTCAACGTTTTAGTTTTCAAAGACTAGTTGAGTTTCACGGAGATTCTGGAGATTAAAGCGCGCATCAGTCTTTCGTATGGATTGACTTTAACGCCGAAACTCTGTTTTTGTTTTCAGTTCTCATCCAAGATGAAGGTTTTAATCGCCTTTGTTGTTGTGGTGTTGGTGGATGTGGTCGCATCACAATGTAAGTAATTACAATTTTAGCTAAAGTTAAAAGTAAGATATTTAAACATAAGATGTTTAAAAGTAAACAAAAAACGTGTTAAATTGTGACAAACTGTTTAATCTTAGTCGTTAACTTGGTAGATGGGAAGCAAACAAAACAATGAGATCCAGGGTGTGGTTCAGTATGTGGGGGTGGGGGAACTCTGCTTGGATTGGGTTATGCATTTTAACGTTTAACCTAGCTACCGAATAAAGCTTTAATTTATTATATCGATTTTTTTTTTTTTTTATTTTAAAACAAAGTTGTCTACTACTTTTTCCTCATGAAATGTACATTTATTTTAATTTAATCCAACAGGTAATTGTAACAATATGAAATGGGCCAGATGTGAAGGAGATACCCCATGCCAGTGCACTCTTCAGTTTTCTAATGTCTACAAGCAACCGATTGACTGTACAAAATGTGAGTTTTTCGTTTATTTGATAGCTATTGGATTATCGGTAACTTTTTTTTTTTGCCATCTTTCGCATACTAAAAGGTTATAAAAACTGGTTTTCAAAATTCTAAACTGGTCTGCAAACATAACTGGCCACCCAGTATGGTTTCAGAGGAGTTTTGCTAACTCCACCTAAACTATCTGAACTCCAGTTTCCCTAGCTTGTCCCAACAAACCAGGCAGGTTCCTCCCATCGAGTAGTAAATGCGTTTAATTCTCCCTACCTACAGTGATTCCCAAGTGCTTCCTCATGAAGGCAGAGGTGTATCGCGCCAAGAACAACTTGTCTACGAGATCGATTGGTGGGAAGCCGGTAGAAACTGCCTTTGTAGACAATGACGGCATCTATGACCCAGAGTGCGAGAATGATGGAAAGTTCAAGGCCATCCAGTGTAATGGCACTGAAGTGTGCTGGTGCGTCAACAGTGCTGGTGTGCGCAGAAGTGACAAGGGAGACAAAAACATCAAGTGTGAGCATGCGGAGACCTAGTAAGTGCACTTTGCAAAGTTGTTTAACAGGATGATATTCTGACTGACACACCTAGTGTGATGTGTGGTTGGAATCGTAAGGAAGCAAGACTTGTAAATTCTCACAATACCATGTTTTCTTTAGTTGGGTTCGCCTGGAACTGAAGCATAAGGATGTGACCGCTGCTTTCGATGAAACCAAACTGAGGACGTACGTTACAGTTGACTTTCTAGGTTCTTGCTAGAACGTGTAATGTAAAGCTCTGCTTATGTCTTGTTTTGCTCATGTTACTCTATATTTTTGCAGTGGGATTGAGAATGCTCTACTGGAACGTTACAAGTTGGACAAGAAATTTGTGTCTGAAGTAAAGGTAAGAGTTTACCTTTATCCAAACCTTAAGCTTGGTACTTGTGAATCAGGACCTCACACAACCACCTCCTTTTTTCCAGTATGACAAAGCTGGCCGTCTCATTGTTGTGGATGTCAAAAAGCCTATGGAAGACCGTACTACAGACCTGGCCCTCATGACTTACTACATGGAGAAGGATGTGAGTGTCATTACAATTTCTCATAATTGTAATGCCTGATTTATATTTTGTAACTCGTGGGATAAATTGTTTTTGTTTTCATAGGTCAAAGTTCTGCCCCTCTTTCTAAACGCCCAACCATTTGAAGTCAGTGTTGAGGGATCAAAGGTGTCCATGGAGAACATCCTGGTCTACTATGTAGATGATAAGGCGCCCACCTTCACCATGCAGAGGCTGACTGCTGGCATCATTGCTCTCATTGTGGTGGTCAGCTTGATTGTGCTTGTAGGAGTTCTGGTTCTGGTGAGTCCTGTATATTTTTGGTGTTGGATTTAACTTAATGTGTGCTTGTAGTCTAACTGTCATTGTTCCCATTTTAGGTGTTCCTCACACGGCGACAGAAGGCCAATTACAGTAAAGCACAGGTTAGTTCTCGTTTACTTCAATATGTGTGCTATTTCCCCAAAAGAAAGCAAGCTTTTGTATTAACAAGTTTCCTTCTGTTCTTGCAGCCCAGAGAGATGGACACCATGTCTTAAAGCTATGAATGATGTCTCAAGTACTTGAGTCTGACACTGGGAAGTGCCCCATGCTGAAGCTTGGACCTGCTGTACATTTGCTTGTGACATTTTTCATATTAGAGCAATAAGTGTCTGTTACATGCAGAGTGCAGTTTTGTTTTTTTTTTTTAATGTCTCTGTTACGTTTTTGCTATTTAATGAGGGCTCCTTTTCAATTGGATCAAAGTTTTAACCCTGTACAGTTTGTGACTTGTAAGTTTTTAATAAAATTTGTCTTGTGTTAAACACTTGTCATGCAAGTTCTTACAATTCTAGCATGGTAGTCTAATCAAAATCCTTTTAACTACAGAGCTGTGGTGGTTTTGCTAAATGAAAAGGACCATCCTTGCACAAAACAATTCCTAGCTTTTGTTTGCAACCACATGATTTGTCCTTTTTAGCCCAGGGCGAGCAGTTGAGCTGCACCTGTTCTCTGTCGTGAGAGATTTGCCACAATTCAAATCTGTAATGGTATATTTATTTTTGAATAGGACTTGGTTTTAGAGTGACATCACTTGTCCTGTGAAAGTAGGACTTGTGATTCATTGGTCTCAACTGGTAAATGACTAGAAAGACAGCGTGCAGTAAATGGTATGACCGTTTGCACTACAAACTGGTGTGATTATAACAATACAGTGAACTATAACTCCGTATCGAGCAGCATTATGGACTGGTTTTGTACAGTTCAAAAACACCGGAAGTGGAAGCTTTTTAATGTTTTAAATGATACAAAGCCTGTAGTGTCTAATAACAGAGCCTTTAAACCTGTGCTTTTGTGCAAACCTTTTTAAATGTAAAACAAAGAGGCTGTTTATTAACTCGAAGCTGCTGACCATTCAAGTGCAGAGGAAGACTAATAATTAAACCTATGAGAGAGCCGTGCTTTGAGCGGTTTGAAATTCTGGTCAGACCAGTTGCTCAGGTTTTGGGCAACAAAGTTCCTATATCATTGTGGTATGACTTATGCAAAGTTCTGACTAACAAAGACTGCAACCTACTCCCATGAACCAGGAAGTTGCGTTTACTCAAGTTCTGTTTGGTTGAAGAGTTTCGTGAACATTAATGAATGACCAACGTGTTAGTAATGAAAAACTTTCACACACTCGCTTAGTAGATGTGTCACACACTACAAATATGTTGCTGCATTCATTTTGCGTGTCCTAATGAAATTTGACAAGCTTTTATTGAAGCAGCCAAACGAAGTGGTGTAAATCCTAAGTCAAAACTAAATCTGACTTGTTTTTTTTCTCTCCCAACAATAGGTTAGCTGGCACTCCCTTGCCTTGAATTCTCATCACCTTTTCGTCTAGTTCCCCAGTATATTTCCCTGAAGAGCCTAGAGCATTTGTTTCTCAGACTAGTTGAGACAGGTTTGGGTAGATCACATGTTGCCCTCCCCCATCGGCACTCACACCTGAGTTGGAAGTCACATAGACTCGGTCTCTGTGTTTCCATGGCAGAAAAGGAGGGATTAAATAACAAAGCCTATCAGATGAGTGTGGGTCACGGTAGGGAGGGACATTTCCGTGAGGATGGTTCACCCTCACCTGCGTTTCGGTTGTTTAAAGTCACGTAATTGAGTTATTTAAAGCAATGTACACTAAAATTGACTCAGTTCCCATCAAATGAATCAAAAATGTTGTTACGTTTTTGGCTTTAGAGTATATGTCACAATCTTAAGTAGTTCTCATGTGTCAGGTGTTTATGTAGATCACTAGATACTCTGCATTCCTGCTATAATAATAATAATAAGAGTCAGGGCTTTGTAAACACAGATAGCGACAAAAGGGTAGAGGATGATTCAAAGGGTAAATGGTTTCAGGTAACATACTGACGTAATTGATAAATGAATTTGATTTAGTGTAAAGATATGAGGCAGTCTGCCAATGGAACAGAAGAAATACTCTTATGAAAACAACCCTGGGCCAAATGGGTTGTGATGGGAAATATCTGTTTTTTTAATTTCAGTAGATTGGGAAATATCAAGAAGTGTGCCAACCGAGGAAAACAAAACAGGCATTTGGTTAATATGCAAAATGAGTTTGCCTTATCAGAACACTGACGGCAAGAAACCAAACAATCATTTATATCCTATGCATTTCACACTTGGGTCCCGTGTGAAGATTTTACATTCCACACACAGGTGAACTGTAGATGTGTTGTATTCCTGAGAAGTGTATGTATTATAGGTAAACTGCTGTTCAAAAGGTTGAAAGAGAATATTTTGTATTCAACAAGGATGTTTTAAATTCATCCAAAAGTGACAAACAGGGTATTTGTAATGTTCTAAAATATTTTTTAGTTTAAAGTAAATGTTGTTCTTTTAACTTTATTTTTATCAAAGAATCCTACAGAAGCCTGAATTGCGAGATATAAACCCGCAATTCTGAGAAATGAAGTCAGAATGGTGAATGAAGAAAAATCGCATGATATAAAGTTTCAGTTGCGAGTTATAAATTTAGAATTGCAAGATACAAACTCACAATTCACGCAATTCTGACTTTTTTTCCCCTCAGAATTGTGAGATATAAACTCGCATTTGCAAGTTATAAAGTCCAATTTTGAGGGGGGAAAAAGACTGATATGTTTCCAGAATTGCGAGTTTATATTTCACTATCCTGACTTAATAACTCACAATTGTTATGAAATCAGAATCATAAGATATAAACTTGCAATCAGTGTTGGGGGTAACGCATTACAAGTAACGCGTGCTACTAATATTATTACTTTTTCTGAGTAACGCATTACTTTTTAATTGACAAGTAAATAGCTGAGTTACTTTTTTCAAATAAGTAACGCCAGTTACTTTCCCCCCCATTTATTGATTAAAAGCTCTCCTGTCCCCATGTTGAGAGAAATCAGGAGTAAGATTTTAGTTCTAGAATAAATATGAACATGCATTAATTCATCTCACTCACCAAAAAACAGATTTAGTATTCCTCAAAATGAATAAAAACAGTGAAATTCAACTCAGAATATGACGTAAACCTGCAATAATTAAATGTTAAATAATACAAATATCCTTTATGCATTTAATCCCATTTTATTAACCGATGTCTTTGCTGCGGACCTTTGATGATCCAATTCAACCATACTAATAAGCAAAATTTACTCAAGATAATCTAACATTTGTTTTCCTTTTTTTGCTGAAGCGTTGACATTTTTCTCTTTTGTGGTCTACTGTACAGACGCGAATTTACTTTTCTCAAAGCCTAAGGCTTTTGGTGTGAAAAGGCTTTTACATTTGCCAAAAATAGAACTTTTTATATTAAAAACAAACAAGCAAGCCCTGCCCAGATTTAAAAAGTAATGCAAAATTAACGTAACACATTACTTTCCATAAAAAGTAACTAAGTAACGCAATTAGTTACTTTTTTAGGGAGTAATTTAACATTGTAATGCAATACTTTTAAAAGTAACTTTCCTCAACACTGCTTGCAATTCTGAGAAAAAAGTCATTTCATATCTTGCAATTCAGACTTTATTTCTTAGAATTGCGACTTCCCAGGATTGCAATTTTACTTCTCAGAATAGCGACTTTATTTTTCAGAATTGTGACTATTTCTCAGAAACTTTATTTTTTAGAATTGCAACTTTATTTCTTAAATAGTGACTTTATTTCTTAGAATTGTAACTTTATTTCTCAAAATTGTGACTATTTCTCAGAAATGCAACTTTATTTCTTAGAAATGACTATTTCTGAGAATTGCAACTATTTTTCTTTATTTTATCAGAATTGCAACTTTATTTTTAGCATTGCAACTTTATTTCTCAGAAATGCAACTTTATTTCTCAGAATAGCGACTTAATTTCTCAGAATTGTGACTTTATTTTTCAGAAATGCAACTTTATTTTTCAGAATTGCGACTTTATTTCCCAGCACTGCAACTTTATTTCTCAGAATTGAGACTTAATATCTCAGAATTGAGTTTATTTCTCCCAATTCTGACTTTATAACTCACAACTGCGAGTTTTTATCACACAATTCTGAGAAAAAAGTGAGAATTGCAAGACGTAAGCTTGCAATTGTGAGAAAAAAGTCGCAATTACTTTTTTAATTTTTAAAAAGGATTCTAAGGCCTTCCGTGAAATCCTGAAAAAACAAAATAAATTCATGGTTTCTACAAAAATCTGAAGCAGCAAAACTGTTTTCAACAATGATATTAATTAGAAATGTTTCTTGAGCAGCAAATCGTCATATTAGAATGATTTCTGAAGGATCATGTGACACTGAAGACTGCAGTAATGATGCTGAAAATTCAGGTTTGCATCACAGGAATAAATTACATGAAAACATTTATTTTTAATTTCGTTTTTACTGTATTTTTGATTAAATAAATTCAGCCTTGGTGGGAATATGAGGTTACTGACCCCAAACTTTTTAACAGAAGTGTATTAATATAACTTAGAATGAATTTCTTTCTCCCAAAATATGTATCTATTTTTTTAAAAATCAAATTTTCCTTTTTTGAGCAAGGGCATTTATTTAAAGCTGCATAATAGATAATACTTATACACTTTAAAAATAAATAAATACAATTTGCTATGACATTATCTGTCACAGTATCCCTTGTTCAATGATGTTATACAGTATAACGCTTTGGTATTCCAAAAAAAACCCAAAACAAAACCTTCCAGTTTGTATTCTCCTGCAATCAGTCTCTTTATGAATCTCACACCCCATGTTCAGTACACCAGTACAATATGTACTCTCTCAGACACCCCATGTGTCCTATAGTACATGACTCCATGTTGACTTCTAAAGATCACACGTTTTTTTTTTCATAATGCACTTCCTGTTTTATCATAATCCTTGCATTCTCTCTGCATGCTTCAACATGCTACCGTAAGATGAGATTTCAGCGTGGGAGGTTACATAACTGTAGTGTTACTCATTCTGCGATCACATCTTATTTTCGATTCCAGTTAAGTCAACTTCTGCAAGCCAGCACATCTCTCAACAATGTATGGCCTACATATGTAATGTACTTGATATAATGATGGAAGAAAATGTGTTTACTAAGTATTTTGTGTTTCTATCTTTCTTTTAAAAGAAAAGCCTGAAACCCAACTAAACTCAACAAAAGTTAAACTATTTGGGTGAATCTCATGAAAACAGTCATAGAACAGTTCTGGACATATTTCATACCCAAATCAGACTTTTTTTTTTTTTTTTTGGCTTAGGGAACATTTCTTTGACGTTTTACGACAATTATGCACATTCCAACCAAAAATTACATTACCATAATGCATAATTAAAAGAAAAAAATACTGTACAAAACACTGTCTACTTATAAAAATCAGCATAAATGAATAAATTAAACAGTGTTTTGTACAGTATTGTTGCTTTTTTGAACACACACACACACACACACACATATATATATATATATATATATACCATTAAGAATGTGCGTTACAAATTTGTTGGAAAATGTCATAAAAAAAAAACAAACAAACAAAAACAAACCCACAAGTAATACACTTCATATTCATTTGCAAAGTACAACTTGTTTTTTTTTTTATTTATGGGGTACAACATGACATGTTCATGAGATCTCACCCATTTTTATGTTGAAAACTACTGTTAGTCATGTCACCCTCAGCCCCAACAAGAAGCATCAGATGATTTAAAGAGATATGCTTCTCATTTCATTTCTAAATTCCCGTTGATGTGAACCGGCATATTGTAAATATGGGTTCTGGACACTAGCCAGATTTTGATTTGAGATTAACTAGCTAGTGAACTAGGAAATGGACTGACATATCCACCTTATTCTTCAATGCAGAAGTAAGCCTGTGGGTGAGATTTCTGGTTCATTATCCACTATAGGGAAATAACAAGAATAACAGCGTGTAGTAAACAGTAAAACTGTGTGTTCAGAATTAAGAGAACACATTAGAATAATTACCACGACAAGCTGTTTTGTACAGCTAAAAATAGCTGGATGCGGATGAGACCAGAAGCCAGACCCATAAAACGGCCGTGCCTGCACTTATAGGAAAAATAAGGTGGATATCCTAAGTGTACACCACCTCGTACTGTACGGTGCACTTAAAGGAGGGTTGGTGCTTTGCTGGGTCTGCAGGCGCTTGGAGGAGACTTGCTCCTCGATTCCTTGTTCTTCATCTCTCCAGACAGGGCCAGCAGCAGGGCTGGGGCCGACAGGTGGTGCGCTGCTGCTTTTTGTTGTTGTGTGCAGTTAATGTAGCTGGCTATGAGCAACGTCACATCTCGGACCTGAACAAAACAAAGAAAGCAGATAAATGCTGTGAGTCATGGTCACACTTTGGAAAATGCACGTTTACTGTTGCAGCATTTCAATTCTGTTTCATTGATGTTTGACGGTTAGATGACATCATCTAATGTTTATACATAGCAAACAGAAGTAGTCATCAGTTTATGTGTACTTTGGTGTGTGTGTTTGTGTTCTCTCTATATGTAAAAGAGAATAAATGTACACTAATGTTCAAAAGTTGGTAAGACTTAATGTTTTTGAATACTGTCTCTTATTCTCAACAAGGCTGCATTTATTTGATCAAGTAAAACAGTAAAACAGTTTTTCCAGAAACCATGATTTTTATTTTTTTTTCAGGATTCTTAAAGGGGTACTCCACCCAAACATGAAAATTCACCATTTACTTACCCTCCATTTGTTCCCAACCTTTATTTATTCTTCTGTTGAACACAAAAGAAGATATTTTGAAGAACGTTGGTAACCAAACAGTTGACGGTAGCCATTGACTTCCACAGTATGGAAAAAATAGTCGGTGGCTACCATCAGCTGTTTGGTTTGGAACAAGTGGTGGGGTGAGTAAATGACAGAATTTTCGTTGAGTGAACTCTCTTTAATTCAGTAGAAAGTTCAAAACAACATCAATGGATTGAAATATAAATCTGACCTTTGATCAATTTAATGTGCCTTTGCTACATAAAAGTATTATATTTCTTTTTAAAAAATGTTAAACAGTATTATACTACGGGCCGTTGAATACTTGAATCTGATTGGCTGACGAACGTTCTAAGGCGTGCAATAGAGGGTATGTATGTGACGTCACCATCAGCTGGAGCGGCTGCGGCTCCACCCACTGAGTGGCAGCATTGGTTTCAATGTGAATACTGCGACAGAACACACAAAACACCTCTGAAAGCAGAACGAGCTTTGGGATTGACTGTACAAAAAGATTTCACAAGAAACCTGAGGTATATTTTTACAGACTGCTGAAAGCTACTGAAAAGAGAAGCAAATTAATCGCTGCAATTCAAATAAACAAATGATCTCCAGGCAGTGAAACACAGATTTGCATTTATCATTTCATATTAATATGTTGACTTGTGCAGTAAAGTCATATCCTATATATTATATTCAGTGTTGGGAAGGTTACTTTGGAAATGTAATAGATTACAAGTTACTTGATTTAAAATGTAATATGTAGTGTAACTTTTCAATTACTTTATAAAAGTAATGCAACTTATTACTTTTAATTACTTTTTGATTACTTTTCTAAATTTCTAATATTTTCAACTGTTAATCATTTTGAAACATTTAAACCAGGCAGAGTTAACCTTACAGTAGCACCAAACACTGATTACTGTCAAAATCCTTTATCACTTGAATTAAGATTATAATAAGTAAGGGATAATATACATCTTTATTTTGCTGTAACAACTGGCTACATTATCGACAACATTATCCCACTTATTACACAACTGCTTGATAGATTATTTAGATGTTTCGTGTCAAAATAATTAGACAATAGACACTGATCTGAGTTGTAATATTTGAATGCAAAGCTTCCGTGAAGAAATCAGTTGCTAGCAAATGGCAAGTTCAAACTAGACATTTTAGGGATACAGTGCAGTCATACCAGTTTTCTTACACAACATTTCATCACATAAATAATTAAGGAAGTAGTACTAGTTTGTTGGTTATCTTATAATCCATTACAGTGTACAAAAAAGAAAAAGAAATGGCAGCAGCTGTGTTTGTATAAAACAATAGAGCGAGTCCACGATACCAGGATGACAGAATTAAAAAATTGTCCACAGAATATTGAATTAAGCTTTAATATTTTATTAGCTAAGCAAACACAAAGCTTCCGCCAAGAAAAATGATCAAGCATATAGCACTGACTTAAGTTGCCCCGAATGAGTCTGAGTTATTAGCTCCTAGCAGTTGTTATTGGGGAATAACATACCTTGGAATGTCATGACTGACCAATCAGAATCAAGCATTCGACAGAGCCATGTAATCATTTAATTTAAAGCACAGCCACCACAAATTCAGACTATTTTTTTTTTTTTTACTTTTTATGCCTTTTATTGTGATAGGACAGTAGAGAGATGACAGGAAAGAGCTGGGAGGAGAGAGGGGAGCGGGATCGGCAAAGGACCTCGAGACGGGAATCAAACTCGGGTCACCGTGAGCGCAGTTGCCCTATATGTCATAACAAGATCATAACATAAATAACATCATAACAAGAAATAGTTTAATAGCTATGATACTGGGTTTGAAATCAAATGTTTGCATAGTTATGACAGAAAACACATCTAACAATGCTTTGGAAAAAACAATCTTAAAAAATGCATAAACCCAAATAGGAAATAAAACAGTTATCAAATAAGCATGTGTCCTATTCTGTGTCCCTAAACTCCTGTGTCCCGGCGGGAAAGTGACGTCAATGCATACCTCTATTATTTTCAGGAAAAAACACACGGCGGATGTAATTTCAGGCAGCTCTTGACCACATTACATGTCCATATCACTTCGCCACAAGATTTCATTGATTTTAAAGGTCCTTACAGGTCTTAAAACAACAAAATAACCAAAACCCACAATGACACTGGCCAAACAAATAACTTAAATACAATAAATAATTGGATAAAAACGATTGATTATTTCCATGTTTTTGCCACAAAATTCCGTTTTATTATGTAACGTTACGGAAAGCACATACTCTGTTTGTCCCACTCTCTCTCCCTTACAGACACACAGAAATACAGTTTACACACACGTTAGCATACGCGCTAATGTTGTTAGCTGCTCTGGCGATTAACAACTAGTGATGGGAAGTTCGGATCATTTTACCGACTCAGACCTTTGAGTCTAGTTCAGCAAAATGAACGAATATTTTTTCGAGTCATTTCGTTCATTTCGCTCATTTTAGCAAAATATAATTAAAAAGTTTCGTGTTACTTCCCTAACACATGTACTGCTTACACAAACGTTCATCACACTACAAAGAAGGCAAACTATAATGCTATAAGAAACAGAAAAAATTTATCCATTGTTTACCTGGGACTTTAGTCTGATTAGCTCACCTCACCTCTTATCTGACAAGTCTTCAGTTTGAGTCGTTCGTTCATCACGTGACAGCACCATAAGCTTAACTAATGCAGTCTGGGCCGGAAAGAGAATTGATTAGTTCATCTCTCGAGTCTGCGGGTTCGAGTCATTCGTTTATTACGTGACAGCCCCATAAGATGAACGAACAACTCGAAAACCCCGAAGACTCGAAACAGGTGAACTGATTCCAGTACAGAACATAATTCGCGACTGAACGAATCACTCCCCGAGATGACTCTTTCTTCCCGAGTCACGTTAAAGATTTGTTCAAAACGAACAACCCAGCACTATAAACAACTTAAAGGGGTCATCGGATGCCCATTTTCCACAAGTTGATATGATTCTTTAGGGTCTTAATGAAAAGTCTCTAATATACTTTGATTAAAAATTCTCAATGGTTGTGTAAAACAACACCCTTTTTACCTTGCCAAAATCAGCTCTGCAAAAATCATCTCATTCTAAGGGGTTGTTCCTTTAAATGCAAATGAGCTCTGCTCACCCCGCCCCTCTCTTCTCTCTGTGGAAAAGATGTGCTGCGTCCGAAATCGCATACTTCCCTACTATATAGTACGCGAAAAACAGTGTGCGAGGCGAGTAGTATGTCCGAATTCATAGTATTCGAAATTCAGTAGGCGAGAAGTACCCGGATGACCTACTGCTTCTGCCCGAATTCTGTAGTACGCATACCATGGACACTTTCCTATCCCGTGAGGCTCCGGGAGAGGAGGCGTCATATTCGAAAAATGGCGGAAAGTGGAGACGCGGCTCATTTCAAGTGTAAGTACCTCAGGAAAAAACGTTGTTTATTGTGATTAAATTACACTTGTTTAACACAATCTAAATAACCGGATGACTTATTGAAAGTTTAAACATTGTAAATCGAAACGTTATTTGATAAATAATCTAGAAGCTGTCTACGAAGGCGTGATCTGCGAGCAGCTGACCGACGCCTTCTCTGAGCTGTCTGTCCAATCAACGTTAAAACGCCGAACATTGCCGGTGCCTGTGTACGTGCAGTGGAGCAGTCTCTTTAAATTTTCGCGCTGTTGTGACGACGCATGACACGTGACAACATCAATATGGCGGATGTAGTACGTCCGAATTCCATTCATACTACCCACATTCATACTATATAGAACGTACTTTTTAACGGTCGGGTAGTACGTTCATATTTAAATGTAGTACCTACTTAAGCAGTATGCGATTTCGGACGCAGTCATGGTCTTGTTTACATTAGCCGCATTTAGCCGCTAAACTTCCTAACTACCACGTTATAAGGAAAGGCGATCGCAAAGATTCATAAAAAACCCTTATACTCACTTCTGCTGTAAGTGAAGCTGGATCATGAATGATTCGCGCGAACATAGACGGATATATGTAGATCGGGAGGCGCATTCCCTTCACAAACAAACGTAATCTACTGCATCTTCAGCGGCTCAGATGTCGGGAGTAAATGACGACCACTATGTTCATTATTACATCCAGCAACACACTTCAATCGGAGATATTCTTGTCTAACTTACATCCCTGCTCTGGCATCAAAACATGGAGGTTGGACTATTACAACTGATCTGAGTTAAGACGCTCATGTCAATCAACTATCGTGGGAGCGGCTTCTGTTGGTGTGATGCCACAACGACAGCTCGATTTGTAAAAGGGAATATTATTTTTACAGATTAATTAAAAACCACTGCATGGATTTTTTTCATTATAGGGTAGATTTGTACATACACCGCCAACACACATTAATGTTCAAACAACATGAAAAAGTGAACTTAGCATCCGATGACCCCTTTAAAAGCTACATGAAATTTCTCACAAGCGAGGTAACAACGGCGCTTTTCCTTAAGAAAATGAACTTAAAGTTTCACTATTAGTAGAGACACTGCTGTCGATCACTTTTGATCGACTAATCTCTAAACTTATTATTAACTGCATTAGTTTGCTGTCAACGGCTCAAGCGTCATTTTTAGGTCTAAAATGATGTTTTGGAATTAGCAAGGGAGGCGTTGGATGAGCTGCGTAAGAAATAAATCCTACTCACAATAGTGTTTTAAGGACAAAAACCCGACGGATGCCTTGAAATATATCATCTGATCTATGTCTTGAGGTGTGGTAACCGTAGTTTAAGCGGAAAAATTGACTTCGGTATGTTGAATTCTTCGAAAATAATGCACACGCGAGGCATCACCACTGCCCGTCGTCAATTATTCCTTTCATATAAAACCTGAATATTTCATATGATTTTTTTACACTAATTCTAACCGTCCCAGAGGTGTCATTTCCACAGCAACAAAATTCATTCAAACTCATTCAAGAGAGCACAAAACCTACCTTTGATGGGGCCATAGTAAACAGATGCTTCTCTGTAGACTTATCTTTGGATGTGTTGGTGCCAGAACTCAGAGTTACTACCAGCATAAAATCCTGACCACATGCTCCAAATGTCACGATGCTTTTATAGGGGTAGGATGCAAGGACTTTCTAGAAAACACACAGTTAAAACGCCCGTTAGCTCTTCACTAACAATATGAAGCTTTGAATAATGTGAATCTCTGAGGAGAACATGTTCACATACTACAGAGTTGAACTCTAGCATGTTGACTCCATCTTCATGTACTGCTAGCCAAACACGTACACTCTTCTGTGGTGATGGAGAGACGGGCTACAGGGAGAAAAAAGTCAGATTAAAGGGATAGTTCATCCAAAAATGGAAATTCTGTCATTAATTGCTCATCTCATGTCATTTCAAACCCGTACGGCCTTCGTTCATCTTCATAACACAAATTAAGATATTTTTGATGAAATCTAACAGCTTTCTGATTCTGCATATGGGCAGCAATGCAACTGAAACGTTCAAGGCCCGGAATAAGGGGTCATGACATGAGAAACCACCTTTCTGACCCTGCATAGACAGCGCAACTGACACATTCAAGGCCCAGAAAGGTAGTAAAGACATGGTTAAAATAGTCCATGTGACATTGTGGTTCAACCTTAATTTTATGAAGCTACGAGAATACTTTTGTGTGCAAAGAAAACAAAAATAACAACTTTATTCAACAGTTTCTCTTTTGTGTCAGTCTTCAACGCTTGTTCACCAGAGTACCATGACGCAGGGGCAAAAAGCTCTCAGATTTAATCAAACATTTGTGTTCTGAAGATGAACAAAGGTCTTATGGGTTTGGAATGGATTTGACTGAGTAATTAATGACAGAATTTTCACTTTTGGGTGAACTATCCCTTTAAGAAATAATGCCACCGCATTTACACTCTTTTGAGTATTTAAAGATCACCTCAGCACTCACCTCAGCCTCAAATAGTTTGGCTCCAAAAAATGACCACTTGCGAGCCACGGTCAGGTAGATTCGTATGCACTCTGATGAACTCCGGCCCCTCAGAGATGCCCATCGGGTAGACAGCCTCTGCAGCAACTGCCTGAGAATTTGTATTTCATGTAAGATGGTCAAACAGATTCTTTATGTTCATATTTAAATTTGTGTCACTGGAGGCATAAATACCTCATTTGTTCCTCAGTGCAGGTGTGTCGGTAATGCTTCGGGTAGAAGCGCTCTAGAACCTGTTTCAGGGTCTGGTTAGATTTAGTCTGTGCAGCTCCTGAACCACCTGGACTAGAAAATGGACGCTCAAAGTCTCCAAACTCAACCTGCATGACATAAAAAATGAAAATTAACACAAAAAAAGTTTACTTAAGTAAATGAAGCCTGTATTAGGACCATTAAGATTTTTTGGGATTGTGATATTATTTCTCAATTAAGCAAATTTTTTCCCCAAATTATGTGTCATTACACATTACAACTGACATTATTATTACTTAACAAATTATTGTAATACAATGAGTATTTATTTAAATCACTATGAATTAAAGCATATTTTTGAACAGTAAGACTTGTCTCTTCTGCTCACCAAGCCTGCATTTATTTGATCCAAAGTACAGCAAAAACAGTACAATTCTGAAATATTTTTACTGTTTAAAATAACTGTTTTCTATTTGAATATATTTTAAAATGTAATTTATTCCTGTGATTTCAAAGCTGCATTTTTAGCATCATTACTCCAGTCACACGATCCTTCAGAAAGCATTGTAATATTCTGATTTCTGATATTATTAATTATTATAATTATTATTATTATGCTGAAAACAGCCGAGTAGAATTTTTTAGGTTTCTTTGATGAATAGAAAGTTCAGAAAAACAGCATTTATCTGAAATAGAAATCTTTTGTAACATTATAAATGCCTTTATCATCACTTTTGATCAATTTAAAGCATCCTTGCTAAATAAAAATATTAATTTTTATAATCCCTATAAAAAAATATAATATAAAAAATACAATCCCTATAAAAATATCCCTCTATAAAAAATAATAACAATAATATTATAAAAAAATAATATATCTATATATAAAAAAATAAACTGACTCCAAGCTTTTGAAAGGTAACAAAAGCTTTTTATTTCAGATTTATATCAGATTTTTGGATCTTATTATTCATCAAAGAATCCTGAAAAAATATAATCAACTGTTTAGAATATTGATAATAATAAATGTTTTTTGAGCAGCAAATCAGCATATTAGAATGACACTGAGGATTGGAGTGATGATGCTGAAAATTCAGCTTTGATCACAGGAATAAATTACATTTTAAATTATATTTAAATAGAAAACAGTTATTTTAAATTGTAAAAATATTTTACATGTTTACTCTTTTTGCTGTACTTTGGATCAAATAAATGCAGGCTTGGTAAGCAGAAGCGATTTCTTCAAAAAATTAAATTAAAATTAAATTAATTAAATTAAAAATCTTACTGTTCAAAAACTTTTGACTGGTACTGTATATATATGCTGAATAACTATAAGGTAGTAGTAAAGGCCTCTGAAACAGCCCTAGGTTTGTAAACAACTAAAAAGAGTCATAGTATCACCCCACAACTTTTAGCAAATGAGAAAACTAGGCAATCAGGTCCACTGTGCCATGACTGTTGCTGACATTGTGTTGGTCGATGTGTCTCTGGAGGCGTGGTCTCAAAAAGAGGGTGTGACGTTAAAGAATGTAGGAAGCTGTTTAATTCATTGACAAAGAGAGGTAAATATAACCTGAACATGTTCTTGACCGCTTTGTGAGACTAACATTCTGAGGAGCAGCACTGTGTATACCTGAGCAAGCAGGGCGGCCATTTCTAAAGCAAGCTCTTTGTTGACAGGGAAGTGACCAGCTGTAATTTCCTCATTTGTTTGGTATGCCAGAAGCAAACGCTCTCTCTCTGTCTCCCCTCTCATCTGCTGCGAGAAGTACAACCTAGAGGAAACAAACTAGCGGTTAGACTCAAATTACGGCCTTTTGGAAATAGCCATTTTCTTTATGTTTAAGAATCTGCGCTTTACCGGTTCTTATAAGTGAGTTTCACCGTCCGGGCATTTTCTGATTTGCCTGTGTGCTGCTCCTTCGAGGCCTGCTCCCATTTTGAAATAATGTCACAGATCTGAGGACACAGCACATTTTTTAAGATAAAGACAGTTACAGTACGGTTTCTAAAATAATGAGTGTTTTCATGTGTGTCTGACCTTCAGGTTTCCCTGAAGACAGTGCTCAAGGTCTTTGCCAGTAGGGTCATCAGAATAAAGGCTGAAACCAGACTGACCAGTTTTCCTCATGCCCGTGTCCTGATTCAGCCGACTCTGAAACTCCTCCACTGTGGTTGAAGCATCGAAACTAACAACCTGACACACAAAGACTGTTAGATTGCACAGACAGATGGTGAAGTTCCTGTTGTTTGTAATGTAATTTCTAAAGAAACAGCTCATTATTTATTCACCTTCATGATGTTCTAAATTGTTATTTTTGTTCATGGAATAAAAAAATAAGCACTTCTGATCAGCATTCAGAAGTATTTTCACTGTATTTTTGCTAATTTTTTAAAAATAATACCGAACCTAAAGTTTTGACAGATTTAACAATTATACTCCAATAAGCCTCTTACTAGACTGACAAGCACACAAGCACTTACAAAGAGAAATATCATTTTTAAGAAATACATATTCACTATATTAATTCTCATTACATTTTACCAAATTTAAATGCTTTTTGAAAAATCTTCATACAGCTCTTTTCTATAAATTTAGGCATTTTGAAGATGTTGAAAAGCAGTTTTTGCAGTTCCCAAAGATGTTGTTGTTGTTAACGTCATGCGTTTTCATTCATGCTAGAGGAACAGCACACAATGACTCACAACGACGGATCAAAATGCACAATCCATTCATCCATTAAATATCTCAGATGACTTGGAATATAGCACGCAAGTAAAATGAACTCCTTGTATAATACTTTCTAGGGCTGCCCTAGATTTTGCTAGTCAACTAGTAGTCATTTATTTTAAGCATTAGTCGACTATTAGTTGCTTGTTTATTGATTATAATATATATAATATAAATATAAATAATAATAATGAGCCTTAATTGCCTAAGTTACATTGCCTGATAAGTGTTCAAGCACACGCAGTAAAAGTTTGCCACAGTGCACCAGCCGACATAATAATTATGAATGTGTCTCGGAAAAACAGCAAGGAGACCGCATTAACATTTTAATAATTCATTGATGAACTAG
Source organism: Labeo catla (assembly GCA_012976165.1). Taxonomy (NCBI): domain Eukaryota; kingdom Metazoa; phylum Chordata; class Actinopteri; order Cypriniformes; family Cyprinidae; genus Labeo; species Labeo catla. The sequence continues at coordinate 115,343 of VONZ01000230.1, read as the reverse complement.
TGCTTTCTTTGTTTTCGGTTTAAGAGATGAAGCCTGTATGCGTTTCATATGGATTACATAATTGAGAATATTTGTTTTCCGTTCGAAATGGTAAAAAGTAGACATTTCACTCTCTATAGATATATTTTTCATTTCTGTAAGGCAAGTGTACACAGAGTTTCTAAGTTTCACGCTCAGGTTCACAAAGACCGGTTATATGTAGATCGGGAGGCGCATTCCCTTCACAAACGAACGTAATCTACTGCATCTTCAGCAGCTCAGATGTCGGGAGTAAATGACGACCACTATGTTCATTATTACATCCAGGAACACAACACCTCAATCGCTCAATCTGAGATATTGTTGTCCAACTTATCCCTGGTTCGGCATCGAAACAAGGAAAGTTACGACTGGTACAGCTGGTCTGAGGTAAAACGCTCATGCCAATCAACTATCGTGGGAGCGGCCTCTGTGGGTGTGACGGCACACCGACAGGCATCTGAAAACGGCTCGATTTGAAAAATGGGATATTATTTTTACAGATTATTATAGGGTAGATTTGTACATACACTGCCAACACACATTAATGTTCAAACAACATGAAAAAGTGAAGTTTGCATCCGATGACCCCTTTAAAAAAAGCGCAACATTTTGTTGTTACTGTGTGTGCACACATAAACGTAGAGTCTTTACAGATTCAAAAGATGTATTACTTTTATCTGTATTTTAAGAGCAAGTGACCACACTGGCGCATCCATCTGTCATGCACTGAGTGTGCTACTGTTCAGCTTCCACACTCCGCACAGACACTTCAGATTGAGCAGCCATGTAAAGCTGCTACATACATCTTTGAGATGAAAAGCCATTTGAGGTTGATGAATGATAGGTGAGCAGATGGATGTCCTGCCCGATCTACTGTATTACTACACAGACCAGCCGTTAACGATCTGTCCGTCACGCACTGTGTGATTTTGCCACTTCCTGTGTATTTTCACGACTAAGCGACATATAAATATTTGGTTGACCAACAATCTTCCAACGGTTAGTTGACTATTAGGGGGCAGCCCTGATAATTTCACAGTGTTTTTTGGCCATAATATTGAAAAGAGCTGCATACAGATGTAGAAGAACATCAGGATGAGTAAATAATGGCATATTGTTATTTTCTAAAATAATTTTTTTTTTTAATCACATGGCTGTTTTGCATATGTGTGGACCTGGTAGGTGTTGTTAAGGAAGTGTACAGGCACACTGAAGGGCAAAGAGTGATGATAAGGGTTCCTGAGTAAAATCGATAGGATCTCCATTCGTGACGATCGGGCTTGCCGATCCCCCTTCTGCTGCGTCCGCTCCAGTGAGCGCTGACAATAAATGGCATACTTTCCCACTTCCGTCCTGGAACAAAAAAAAAACAGCAGAGACTGAGCGACTGTGGGATGTGCTTTTAGGAATGCTAAGGCGTAGTTTCTGTTTTGGTTTACCTGGAATCTCCATGCCTTTTGAGATGAACTTGCAAACACCACAGAATAGGGTGTGTGGGCAGGAAAAGACCGACGCACAGAGCCAGAAACTGCCATCCCTGAGTTACATAAAATGAAAGCAAGTCAAGACATCTCCTTGTGGCTTCACACTCAAGATGAGGAGAAACACAAGATAAAACCAATCACTCCCTCTAGTGGTGTGCGTTCAGTATCGTCTGACCTGCAGGGGTCCCGGCTGTCCATGTGGCTGCCTCTTTCGTGTCTGTTTGATTAGCTGGCAGTAGATCTCGTTCTGCAGCTCTGGGTGGGTGAGACACACTTGTAGAGCACACTGGGCAAGAGTCACGTGATAATCTATGGCTGGAGTGTCAATGGCCACGTTAATGAAGAGCTGACATGTCTGTAGAGACATGAAAGGAAAAAGAGTGTTTCTGTCTGTTTTATGGGGGTTATTCTCTTTAAATGTGTAATGAATGAAGAGTTTAACCTTAAAGAGCTTGATGGCTTCAGTTTGTAGAGCCTTTGAAGGAAGGGTGGTGAGAGGAGATGACAGTCCTTCCTTAGTGAAGCACAGCGTCGGGTGTGTCCAGAGCTCAGACCCTGAGAAACAATTGGACAAATATGGACATTTATGTAGCTACAGTTTAAAAGGTCAGCATGGGGTTGAAGTAAACAAGTTGAGAATAAACAGAATTTATGATATAATGTTTGCCATGATTAGATTTAATAACATATGTCAAATCAGTCTCAGCCTCAAGCAGCCCACCCACACACCACAGTCCTTTCATTTAGAGGTGTTTATCACCGCACAAATGCTTGGGGACCCAGAGATTTGGGGGGCCCCTGATAGCCATAAGCAACTGAATAAACCGCTTAGTTACTTATAGGCTTATAGTTTATGTAACCGCATGAAAAGGCCCAACACTCCTAATTTCTATGAATTAAACAGTGCAATTCGAGAGCTGAATGTTCTTCAGGATTCCCACTCATTTAACCAATTTACACAACTTTTCCATTTGTTCATTATTTACTGAATAACTGAACTGTATATTCATTATAAATATGCCTGTGTATCAGTTGTCATCCAACTAACTGATACTATTTATCCATTAAAAATGTTAATTATTTTACCAAAATAAGAGGGATCATACAAAATGCATGTTATTGTTTATTTAGTACTGACCTGAATAAGATATTTCACATAAAAGATGTTTACATATAGTCCACAAGAGAAAATAATAGATGAATTTATAAAAATTACCCGTTTCAAAAGTTTACATACACTTGATTCTTAATACTGTGTTGTTACCTGAATGATCCACAGCTGTGTTTTTTATTGTTTAGTGATAGTTGTTCATGAGTCCCTTGTTTGTCCTGAACAGTAAAACTGTCTGCTGTTCTTCAGAAAAATTCTTCAGATGCCACAAATTCTTTGGTTTTCCAGCATTTTTGTGTATTTGAACCCTTTTCAACAATGTATGATTTTGAGATGCATCTTTTCACACTGAGGACAACTGAGGGACTCATATGCAACTATTACAGAAGGTTCAAATGCTCACAGATGCTTATAAAATAAGAAAAAATGTACACATCTCCATTTTGTTCAAACATTTTCACCCCTGGCTCTTAATGCATGTATCACCAGTGAGTGTTTGAACCTTCTGTAATAGCTGCATATGAGTCCCTCAGTTGTCCTATAATACGTAACATTTTTAATGATTCTGAAAGTTGGATGTAAACTTTTGACCTCAACTGTAGTACTTAAAATGAAATTAGAGGACTTCAGTTTTAGTACTACTGCAGTTGTATCATTAGTAAATTTAAAATATATTAACTTTAATGTAATTCTGAATAACACACTACAGTTAAAATTATAACCAAAAAAGGAAAACCCCATTAAATCTTACGATACAATACTACTACTAAATATTATTTAAATTATACTACTAAACAAACAAAGAAATACATAATTATTGCAGTAATACTACTGTATTGTAAAATAAAAAGAATACTTAGTAATAATAATAATAACTATAATTATTATTCAAAATAATAATTTATTTTTAACTATCATTTAAATTATAAAATTAAACATCAATTAAGAAATGTATTACTATTTCAATAATACTATTGTACTGAAGAAAAAAAAAATAATAGTAACTAGATATGTACATTTTCTGTGCTTGGCATGGCAAAACTCGAGGGCTGGCAGTTAGTGGGGTCATGTACATGGTGTACATTGTAGCTATTCTGTGCTAACGTGTAGCATGTTGAAAGTCTTGTTTGATAGCATTAGTCAAACAAGCCAATCATCATGTCTACATGATGTTCTGATGCAGAGATATAGGTACTGCTAAATTGTTGCTAGGGCTGTTGGATTGGTTGCTAGGAAGATGATGCTAGTCCGACTGCTGTATGAATGATATAAACCAACCCATATGTCTTTAGGCTACCCTGAATCTCTGTGACACTCTGATGCAGAGATATCATGTCACAAAGTTCGGTCCAATGTTAAGTCTATGGGACTTTTTCATCCGCTGTGTGACTATCGTACGCCCGATTGTATGGAATAATAATAATAATAATTATTATTATTATTTAAATGATGCACTGAGATTCATTTCCCATAGCTGAATTTTCAGGTGGCATGTCTTCCCCTGATGTGAGACGTTCCACCACAATTAAATATGTGACCCTGGACCACAAAACCTTAAGTAGCACGGGTATATTTGTAGCAATAGCCAAAAATACATTGTATGGGTCAAAATTATTGGTTTTTCTTTTAAGTAAAGATCAAATTCCATTAAGATATTTTGTACATTTTCTACCGTAAATATATCAAAACTTAATTTTTGATTAGTAATATGCATAGCTAACAACTTCATTTGGAAAACTTTAAAGGTAATTTTCTCAATATGTTGATTTTTTTGCACCCTCAGATTACCTCAGATAGTTGTATCTCAGCCAAATATTGTTCTAACATACATCAATGGAAAGCATATGTGTTCAGCTTTCAAATAATGTACAAATATCAATTTAAAAAAATTGACCCTTATGACTGGTTTTGTGGTCCAGGGTCACATATATAAAATGAATGCATATGACTTTTACCTGGATCTCCCGCTGTGCTAAGCAGTTTTCCAACCAGTTGCTCGAACTCAGTCCCCACCTGCCCCACTGTAGTACCCGTGGCCACAGACAGATGGTACAGCCATGCCGTCTACAAGACACAAACACAGACAGACAATGATGTTTTGTTTCATCATGAACTCGCCAAACTTCAGAATCAGAAGGCAGGCTCCTGTGTCAGCAGCATCACACGTACACACGAAGAGAAGAGAAGAAATTGTTGAATGAAGTCGTTATTTTTGTGCACAGAAAGTATTCTCGTAGCTTTATAACCTTACGGTTAAACCACTGATGTCACATGGACTATTTTAACAATGTCTTTACTACCTTTCTAGGACTTGAATGTGTCAGTTGCTTTGCTGTCTATGCAGGGTCAGAAAGCTCTCAGATTTCATCAAAAATATCTTAATTTGTGTTTTGAAGATGAACGAAGGGCTTTAAGGTTTAGAATGACATGAAGGTGAGTAATAATGACAGAATTTTCATTTTTAGATGAACTATTCTTTTAAGTGCACTTCTTTTTCTCAAGGGATGTGCAACAGGTTCTGTGGTTCTGTTTCAATACAATTAAATATGGTTTGCCTACCTTCTGATGAGGAGAGTCGATGAGCAGGTATGTTGGCTCCTGACTCACAGACTGAATGGAGAGGGTGTACTGAGCAGAGACTTCAGCTACGTCACATGACTTATGCTCTTCCTCCACTCGAGCCTCCCATAGTTTGATCTGACCCAGAGGAAACTGCGTAGGGAAATACATTATTAATGCATGGACACATACAGAAGTCCTGTGCAGAATGACTGTAATTTAATAAGACAGAAGACCTTGTCCTCTTGATTTCTGAAGTAGTAGAGAGTCCTCCCAAAAAGCGCACACCACACATGCTTAGAGTAGCCATTTTTCACCTTAAAGAGTCAGAGATTTCACAATATTGCTGTTTATTTAGGCAATATTACTGTTCTACTGTCTTTTTAAAGAATGCAACAAATGCAACAGTAGCATATATATGAACAGTAGCATATATTCTTTTTCTTTCCTACAGTATACCTTTGTCAGATGTCCTTTCATAACAGGCCGTGTGTCAGGGTGAGTGAAGAGCGGACTAGCGGATTTGATTCTCAGGACGCTTTGCAGGACCCTTAGCCACTCCTCCAGGAGGTTTGGGGAATCTGCCTTCAGATTACACACACTCTTACCTGTCACCACCTAAAGGGACACAACATTGACACAGACATGTGAAATAATCTGACATATGAACAAACTCTCTCTCTCACACACTTTACCTGAAGCATCTGTTTGCCATCACCACGAGCTATAGTGCTGCATGCGTTCAGCTCAATCTGACCTTGAGGTTTACGGATCACGTCACTCTATGAAACAATATCAAAGATCCACAGTAAATGTAGGAAATGTAATGTAAGGTAGTATACAATAAAGATTAAGAAAAAGATGAAATGAAATCAAAATTAAACAACAACAAAAATAAATACATGAAATACAAATACAAGAGAGATACAGTCATGGCCAAAAATAAATTCTGTCAGAAAATGCAAAATTGTTGCAGTTGCAAATGTTTTGGTACTCAGATGTTTATTTTTTTGTTTGCATTGGAACAACACACACACACACAAAAAACAGAAGAAAAGTCAAATCTGATTCAATTCCACATAGAACCCAAAAAATGCACTGGACAAAATTATTGGCCCCCTTAACTTAATATTTGGTAGCACCCCCTTTGGAAAAAAAAAAAAAACTGAAATCAGTTGCTTCCTGTAATCATGAATGAGTTTCTTACACCTCTCTACTGGAATTTTGGACACTCTTCTTTTGCAAACTGCTCCAGGTCATTCAGATTTGAAGGATGCCTTCTCCCAACTGCTGTTTTGAGATCCACAGGTGTTCTACGGGATTCAGATCTGGACTCATTGCTGGTCATTTCAGAACTCTCCAGTGCTTTGTTTGTAACCATTTCTGAGTGCTTTTTGGAGTGTGTTTTGGGTCATTGTCCTGCTGGAAGATCCATGAGCTCTGGTGGAGACGCAGCTTTCTGAGACTGGCCATTACGTTGCACCCCAAAATTCTTTGGTTATCATCAGATTTCATGGTACCGTTCACACAGTCAAGGCATCCAGTGCCAGAAACAGCAAAGCAACCCCAAAACATCTTTGAACCTCCACCATGTTTGACTGTAGGGACTGTGTTCTTTTCTTTGAAGGCCTCATTTCTTTTTCTGTAAACAGTGCCATGATGTTCTTTACCAAAAAGCTCTACTTTTGTCTCATCTGTCCACAGTATGTTCTTCCAGAAGGATTGTGGTTTTGTCACATAAGTTTTGGCAAACTCCAGTCTTGCTTTTTTATGCCTTGGTGTCAGCAGTGGTGTCCTCCTGGGTCTCCTACCATAGCGTCCCTTTTCATTCAGATGGCTGTTGTACCCTGTGTCTGCAGATCAGCTTGAATTTGTTTGGAAGTTAATCAGGGTTCTTTATCCAGCATTCAAACATTCCTTCATTGTAATTTTTCATAAATTTTGCTCTTCCGTCCACGTCCAGGGAGGTTAGCTACAGTGCCATGGGCTGTAAACCTCTTGATGATATTGTGCACAGTGGAGATGGACTTGTAGCGTTGAGATTGTCCATGTTTTTCCACAATTTTTTCTCTCAAATCTACAGAAGACTCTTTACACGTCTTTCTTTTCTCCATGCTCAGTGAGACACACAACACAAAGGTTGAGTAAACTTTTCTCCACAGGTTGCACACTTGCAACCTGTGGAGAAAAGTTGACTCAACCTTTGTGACTCAACCAAGTGTGCAACCTGTGGAGAAAATCTCCTGGTTGCAAGTGTGATTACTATATTGCCCACACCTGTTACTTGCCACAGATGTGTCTAAATACAAATTACGGGAGCATCACATGCTTGAAAAGCAATTATTTCTTACAATTTTGACAAGGTGCCAATAATTTTGTCCAATCCTTTTTTGAGTTCTGTGTAAAGTTTTATCAAGTTTGCCTTTTCTTCTCTGTTTTTTTTTCTGTGTTGTTGCAGTGTAAACAAAAACAATAATCATGTGAATATCAAAACATTTGCAGTTGGAACAATTTTCTGAGAGAAGTGTTGCATTTTCTGACAAAATTGCAAGGTGATTGCAAGGTGCAAGGTTAAACTGACTGGTGATTTGTAGTAGAGAAGCTCGCCATCCTTCAGAACAAACCAGTGCCTCTTCCACGTTTTCTTCCACGTCTTTACCATCTTGAGCAGGTACCCAGACTTTTCCATAGACTCCTGGAACATGACACATTCTCATTTGGTCTGGCAGCTGTGACTGATTGAGAAACAAATGTGTGTGCGTGTGTGTGTGTACATGCGTCTTACACTCTTGCCGTCACTGGTGGAGGAGCAGGTCTTTGGAAGTTTGTTGTCAGGTTCAGAGCACTCAGTATCAGTGGAGTAAGCGTCAGGAGGGATGGCGTAGTCGCTCTCAGATGTCATAGAAGACAACGAAACAGCTGAGAAAAACAACACATTCAGTGACTGAGAGGGTGTGTGTGTGTAGAGCTTTTATTTTTACCCAAATTCTGTGTGTTCCATTTAAATGTTTCTAGAGATCTGCATTATCTCTGTATAATATCAGTCTTTAAATGCAAGATATTTAAAGTGTACCTGAAGTATACTTGCAATAGTTCCACTTTAGCACAATCAAATATACTTCAGTATATCTTCAGTTGGATCAAAGTGCATTAAGGACAAAATTAGTTTTTCTGATTTAGCAGACTTTAAGTACACCAGTTTAGTATACCAAAAGTACAATTGCATGGTATTTTTATCAAGTACAAAAATATGTAAATGTATTTGTAGTATACTTAGCACAAAATAAAGGTATTTCAAATACATTTTAGTATGTATTTTGCTAGGGTTAATCATGTCTAATCGATTTCATTTACAACAACTTCAACAATTTAATCTATTAAAAAAGCAATCAAATAAAAAATAATAAACCTATTTGTTACTTGAAATAAAATAAACTTTAACTGAAATAAAACATGCAAAAACAATAAATGTATTTTATTTCAGCTAGTTGCCAAGCCAAAATTTCTTATTTTCATCTAGTTCAACTTGACGTACTTAACTAAAGTGAAATAAAGCTTAATAAAAACTATATAAACAAATTTAACTAATAAAATGTGAAAATATTAATAAAATTAAAATATTAATAAAACTATAACAGTATCTCACTGATACTAAAATAACACGGATGAAAATATAACAGTTCCTTCACAATACAACATTGCATTATTTTTTTGTGCTATATAACAGAGGTTTTCTTTCTAAAAAAGGGAGGTCTTTTTTTTTATATATATATAATTTACCAAATACAATAATTAAATAATACAGAAATTAATAAAATCATCTGTAAATGATGAAAGTAATAATAATAAGTAATAAATAGGTTTCTTTTATCATTTCTTTTGTTAGTTTTATAAGAAATTTTATTTTGTATTTGTATTTTACAGTTTGTAGTAAAGAGCTTTGAGCTTCTGTTTGTATTTCACAGTAGTCTTTATCAAATTAAATGGTGAAATGCTTGTGAATTGATTCTCAGAGCACATGCAGAACATGCAAACGTCATTTAAATTGTGGTTTAATATTCACAGATACTAGCTCATATTGCAATTCAGTTTTGATTGATTTTGCATCCCTACTTTTGATAAATGAATCCAAAACTGTCAAATTCAATAACATTCTACGTTACACTGTAAATTCTATTTTTATGACTGGATTCCGCATCACGGAAATCATAGGCACCATTTTGAAGAACACGATTCTCCACCACTTGTAAACAAATTTCATTAATTAATGCCTGAATTCACCAGTCCTGTACGATTACTGGATGAGGAATTAAAAAAAAATTCTAAAGATTACCCTTGATGATTTAATATTTTAGAGCAATATGTAATTAGTACATACTGCAGTTGAGGTACAATGGTGAAACTCCTGGATTGCTACTTTAAGGGTTTGAGCCTGCAGGTTCTTGGTCAGTAATCCTGATCCACAATCTACACCACCATCGCATGATGTGCGTACCTCTCTTAAGTGAGCGGGGGCTCTCATGGCTGCTGCTCTTGTGTGACTCTGATTCAGAGGTCTGGGAGTTGTCCTCCTCTCCAGAGTTAGACTGACAGTCCTCCGAACTGTCCTCCTCCTCAGAACTACAAGACTCCTCGGAGAACTGACTGTTGCTTAACAAAGTCGCCTTCTGTGAGAGTAAAAACATATGTAGCATTCATGAAAACATAATTAGAAGATTTCCAACTACTTTTAGAAGTGCAGACTCTTATGCAATTGACAATTGATTTTGGCAGTGAACACTGCTAAGCAGCATGGTCTTATGGTGAGATGGCCAGTTCTTACCCCTTTGTGTGTGGCAAAGACAGGTGAGCTTGTGTTCCTGTATATGAGAGATGTGTAGAGCATGTAGGCAGGGCATGAGGATGGGTGGGAGGAGCCTGGAAGAAGAGGATTGGACATTTTCACTAGCTGTTAGTAAATGCACAATAGGATTTAGGCAAGGAGAAAATGTTCTGTGTTTACTTTCTTGGTTCTGGGCCAATATTCTCTGTGCAACAATTATTGTCCAAACTCAATCCTATAACCATAAACTAAAACTATAGCTCCTAAAATCAAAAGGATTATAGGCAAATAAGAACATCTGAACAGCCGATGCAGGAACATGTCCTATTTAAGTAAGCCAATCAGACAATGAATATGCACATGACGTGAATCAAAATTGACAATACCCAACTACTGGTGTTCATACTGTTTTTTTTTTTTTTTGTTTTTTTTTACATAAGCTAAAGACTAAAGATTGGTGAATGAATTGTAATAATTCATGGGAATTTAGGTAAATCTCAATGAAATTCGTTAAGAACGTTCATATTTTTTATTTATTTATTTATTTTTGGAATGAAATATTTTTGTGTAATTATTAATTTAATTAAATTTTTGAATTTCCTTCCCACAAATATCCACCAGTAAGGCACAATAAAAATAAAATAAAATAAAATAAAATAAAATAAAATAAAATGGCAAAAAATTATAACTGGAAAATATCCACAATTCAATTAATGTAAGAATTTATTTATGGTAATTTTAAAATTATTTTTTTTTTTTGCATTTTGGTAATAAGTATCTAATGCAATATTTTTTAACTGTCTTAAAAATAGGATTGATTTTTAATACAAAATAAAATATTTAAAGAAGATATATATATTAAAGAAATATTTTTTATTAAACATTTCTTTAATAAAATAAACCTTAAATAAAAATAAAATAAAATAAACAAAAACAATAAACTTTTTTTCCAGCTAGTTTAACTTGATGTACTAAAATAACTAATACTAAAATTGAACTAAAATTTATTAAAAATGTATAGACAAATCATTTTAAAATATATATATTTTTTTACATTAAAGATATATATACAGTACTGTGCAAAAGTTTTATGCCACTAGTATTTTCACCAGCTAAAAAATGGTTTAAAAATAAGTTATTTCTATCTTTTGCTGTAGTGTGTCAGTAAAAAATATCGGTTTACATTTTCAAACATTCTGTTTGTCATTAATTGTAATAATCTAGTGAGATTTTTGTTTGCACAAGGAGTCTGACAACAGCCAGTGCTCCACGCTGATCTGATCTCATCATCATCCAGTCTGTCTGGAATGACATGAAGACACAGAACAAACTGAAACAGAGTAAATCCAGAAGAACTGTGGCAACGTCTCCAAGATGCTTCAAGAGAACTACCTGCAAAACTACCTGAAAAATTTTGCATGCACCTAGTGCACCTAGGGCAAAAGCTGCTGTAAACGCAAAGAATGGTAGCACCAAATGTTGATTTCATTTAGTTAATAGAAGATAATTGATAAAGAAAATCCATTTATGACAGCATCCTCATTTTACAGCATATTTACACAAGTGCCTAAAACTTTTAACAGTGCTGCAGCTTTGCAGGTAGGTTTCTTGAAGCGTCCTGGAGACTTTGTCACAGTTCTTCTGGATTTAGTCTGAGTTTGTTCTGTGTCTTCATGTCATTTCAGACAGACTGGATGATGATGAGATCAGATCTCTGTGCAGAGCACTCGCTGTTGTCAGACTCCTTGTGCACACAAAAATCTCACTGGATTATTACGATTAATGGCAAAATGAATGTTTGGAAATGTAATCGGATATTTCCTACCGACACACTACAGCAAAAGACAGACATTAACCGATTTTAAACCATTTTTTAGCTGATGAAAATACTAGTGGCCTAAGACTTTTGCACAGTACTGTATAGTCGGCGCCAACAGCCTTTTGGGCAGTGCACTGACATGTGGTGCAGTTGCACCTTGGGTGTCCTGAGATTGAATTCTGCCTTGTGGACCTTTCTGATCCCTACCCCGCCCCACCTCTCTCTCTCTCCCACTCACTTCCTGTCTCATCTCCACTGTCCTGTCAACAAAAAATGGAAAAATCCCACAAAAAACAAAACAAAACAATATATATATATATATATATATATATATATATAATTCATTTTTATTATTTGTGCAAATGGGAGCACAAATTATATTTGTTGTAATTTTAATCACTAGAAGTTCACAGAAGTTCACTAAACTATGACAACTTCTGCTTCTGAGAACCCTGGAAATGTGAAAAGGTTCATGCATAACAAAGGTTTGGATTTTTCCAAGCAGTGCACTTGAAAGATAACAAAGATACTAAATTAAAAGAGATCAATAAATTGATGGATTGAGAAAATGTGCAAATATAAAAAACACAATCAAAACCACACCTTTATTAGCTACATCTGTACACGACGTCTCTGACAGGCGAATTCCAGATTTTGCCACCGCATATATTCTGCTCTCCTGCAGATAACATGAAACCACAAGTTTACCACATGAATCAAAACAAAAGCAATTCATACTAGTTGTAATATCCGTGGCATGACTCACCCAAGAGGGCAGTCTGTGCAGTGGAGGAGTAGGAGGTTTACTCCCAGGCACGGCTGCAAAAGCATCAGGTGTTTCAGGCTCCTCAGGTGGCACATCAGCTGAAGGCACATCAGCATGCTCTTTTTCACCAGTCTCCATCTTTTGCTCTTGGTCAACGTTTGTTTCCTGAGGCCGAAGAGGACGCAGCATGCTGATGGCGTTTCGTGTCCGTCCGTGGGCGGCTTCGCTGTACAGCGGAGGCTGACTCAGATGCTTTTTAGCCAATGCCAAACTAACATTAAAAGCATTTGGATTACGCAGTCTGGGCTGTTTGGGGGAGGCCGGGGTGTCTTGGGAGTCCTGGGACGGGGTGGGCCGCTTTGGTGTGAGAGCTGAAGTTAGTATGGGGCTGGGAGTGTTTGCATCACTGGAGGATGATGAGGAATCAAGACATTGTGACTGAAAGCGCTTATTCAGCTCATCTGAGGATCCATCTTCAGCATCCGCCTTCTCGCTGTCTTTCTTTGAAGTGCTCTTGGTAGCAGGAAGGCAAAGTCTGGAGCACTCCACACGCTGCATGTCATCGTCAAACAGCGAGCTGCTGTCATCTGAGGCCGTGTGGTAAGTCTCACTAGCAGGTCGGCTGAAACGTAAACCTCCGAACAGACTCCTTTCCCCTTCAGAGGCAGCGTTGGACAGGATAGAGGAGACACCACAGGACAGCGTGTGTCCAGCACTGTCCCGCTCACTGCCGTCCTCTGATCCCGCCTTAGGGCAATGGCCAACACACTCTGTTTCTGGACAATCTTGTTTCATTCCAGAATCTGGATCAGAGTAAACACACAGACTTGGTGAATATATGAATACATATAGTAAGTAATTGATACAGTTAAAGCCAAAAGCTTACGTACCCCTTACAGAATCTGCAAAATGGTAATTATTTAACCAAAATAAGAGGGATCATACAAAATGCATGTTATTTTTTATTACTGACCTGAATAAGGTATTTCACATAAAAGATGTTTACATATAGTCCACGAGAGAAAATAATAGGTGAATTACACTTAATTCTTAAAGTCTCCCTGTAGTGAAAATGAAAGATTTTTATGTTGTTTATTTGTCTATGTGGTGTTTTTAATATGCCTTTAGACAAACCATGTGCCAGTCCATTAATCAACACCATTGCTGAGTATTTTCTCCTTAAAACTATAGTTTCCCAAAGGCTGTCCCAGAAATGCGGTTTGAAACAGCCCTTTTTTTGCTACGTCACAAACTTAAGTAACCAAAAACTTCAGTATATATATATATATATATATATATAGGCAAAATAAGAAAAATGTACACATCCTCATTTAATTCAAAAGTTTACACCCCTGGGTCTAAATGCGTGGTTTTTCCTTCTGGAGCATCAGTGAGTGTTTGAACCTTCTGTAATAGTTGCATATGAGTCCCTCAGTTGTCCTCAGTGTGAAAAGATGGATCTCAAAATCATACAGTCAGTGTTGGAAAGGGTTCAAATACATAAAGATGCTAAAAAACCAAAGAATTTGTGGGACCTGAAGGATTTTTCTGAAGAACAGCAGACAGTTCAGGACAAACAAGGGACTCATAAACAACTCTCACTAAAAAAAAAAAAAATCTCATGAACTATTTGTAAATGTATTTTATGTGAAATATATACATATAAATATATACATTTGTGTGATCCTTCTTAATTTGGTAAAATAATTAACATTTTGCAAATTCTGCAAGGTGTATGTAAACTTTTGACTTCAACTGTATATTAAAAGCATTTCTCTGATTTAAAATGTCAAAATGTTGATAACTGGATCAGTTGATTTAATTTTGCAAATCATTGTCAAGTCATTCATTTCAATGAATCAGGCAAATTACTTGTTTGTGTGGCTCATTTAATAAGTCAAAATGCAATTATTACAACAGAAGCATGATTCTTAAACAGATGACTTTAATGAGTCGGTTCATGAATCACACTGTCATTCCGCATAATTAAAGCTTTTTTGAGCATCCAGAAAAGGCTTTGAGAAGCTTTTGGATATATATTGATAGGGCAACAAAATTGGTGGATCAAAATGATGACTTCTCATTTAAAGTTTTATTTTATATTTATTTTAATATTTATTTTATTTTAAATGTAATTTACTCCTGTGATGTAAAGCTGAATTTTCAGCATCATGACTCCAGTCTTCAGTTTCACATGATTCTTCAGAAATCATTATAATATGCTGCTCAAGAAACATTTCTTATTGTTATCAGTGTTGAAAACAGTTGTAGTGCTTAATATTTTTGTGGAAACCTTGATAAAAACAGAATTTATTTGAAATAGATTTTTTTTGCATCAATGTGAAAGTCTTTATTGTTACTTTCGATTAATTTAATGTGTCTTTGCTGAATAGAAGTTTTAATTTCTTAATTCCTTCCCAGCCTTGTTACATCTCAGTCAAAGTAAACAGATTCTGAACTAATACTTTCAGTCAAACATTTACAGCTATCATAACAGTCTTCTGACCATTAGAGGGTCTCCTGCAGTCTGTGTGTGTGTGGTCACAATCTGGCAGGGTGCTGATGCTCTTCTGGGACGGCTCTGGGCCCGTCAGTACCTGAGGACTCTTCCCTCTGATTTGGAAACAGCCAAAAGTAAGACTGCTGAGCCGCTGGGCCTCACCCACATTGGGCTGGACTGGGCCACCAGAAATCGGCTCCATGCCTAAAACACAACACAGAAACATGACACTCCTCTCCATCACTGGAAAATTAAGTTAATTTAGTCTTCAATGTCACTGATGAAAAAAAAAAAAAACTGATTTTCATCAGTAATTTCTTCAAAATGCTTTACGGGACAGTTTAAGGGATAGTTCTGTCATTAATTACTCACCCTCACGTCATTCCAAACCCGTAAGTTCATCCTCAAATTAAAATGCTTTTGATGAAATCTGAGAGTTTTCTGACCCTGAATAGACAGCAATGCAACTGACATGTTCAAGGCCCAGAAAGGTTCAACCTTAATTTTCTGAAGCTACAAAAATACTTTTTGTACACACAAAAAAAAAAATAACAACTTCAACAATTTCTTCTCTTCCATGTTAGCCAGTTGAACTATTTTAACGATGTCCTTTCTACCTTTCTGGGCCTTGAACGTGTCAGTTGCATTAATGTCTATGGAGGGACAGAAAGCTCTCAGATTTCATCAAAAATACCTTAATTTGTGTTCTGAAGATGAATGAAGGTCTTACTGGTTTGGAACGACATGAGGGTGAGTAATTAATGACAGATTTTAAATTTTTGGGTGAACTATCTCTTAAACACTCTACATACTGCAGAAATAGCAGGAATAATATGGCTGGATGCTATTCTGAAGACACAGTAGCTATGGCTTAACCCAGTGGTTCTCAAACTGGGGTATGCGTACCCCTGGAGGTACGTGAGGTGACAGAGGGGGTACGCAAACAAAATGCTGAATTTTGCCATTCGTTTAATTCTACCCCAATTTAAAGCAACATTAAAATGGAGCATGTATTTCTGACAAGCAAAATACCGCTTTTAGTATAAAACAGGAAAATTGGAGTGGAATTGGAGTCGTAACAGTCAAATGATATCAAATTACCTTATCTTTTGCGGTCAACACTGACTGCATTCACACCAGCAGCGTGCGTATTATAGGATGCCCGCAAAGTATGCTGCTTTAACAAGGTAATTTTAAGTGAACATTTTACATTTTAAATGTAGCCTACATTTTAAAACACAATATTGTCAATTTTTGTTTGTTATATTTCACAACAAAACAATGGTTCCAATGAATAACCCATTTTATAACTACAGCCGCTTCCTTACTTAAAGGAGAAGTCCACTTCCAAAACAAAGATTCACATATAATGTACTTACCCCCTTGTCATCCAAGATGTTCATGTCTTTCTTTCTTCAGTCGTAAAGAAATTATATATATTTTTTTTTGAGGAATATATTTAAGCATTTTTCTCCATATAATGGACTGATATGGTGTCCCCCAAAATGCGGCTTCAAACGATCCCAAATGCGGTTGTAAACGATCCCAGCCGAGGAAGAAGGGTCTTATCTAGCGTAACGATTGGTTATTTTACTAAAAATAATACAATTTATATACTTTTTAATGCCAAACACTCATTTTGTCTTAGTCTGCCTCAACTGTTTTTTTCCGGTTCATGACGGGTATGGGTATGTCGAAAAACTCTCATCTCATGTTCTCCCTCAACTTCGAAATCATCCTATATCGCTGTTTTACCTTTTTTGTTAAGGGTGTTTGATCTTCTTTGCATGTTCACTTTGCAAAGACTGGGTCCGTACTTCTGCAGCAATGTAGGATGATTTTGAAATGATTTTTGAAGTATAAAAATGCAATTGGAGTTTTTCGACATACCCTAACTGTCTTGAGCCAGAATACACAGAGTTCAGGGAGAGCAAGCTTTCTTTCATATATTAATATTACACTTAATAGAATGTTAAGACATTAAACATATGACATTAAAGATGACATACAATTAATAAGTCTAAAAAAAACACCCTTTGACTCTAGCCTATACAAGTAAAAAATGCACCTGTAAAACAATTTAAGGCATTGAGAGGGCAAAATATCACTTAATGGTAAATGTGTGACTGCGGTCTAAGTGGGGGTACTCAGAAGAATGTTAAATGCTCCAGGGGGTATGCCTTAACCTATTATGTGATCACATGCATGAACACCTTGCAGACGTCTTCTCAGGTCTTGTATCTCAGCCTCCTGTTGTTGGTTGATCTCTCTCAGAGAGGCATTCTCTAAATCAAACTAAAAGAGTGAAACATTTACACAATTTATTTCCTTCCACCTATTCCAGAACAAACACATGTGTGAAAGCATGAACATACTTCATTCAGCTTCCGCATGACCCATTCTTTGATCTTGGCTGCTTTTTCTTCAACCGTCTTGGCATCTTGGATTCGGTTCTGTTTCTGGAGGTGTAATATAACAGATTTAAACAGACTTTTATGTCTACTGAGTTAAACCTGATGGTTTTAGAGATTGGAGTTGGGACTGACCTGTTCCTCCAGCTGTTGTTCAAGAGTAACAATGAGATCATCTTTCTCCTGCAGTGCCGTTTGAAGATTTTGACAGCGCCTGAACAGACGCAGCTCTGAATCACTCGACTGGATATCTGATGCCTTTAGACGCTCTTCCATCCATTGCACCTGAAACATACACATGAACACAGACAGTGTTAGTAAGGGTTATATTATATCAAAAATACAACATACAGGGGTTGGACAAAATAATGCGAACCACAAGAGCCACATTTACTATACAGGGCACAATTCCATAAAAACACAGCTGGGAGGGGAAAATTCTGAGTGTTATTTACAACAATGTGCACATTAAAGAACAGATGCAGCCAGAGTATTTCCATAATGACCAGCCCAATGTACCAAGAGCAGGGGAAATTTCCGCCTGCTTTAAGACATGCTTTTTTGGATGTTAAATATAGGTGCAAATGCCAGCAATTTCACAAGCGCAAACATTAGTAAATCATGCGTACTCTCCTCCCATAAATTTTGCGTCTGAAAAGTAAACTCCTGCAAATGCATATTCAAGGTCAGGCGCAAAAATAACTGTGTCCACATCTTTTCAGCGCTAATTCTTCACTGCAACTTTAGTAAATCCTGACAGTATTATTTTAACGCTAAAATAAATCTGGCCCTAAGTGTAATATAATTTGTGTAGACTCCAGTGAATAAACAAATGCAACTATCTTTTATTTATTTATGCATTGTCTACATGATCTACTTTGTATATCAATGTAGTATATGCTTCCAGCTAGGGTTGGGTATTGTTAGAATATTACCAAGTCTGCTTATCGATTCCGATTCTTTGCGATTCCCAGTTTCGATTCCAATGTGAATAAAAGATGATATCAAGCATATTTATTCTGTTTCTTTTTGGCTAAACATTCAGTTGCAGCTAAATACCATGAACAAAAATCAACAGGCTACTTAAAAACAAGATTCACTTAAGAGCCGTTTGCAAAATAGAGCTGCGTGATTCTGGATAAATTGGGTTGTTGTTTTTTTAAATGAAAGTTGTGGTTCTCTTACGATTCTGAAGAAAAAAAAAAATTAGACAACTAAACAAAAATCACATGTAGGCCTAATTTATTATGTAAGTAAATGATTCAGTGATTCATTCAAGATTTACTTGGTTCATTACTGGATGAATCAGTGTTTTTGAATGAATGATCAAAGACAAATACATTATTAAAGTGCTCCTATTATGCCATTTCAAATATGACCTTTCATGCAGTTTGTCATGTAGCTGTATGTGAACATGAACTATCTGCAAAGTTGTGAACCCGACAGTGCATGATACATAAAATTACTGTCTATCAAAAAAAAGAGTCGGTTCACAATCGCCTGAACGAGTCGTCAGGAATTCAAATCTTTTTCTGTTACGGCTGTATGTCACAAAGTAACACATTTGCATAATGTCCGCCCACATTCTAGGTCGTGAACAACTTGCCCGCCCACAAACACAGTAAAATTTCCATGTGGTTTACGTCATGTCGAGAAGATGCTGTATCCTAAGTACAACGGGGGATTCACCAAATGTTTGCTCTTAAAAGATGGATCAGTGCCCAGTTTATTTGGACCGGCTTGATTCTCTGAACCTCTACCTGTAAGTGTGATTAATAATCGATGGTTGTATTTTCCTAGCGATTGTTCAAAATATGTAGTTGTGTGTTATGTCGTCTAACATAAATTATCAATAAATTATCAGGAAATTTTTATTCTGAAAGTGGAGTAATCCTTTTAAACTTGTTGCTCTCATGTAACATTACTCTGTATCATGCAAAATACGTATTTAGTTGTGTGTGTGTTGTGTTCGCTCCGCGCAGCTCGTAGGTCTCTGGCTAACCGGCTGACAGCTTTATCTGTTCACTCACTATTGTCTAGAAATGTGTCGATGAATAGTGAATGTTTGTCGTTGTTATTACTTGAAGTTCTGATAAAGAATAGAACAATACATTGATGTACAAGCTGCAGCGCTTTATCAATACATTTCTGCGTTGGGTTGACGCATATATTATGGCTGTTTGGGTGTTGTTGTTTACCACCGAGTTGTGGGCTTGAGTAAAGGTGATGGGCGTTTCGTGTTTGAAATTTGCTGCACGCAGTAACGTTAAACCAATCACAAAAGACTGGGTCATCGGACCAATCACCGCAGATTAGCGTCACGAAAAAGAGGGGTTTGAACAAATGATTCGTTTTAAGAACCGTTAGGGAGTCGTTGAGCAAATAAGGTAAAAATAAATACATATTATAAGACAATAAAAGTGTTTTTTGACCTTGCATGCATGCCAACTTGTTGTTGGGGACTCCCAAAACCAAAATATGAGCCTTTTATAATCCATAACAGGGGCACTTTAACAGCCCTCTTTCGCCATCTACTGGCATAACAACGCAATCAATAAATCTTTAACATTATTTGGAATGTCAAATTAACTTTCAAAAGGATGATTTACTCTATTTTGATCTCTACCGTACATATCCAGACTATGAACTTTTATCACAGTACTCAAACAATAGTGATTATTTGAATGTTTGTAACAGAAATAATGAACTGTGTGGTTGAAAAGACTGTGAAACTGTTTCATTCATATACATGACAGTGACTCTTTTTAGGTCAGCGGCAGCACGAATGTAGATTTGAACACTGAAATCACACTGGTCTTACGTTGCACGGAAGAAAGGTTGAGGAATCAAACAAATAAATCATCGTAATTTAGGAACAGAATCACGTTGGTATTTGAATCGTGTTTGTGATCTTTAACGATCTGTTAAATTAAAATGCTTTGTCATATTGGTGGTGACACATTTATTGCAACATGTTTAGCTTATCACAAATATTATAGGCTACTTTGCTTTTTCGACTTCTGATCGCAAATGTAGCCATATTTTGGAGCAATATGGGTCCTGGCAGATCGCTAGGTAGGGTCCTCACAGATGAAAAAAAAAAAGAACCGCATATAGGAATCGAAAGGCGAATCGAAATTTTGATTCCTGACCTTAAGTATCCGATTCTGGAATCGGAATCGATTTTCGATACCCAATCCTACTTCCAGCAGTGTTTAGTACAAGCCACTTGTCAGATTTCCACAAAGGCATGAGTGTCTGTAACCTTAACAGCCCTGTTGTTTGGTGTTTTAAGAACAACAGTGTCTACGATTATGAATCTGTACACAAAGTATGGGAAGACTTCATTAGTGAAGAAGAGAAATGGCAGAAATCTGAGAGTTAATAACAGGGACACTGTGTCACTGTGAACAGTTCAAACTGAGCTTCAAATTCAAAATGGTAGTGTCCTCCTTAGTCTTGATGTTCCCGCGGGTTGCCAGATTGAAAACATGCAACAGGAACGACTGCAATTTACATAGTTGGGTAAAGTCTGAGAGCAGTGAATGGGAGTGTCCTACAAATATATTTTTGCATTCCCATTTGCTCAAATAATCAATGTAATCAATCAAAGGAAAAAAAAAAAAAATCGAGAGACTGATATCTTCAGTCAAAAGAGAGAACGATGTCAAATTTATCGTCCCTCCCATAGACACGGCATTAGAAACATCCTCACATTAGCGTTAACTAGTGTTTCAAAATACTATTGGGTAAATTGGCAGTGGGCAGAATCACACAGACCAAAACAAAAAGAGACATTCCTATCACATTTCAAAGCAGAATAACTGTCTGTAGTATTGTTTTTCAAAGAAACGTTTATGTGAACTTTGCATATCTGCAAACATATAAAAGTATTTTTATGCTTTAGTACAGTCAAAAAACTACATACAGCACCTTTAGTTAATATTGCCTTTTTCCAGTTCATGTTATTTTGTCCAACCCCTGAATGATTAATATAAATCATTATATGTTTTGTTGAAAATATCGATTATATGTAGTCAATATTTTGTGTCACCTGACCATTTTACTCCCAATAAAATGGTGTATAATAATTTTTGAGGCATTTTAGTTGATGATAATATGCAAAATGATGAAAACTATAATGATGGTCTTGAAAAACTTTTTGTCAAGAAATACTTTTATATACATTTGTTATATTATTACATTATTATGAATTGTACCAAATCAAATAATCAAATAATTTAGGTAAAGAAAAATAATTTAAATGAATCACTGTCAGGGCAAATACTTAAAGGGATAGTTTACACAAAAATGAAAATTCTGTCAATACTTTCTCACCCTCATGTCTTTCCACACCCGCTGGACTTGTGTTCCAAAGATGAATGAAGGTCTTACAAGTTTGGAACAACATGAGAGTGAGTAATTAATAACAGAATTTAAATTTTCGGGTGAACTATTCCTTTAATATCCCTAAAATCAGATGAATGTCCACAAGAGAGTTATTGGTATTTACCTGCTGGTTGGCCTCATATGCCCGGCGCTCAGCTTCCAACACCTGTGTCTCTAACTGCTGCATCTGAAAGAGCAAAAAGTACTGTATAAATGAACAGACAAAAGTGCTTGTGCATAAATATGTATAAATATGAGAATAACTATTATGAAAGTCTACTTTAAATTTTTCCTTAAGCATAACATTTTCCATGCATCACTGTGAAAGAAAAAGCTAGTCGGTTTTGTCATTCTGGCCCTAAAACTCATTTTATCTTTTTAAAACATGTATTCTTCTCATAGCATAGGATTGCCAGGAATGCAGCAAACCATTTGCAAATCATTTTTACCATAGCGGGAATGCCATGCTATATTACAGTTACATTCCTTCAAGCCATTTATTTTTCATTTTTGGATGAAAAGACCATGAGAAAAATTCGAGTTAAGGAAACTCAAAAACTATTGCCTAAGCAAAAACATTTCCCAAAAAACTGAAACTGTGTTGTATCGGTTACACTTTTGGACCGTATTGTATGTACTATGACAATTACAGTTTTATATGCTAAAAAAAAGGGTAAGTGGTAAACCAGAGGTAATGATTCAGTTGCCGGTCATTCTGATGATTGTTTCCTGTCATCAAATTGAGTGAAATTTAAGGGAATTTTGACCACTGTACTTCCAATCCTCATACTTTCTAGCTAATCTCTAATATAAATTCCTAAATCACTTGCCAGTCTCATAAAACTAAGCACTCCACACATTCTGTGGCTTAGTTGTGGTCACCAGTTTGGAGTTTGCTGAATGGTCTTGGAGTTTCAATGCAGACCAGTAGTGAAAATGATCGTATTGTGCATTTTTGTTTAATGTAATACACACTTTTTCATTGCAAATTAAATTATCAACATAATGTGAATGAAAAGTTTTGGGAAAAAAATATGAGGTCACTTGAGCTGAACAAATCCTGAAGATCATGCTCTCCACCATAAACGTGTTTTATGTACTTTATCAATTTGCAGAAACACTCAAATACTACTATAGCCTATACATACTTTATAATTTAATATATCAATATTTTTTACATTACAGTATTGAAAATGTTATTTTTATTTAATTGTGTTAAAGGAGAAGTTCACTTCCAGAACAAAAATTTACAGATAATTTACTCACCCTCTTGTCATCCAAGATGTTTGTGTCTTTCTTTCTTCAGTCGACAAGAAATTATGTTTCTTGAAGAAAAAATTTCAGGAATATTCTCCATATTAGAGGTCGACCGATATTGGATTTTACCGATAACTAGTTTGGACCACACTGGCCGATACCGATTAATGTGCAAATGGTCAATTTGTTTCGAAAATGACTGATCGTTGGCACCATTAAAGCTCACTATATGGAAATAATTCCTGAAATGTTTTCCTCAAGAAACATAATTTCTTATCGACTGAAAAAAGAAAAACATGAACATCTTGGATGACAAGGGGATGAGTAAATTATCTGTAAATTTGGACCACAATGGCCGATACCAATTCATGTGCAGCGCTGCATCTAAAAGAACTCGCAGCTATCCGGTAACACACACGCTGGATGCGTCGTGTTCAATTCAAGCGGCAGTCTAAAAAATAAAAAAAACAATTTGTTGAGTCAGCTTAAAATAATTTGTTACCCTGCTGCCTTAAAATTTTAAGTTCAGTCAACTAAAATAAGTTTAGTCAACTTAAAATGTTAAGTTGTACTAAGTAATGTTTGTGTTTGCTAAACTTAACAGATGGGTAAGTAACCCAGCTGCCTTATCATTTTAAGTTGATTCAACTCAAATATCTAAGTTGTCACTTAGTATAATTTAACATTTCAAGTTGAATAAACTTTTTTTGAGTTGACTGAACTTAAAATTTTAACACAGCCAGGTTACAAATTATTTTAAGTTGACTCAACAAATTGTTTTTTACAGTGTAGACAAGAAATTCATCACTTAGCAATGACATGAAAACATGCACTACAGTATACTGTACACACCATTTCGTTGTGGATGTTTTAAATCCGCCTTTGAAGTGTCCAGCTCTGTGCAGCGTCACGTGTCTAAACAAACGGCACATGCTGTCAGTGATTTCTGCCACTAGAGGCCGCTCTCGTGCTGTATAACAAAGACTATAGGGACTTTGCTGTATAATGACGACATTCTCAGCCGCTCCAGCAACGGATCCAACCCAGAAAAAAACTATCAGCATGGATTTTTGCTGATAACCGATAGTTCCACCAATCAACTATCGGTACCGATTAATCCATGTAGTGGACTTCAATGGTGCCCCCAAGTTTGAACTTCCAAAATACAGTTTAAATGCACTTTCAAATGGCTCTAAACCATTTTAGGGTCTAAAATGGGTCTTACCTAGCAAAACAATCAGTTATTTTCTAAACTAATTGACAGTTTACATACTTTTTAACCTCAAACGCTTGACTCGTCTAAGTTTGCGTGAACTCTGTTTTTTTCCAGTTCAATACGGTCAAGACAGTTAGGGTATGTCGAAAAACTCCCATCTCGTTTTCTTCCCCAACCTCAAAATCGTCCTACATCGCTGCAGAAGTACAGACCCAGTGTTTCCAAAGTGAACATGCAAAGAAGATCAAATGCCCTTTACAAAAAAAAAAAAGGTAAAACAACGATGTAGAAAACGAGACGGGAGTTTTTTGACATACCCCAACTGTATTGACCTGGATAACTACCCATGTGCATCGCAAAGACGAGACAAGATGAGCATTTGAGGTTATAAAGTATATAAATGGTCAATTTGTTTCGAAAATGACCGATCGTTTCGCTAGGTAAGGCTGGGATCAATTAGAGCCATTTGAAGCCACATTTAAACTACATTTTGGAAGTTCAAACTTGGGAGCACCATTGAAGTCCATTATATGGAGATAATTCCTGAAATGTTTTCGTCAAGAAACATAATTTCCTATCGACTGAAGAAAGAAAGACATGAACATCTTGGATGACAAGGGGGTGAGTAAATTATATGTAAATGTTTGTTCTGGAAGTGAACTAAAAAATAACCGAGTGCTTCCCATAACACTGAACATTTTGGGGTTAAATTTGCTTGTTCAGTGTTATGCGCTTGTTTCTGCTTTGGCAGGAACTCCATCATCAACCTGTTTCTCTTCATAGAGTTCCCAAAGGAGAACAGACAAATATGACCTAACACACTGCTAATAGTTACCACTGCACTCATATTTTCCACTGAACACCATACAAAAGTGTTTTTATGCATCTGTGTGTTTATGTGACCCAATGATGTACTGATCTTTCTAACAGCCTCTTTTCTTTACAAGCCTCCATCATTAAAGATGTTTAATAAGTCCCAATGCACAAAGCACCATTGACAAAATGATCATAATGATGACTGGAACAGTCCAGTCCATGTCTTCATTTTCTGCTCTAGTTCTTAAGTTAAAGCACAGTTTGTTGGATTTGTTAATGGTGCATTGGTCAGAGCTCGATGAATGACGTAAATCTCTGATTCGCTGATGGAAGTTTAAAAAGATTCACAGACTCTGGTTAGTCTTCCATGATAGAAGTCTATTGATATTCAAGGTTTAGTGAGCCAGGGCTGGACTAAACCAAAGGGTGTGTCCTCAAAACACATTGATGGTCAGAAATACATCACACACTCATTATCTCTGTCGTCCACACACACAGCCGCTATCCCGCAGACTATTCATACACACAAGCTTATTGTGGAACTAACTACAGATATGTTTATACCGCAACAACCACACACACACACACATACTGTACACACGGGTACACACCCAACCTCATCTGTGGTCAAGCTGGTCCACCATTGCCTAACAGCGCAGATATAGAAAATAAAAAATAGCAGAGTAATTACAGACTGTTCTGAGAACAGCTGCACAAACGCTTCAGACTCTGAGCGGTTCAGCCATAGGTTAACGGTATATATTAACGTGCTGTTTTCTAAAGCTCATCATTGTATCTGTCTGGGTGAAGACCTGGTGCATGAATCGCCAGTGAACACCATCTGATTGCCTGGTGCTACATACACTACCATTAAACATTTTTTTTTATTTGAAAAAAATTAGTAGTTTTATTCAGATATTATGGGCCATTCTACAGAATTGTTTTTGAAAATTGAAAACGTCTTGAAAAGTGACTTTTTCAACAAATTTTGTATGCATGCAAATTGTATAATATTAATTGTATTGTATACATTTCTAGTAATTGTGCAGTTAATTCTTATATTGTATTTTCAGAAGGTTTTGAAATATTTGTCCTCTTCCCAAATTCGTCACTACCGAAACACAGCAATATCTAATTTAATAAGAAGGGTTATACTGACCTATTAAGATTTTGCTTACATCTTCCTTGTAAGTATTTTTCTATTTTATTAGAAAGTTTTCAGAGGTAAATCAACAACAGTTAGAATTTTAACAATATTTCAAGTGTGATTTACGAGATTTATTTTTAAATCCAATTTTTCTTTGTAAAAGCCAAAAAGTTGATCATACTGATGTCAAAGTTAAAGAGGGTTTATTAGTTTGAATATACACTGAACCAAACATTGTCATAACATCTTAGTTGACAATTCAGTATAGCCTACTTTATTTTTGATAAAACATCCCATGTTTTGGTAGTGATTGCACATTTTTGATAGGGACAGTAATGTTTTGGTAGCGACTACATCACATTACAGAATTTTAACCCACATACAAAAACACTACTAAAACATACTAAAATACTAAAGATTTGCATAACTGTACTAAAATTATGTTTATTTGTCCCTTCACTACTGAAACAATAATTTTTCAACAATCAATTTTATGGGATAACGCCCCAAAAAATAAAAATTTTCACCAAATGTTTCGTGACCATTTTAGATATTTTTGAAGCTAGCTCAAAGAAGCTAAACAGCATGGTTAGCACAGTTCTGAACAGTTGTACACATATAAAAAGTAAATGGTATGGAATAACCCCCCTAAAAAGTGTGTTTAACTGTAGAATTCCTTAAAGGGGTCATCGGATGCCCATTTTCCACTAGTTGATATGATTCTTTAGGGTCTTAATGAAAAGTCAATGGTAGTGTAAACAACACCCTTTTTACCTTGCCAAAATCAGCTCTGCAAAAATCATCCCATTCTGGTTGAGGTTGCTTTAAATGCAAATGAGCTCTGCTCGCCCCGCCCCTCTCTTCTCTCTGTGGAGTCACGAGCATGTTTACTTTAGCCGCATTTATCCGCTAAACTTGCTAACTAGCACATTATTAGGAAAGGCGATCACAAAGATTCATAAAAAAACCCTTATAATCACATCTGCTGTAAGTGAAGCTGGATCACGAATGATTCGCGCGAACATAGACAAATATATGTAGATCGGGAGGCGAATTCCCTTCACAAACAAACGTAATCCACTGCATCTTCAGCGGCTCAGATGTCGGGAGTAAATGACGACCACTATGTTCATTATTACATCCAGCAACACAACACCACAATCGCTCAATTGGAGATATTCTTGTCTAACTTACATCCCTGCTCCGGCATCAAAACATGGAGGTTGGACTGTTACAGCTGATCTGAGGTAAGACACTCATGTCAATCAACTATCGTGGGAGCGGCTTCTGTTGGTGTGATGCCACAACGACAGCTCGATTTGTAAAAGGGAATATTATTTTTACAGATTAATTAAAAACCACTGCATGGATTTTTTTCATTATAGGGTAGATTTGTACATACACTGCCAACACACATTAATGTTCAAACAACATGAAAAAGTGAACTTAGCATCCAATGACCCCTTTAAAGTTACACACAGATTTTTCATACTTTTTTTTTTAAACACATTTACCTCAAAATGATGGGGCCTATCTACTCACCATGTAGCATTGGTGAGCAGAAAAGACTTTAAACATTAAAAACACTAAACATTAAAAAATCTTACCAACCCTAACTTTTGAATAGTTTGTAACTTCAGGTAATCTGGATAACTGACACTGTGATTAAAAGATGTCAAAACCTTTAAAAGATACCAATTTTTTCACATTTAACAGCATTCACAAATAAATCAGCCTATTCCATTAGTTTTTTGACTGATCTGCAATGTCAGTTGCATCTGGCACTCTGCAGTCCAAACAATTCAGCACGCAAGTGAGCTGTCTAAATGATTCAGAATGAATCACCAACTGATACAGTGATTTTGTTTACTCATTTGGACATGTTTTAAATAATAAAACATGGCCAGGGATGAATAACTCTTGAGAAATTCTTAATTTGTGGCTACAATGTCTAGTTTTTCATCCTCATGCCATGTGCAGGGCTCCGGAGTGATTCCAAGCAACAAAATGACCAGCATCATTCATTTTCAAAGATAAATAGCAATTTCCGGTGACACAAGCAATAGAGACTGCTGACGATGCAACAAAGCTGCCAATGGGAGTGGATTATATCAAAACAAACGAAAAACCTCCCTGGATGGTTTTATCAATTTGCAGCTCTACATTTCCATCAACAGCTCTTTGAATCTTTTACAATCCCTTTCACTTCTCTGCTCCACATGGTCCTGGCTACAGTCAGTCCTCCATTCCATGCATTCCATCCTCGGCCTTCTGTGGCCGGCCCGCCCTGCACCCCTCATCCAGCCTCCCTTTACAGGCCAGCTCACAAAGCCTGTCTGTGTGACAACCTTCACTGCACTACGGCTCCAAATTCCCCAGCGTCACCCAGCCTCTGCTCCGCACTCCACTCATCCTCTTACAGCAACAAACTGCATACTTCACTTTGAAATGTGCTCGAAGCTCACGTTTTCATTCCAGCAGAATCCATTGCTAAAAACATTATTATACACTGCCCTCCAAAAGTTTGGACGATATCAGCATAAATCCTTATCATTTTTTGGTGCGAATACATTAAAGTAACTTGACATTATCATTGAAGACCAGCAATAATAATTTTCATTTTGATTACATAATAATGGCAATATATACAATATATAAAGTCAGACATGCCCCTTTGCCAGCTGTGATGCCTGGTTATTGATTTAAACTTGGCCCAGGTTTTTAAAAGATTTTCGGGTCAGCACACCTTAATAACTTCAACAATTGATTGCCAATTAAGTTTAGAATACAATGAATTTAGGCCCAGATTATGCAGAGCTGTAATAGCTGCTAATAGTGGATATTTTGATGAATCGATAATTTACGTTTTTTCTTTGTATAAACTATTTATGTAATAAAATATGTTTTCATAGTTTGTGTTGTCCCTTATCAGTGCAAAATTATCACAAATTAAAAGGATTCATGCCAATATTGTCCAAAACCCCACTTTTCTAGGGCGTTTCCAAACTTTTGGAGGGCAGTGTGTGTATATATATATATATATGTATATATGTGACCCTGGACCACAAAACAAGTCATAAGTACCACGGGTATATTTGTAGCAATAGCCAAAAATACATTGTATGGGTCAAAATGATCAGTTTTTCTGTTATGCCAAAAATCATTAGGATAAAGATCATGTTCCATGAAGATATTTTGTAAATTTCCTACCGTAAATTTAACTTAAAAAACTTAATTTTCGATTAGTAATATGCATTGCTAATGCATAGAACTTCATTTGGACAATTTTAAAGGTGATTTTCTCAATATTTTGATGTTTTTTTGCAGATTCCCTCAGATTCCAGATTTTCAAATAGGTGTATCTTGGCCATATATTGTCCTATCCTAACAAACCATACATCAGTGGAGATAGTTTATATCATATATTATATAAAACTATATATCTTCATGCTATTTTAAAATGATATATATATGAAATCTGAATTAAAAATGATATTACCTAAACAAAATTAGTTACACAAAACTAGTTAATTAATTACCTAATTATACATTTTATGATTTATTTAACTTTACAATAAGGTTGCATTTGTTAAACATGAACAAACAATGAACAATACTTCTGCAGTGTTTATTAATTGTAGCAGCATTAATCGTTGTTAATGTTAATTTACTAAAACATTCTTAAAAGCAAAAGTTGTATCTGACTAACATGAAAAAAATGTTTTCATATTTTCAACCAATAATAATTATCATTAAGTATCATAAATATATTATATCTAAATATTGCTTATATTATTTTTAGTTCATGTTAGCAAAAAGTTATCAAATAGTAATATTTGATAACAAAAGTTATCAAATATTACCAATTATACATACATTATCACTGTAATAGTGGAAAAAAAAAATACTTGGCTTTGGATTCAGTAGTATCAGTATAAAAGACGAATATATAATTTTGT
Organism: Labeo catla; assembly: GCA_012976165.1. NCBI lineage: Eukaryota > Metazoa > Chordata > Actinopteri > Cypriniformes > Cyprinidae > Labeo > Labeo catla. Next base: position 85,066 of record VONZ01000230.1, on the reverse strand, counting down.
ACATAAAATATAATTATATAAGCAATGTATACATTTATTTTATTTTATTTTATTTATTTTTTTTGTTTATTTATTTTTATTTATTTTTTTTGGAGGCTTGTTGTACAAGTAATCATCCAGGAACTCAAACCTCAGAAACATACCACAATAAAACAATGTCTGTTACATCTCTGAATCATACTATGCTAGGGTCCCGGTCTCTCTGGTCACTTCCGCCTGAACAAATGTGGAATCAATCTGAGGGTGTTGAGCACCCTCTAACCTACAACAGATTCCTGCTTCACACAATGTGCTCTCAGTGTGAGAACACAAGTTCATATGTATTTGACTGCACTTGAAATTTGGCCATATTTAACCATAATTGTTTAAAAGAAAGGTTTGCATCTGGTCATAAGCAGGATATGGTGTAGCCACTTAAATTTTCTTCACGTGTTTCTTTGTGACATTTTTTGAAGATGTATCACAGCAAAAGTCTGGTTGATTCATTCAAACTTCACCAAACAGGAAGTGAACAAGGGGAGAAAATAACCTACATTTCTCCCAACAAACCACACTTGGATCAGCATATATGTGTTTGTTTGTGTATGTATTTAGCATGCTAACTTCCTGTATAACACGAAGCCAGGCATTTCCTCCCTTGGGAGTCTCTGATTAAAGGATAGTTTGTTTTACCACACAGTTCGTCTGTCTCTCTCCTCCCACTTTGCTCCCTTTCTTTCCCTTTCACTCTTATACATTGTCATCCGTCCTACAAGACGTGTAAAACAAAGTATTTTCAAAATCATAGTTTGAGACATACCCACTGACAAGGAAGGATAAATAGAGTCCCAAATCAGATACATTCATAGGGGGTGATGACCTAGGCCCAATCCTATTTCTGCCACTTACCCCTACCCCTCTGTTTTCTGCGTTCACGTGAAGGGGTAGCGGCGTCTCGATTCTCTTTTAGTTGGAGGGGTAGAGGTAGAGGGAAGGGCCAGCTAGCCAGATAAGGGCCGGAAAGATTTTTTCAAAGATCATTGCTCCTGGATGTGTGTGTGTGTCAATATATGCAGCGCATTAAAGGAGAAGTCCACTTCTAGAACAACAATTGACAGATAATGTACTCACCTCCTTGTCATCCAAGATGTTCATGTCTTTCTTTCTTCAGTTGTAAAGAAATTATGTTTTTTGAGGAAAACATTTCAGCTTTCTCCATATAATGGACTGATATGGTGCCCCGATTTTGAACTTCCAAAATGCAGTTTAAATGTGGCATCAAACGATCCCAAATGTGGTTGTAAACCGCAGAAATCTGAGAAAGAAGGGTCTTATCTAGCGGGACGGTCGGTTATTTTCATAAAAATAATACAATTTATATACTTTTTAATGTCAAGCGCTCGTCTTGTCTTTGCTCTTCCCAACTTCTGTTTTGTTCTGGTTCGTGACAATTAGGGTATGTCGAAAAACTCCCATCTCATGTTTCCCCTCAACTTCAAAACTGCCGTTTTACCTTTTTTGTTGAGGGTGTTTGATCTTCTTTGCATGTTCATTTTGCAAAGACTGGGTCGGTACTTCTGCTGCGATGTAGGATGATTTTGAAATGATTTTTGAAGTTGAGGTAGAAAATACGATTGGAGTTTTTCGACATACACAGAGTCAGGGAGAGCAAGACATGACGAGGGTTTATGATTGAAAAGTATTTAAATTGCATTCTTTTAAAGGGGTTTAAGGGTTTTTTTATGAATCTTCGCCTTTCGTAATAATGTGCTAGTTAGCAAGTTTAGCGGTTAAACGCGGCTAAATGCGGCTAAAGTAAACAGGCTCGTCACTCCACAGAGAGAAGAGAGGGGCGGGGCAAGCAGAGCTCATTTGCATTTAAAGCAGCCTCGACCAGAATGGGATGATTTAATGAGCTGATTTTGACAAGGTAAAAAGGGTGTTGTTTTACACAACCATTGAGAATTTTTAACCAAAGTATATTATAAACTTTTCATTAAGACCCTAAAGAATCATATCAACTTGTGGAAAATGGGCATCTGATGACGCCTTTAATGAAAATAACCGATGGTTTTGCTAGATAAGACCCTTCTTCCTCGGCTGGGATCGTTTATAACTGCATTTGGGATCGTTTGAAGCCGCATTTAAACTGCATTTTGCACCATATCAGTTCATTATATGGAGAAAAAGTGTCACTATGTCACTTCACAGGAAGTGAAGAGGGAATATTGAGGCAAAAATGATTATTTTTTTAAAAACCACTGATTAAGACTGAAATAACTGACTGTCTTTATAAGTGAGTCATTGAATCATTCACTAAATCAAACTGATTAGCTCAAACACACTTAACAAAACAACTGAATTTCCTTATTCACTTCCTGTGAAGCAGTGGTGGACGAAGTACACAAATCAAGTACTTGAGTAAAAATACAGATACGTATAATAAAATATTACTTTTTCAATTTTACTTTAGTACTCGATTTTTTATGTACTTAAGTAAAAAGTACTGATCGAATTATTTAGCAATTTTATATAGGCTACTTAATTTAATTTTATAATAGCACATCATTTTTATAATCCTACTGCTCAAAATACCTGTGATTTTGATGTTGTTGATATGGACTACGTTGACGAGAGTAATGTAGCAATGTTCACTGTGAAGTTTACACTGCGATGTTCCTGAGAGAAAACAGATTTGACCATCTAATTTTCACCAGTAAGAAAAACGTGTTTTAAAGCTTGTTGTTTTGCGGAATATGACATAAGAATAAGGCCTTAAGTTAAAAAGAACAATTTAAGGAAAATACCTTCTCTGTGGTGTAAAAACACCCCTGGCCAAATGCCCCCAGAGGGCATCACTTCCCACTTTGATAATTACTGTAGTTACCATGTTCTGAACATCACATCCTTTCTTTTTCCCTGAGATGTAATCTATTTAGGTGGTTGAATAAAAATATTTGGACTTTATATCTAAAAATCACCTTAACTTAGGACCAGCAAGCTTGTTAGCTAGACAGTTAGCATCAGCTAACAATATTGACTTGTTTTCAGTATGGTTATGAATAAATATTCATATCTGTCTACTACTAAAAATTTATACTGTTGATCAACAAAATAAAAACAGATGTCACATAGGGATAAATGTGTAGCATTTTAATTAAATAACGTTGCAGCAGCGGGGAATATGAACACGCATGAGTATTTAATCTGTGTTATTTTAATGTTTCACTTTTTGACATAAAACATAGAGACACTAGTCTCTAGTAATGTGTCTGCATTCAAGCATTTCAGTGGGCTTAAATAGATCATCCTTTACAGCAGATTTATTTCACAAACAACTGACAGTTTTGACCTAAATATGATTTTCAGTTACAATAATTAACCCTAAAATTCAACATTAGTAACTTACGTTTTGCAGCATCAGTCACGTACGCGCACACAAGATCTCCCGGTTCTTACTTGTGAATTCAGTTCACAGGAGACTCGCTCTAAACGGATCATTTGAATCAATGAGTTGTTGACTCGAAAGCATGTGATATATTGTGACGAGTGTCTCCGGGCTCATCAGCGTCGCCCTGGTAACAAACAAGCCACACCTGCACACTGCGATCATGGCTGATCGGTCACGGCTGCTTTCTCATCAACGCCCGGCTTTATAAGCAGCCAAGCAGTTCAAACAGACAGACTGATGTCTCCCACTTACACGCTGGATGTTAATCTTGTTTCTCTCTCACAGAAAGCAGCGAGTGACCGTCAGCCCCACAGAGGAGCACGCCTGGACACCCACTTTCAAGCACGAGAGCAGCACCGAGCACCAGTCACGCCAGCACCAGCCACGCCAACGCCGGCTTTCTCTGCACCTTTTTGTTCAAGTATTGTCAATAAAATCCACCCTCCGGGGTTGTTCACTCGATCCACCTTGTTGTGTGATTCTTCACCCGTGACACTGGTGGAGAATGCGGGCAGATTTATGAGGAATCACCGACAAGTGTGCGACAACACCCCACTAAAGCGTTTTTTTTTTGTTTCCCTGTTGCAGTTGAGATCGGCGCGCTCTCTCTTCGAAGATGGAGGACATCCTTCAGCGCCTTACAGAAGTAAGCATCCGCCAGCAGCAGATCGTAGAGCATCTGGCCACTCGGCAGGGCAGAACCGAAGAAGAACTCGCGGCCATCCGCGCCCAGACTGCCCAGCCCGTTCCACCACCCGATCCCCGCGTGCAAGCTACCCGCCTCCTGCCAAAAATGACGGCTCACGATGATGTCGAGGCGTTCCTTCGGGTGTTCGAGACGACAGCCAACCGTGAGGGGTGGGCGGAGGAAGACTGGGCACCGGCGCTGGCACCCCTTCTCACTGGAGAGGCGCAACGCGCCTATTTCTCGCTCCCTCCAATAGCCGCGGGGGATTACAACGAGGTGAAACGAGAAATCTTAGCGAGGCTGGGACTCTCTTCTATATGCGCTGCGCAACAGTTTCATGAGTGGGAGTTCAAAACCCGCGTGCCAGCCCGGGCCCAGGCCGCCGAATTATCGCGTGTTGCTCAACATTGGTTACTCGAGGGAGGACCCTCGGCAGATCAGGTGGTGGAACGAGTGGTCATCGATCGCCTCCTCCGTGCTCTTCCCCGGTCCCATCGTCAGGCGGTGGGCATGAAGAACCCCACCACCATCCTGGAGCTTGTGGAGGCGATCGAGCTGGCGGATGCTATGCACCATCGGGAGGCTGGAGAGAGAGTGCCGCCGTTTCCCCGGAGGGTGGTCCAGGAGCGACGCCCGCCGGAGGGCACCTCACGCACAGTCAGCAGGCCGACGGTTCCCCCACCGCAGGACGAGCCTATGCCCACCGTCGACTCCACCACACCTCCGCGGACCTGGTTGGCGGGTTGCATTGTGCATCAAAGCTTACCACCGGCAGCCCCAGAAGCGGAAGTCCGAATTAATGGAAAACTCATGCGTGCCCTTCTGGACTCCGGCAGTGCGGTCACGCTGATCCAGTCTCGGCTGTGTCCGCCCCAACCTGGCCAGAAGAGCTTCTTGCCCATCACCTGTGTACACGGGGACACACAACAAGTTCCGGCGCGCCGAGTAACCATCTCCGCCAGCCCCGGCGCCTGGTCGGTCGAGGCTGGTTTAGTAAAGGATCTCCCCGTGGCCGTACTGTTGGGGAGGGATTGGCCCGGCTTTGACCGCCTGCTCGCCGCCACCACCCAGCCCGCCAGCCAGGGAGGGAACCGTCGAGCTCGCAGGCGGCAGCTAGGACCTCGCCGACGCCCGGCCCTCCTAGCTTCGGACAGCGGGAGAGATGGTGAGTCCCCCTCCCAAAATACTAACCTTTTTTATGATGTGTTCCAGCAGGTCACGGGAGGGGGCTCATTTGCCAAGGAACAACGGGAGGACGACCGTCTTAAGCACTGCTGGGCACAAGTGCGGACCATCGATGACAAGGACGTCCTCCCTCGGCCCCACCCTCTCCCGCACTTCGTTGTCCGCCGGGGTCTGCTGTACTGTGTCGCCCAGCGGAGGGGGGAGGAAAAGGAGCTCCTAGTTGTTCCAAGGACCAAAACGGAAACCATCCTGGAGTTGGCACACTCCCATCCGATGGCCGCCCACCTCGGAGCAGCAAACACCCTCCAGCGGATACGGGATCGTTTCCACTGGCCGGGCATGGAGGCCGATGTCAAGGGGTTCTGCAGTGCTTGCCCGACATGTCAAGTTACCGCTCCTAGGACTCCTCCCCCCAGCCCGCTTATTCCGTTGCCAGTCATTGAGGTGCCCTTCGAGCGCATCGGATTAGATCTGGTAGGGCCGTTGCCTAAGTCTGCCCGAGGACATGAACACATCCTAGTCATCGTGGATTACGCCACCCGGTATCCAGAAGCGGTCCCCCTGAGGAAAGCAACAGCGAAAGCCATCGCCCAGGAACTGTTTCTGTTGGCCAGCCGGGTTGGCATCCCGGCCGAAATCCTGACCGACCAGGGAACCCCGTTCATGTCCCGGCTAATGGCTGATCTCTGCAGGCTGCTGCGGGTGAAACAGTTGAGGACAACGGTCTACCATCCGCAGACGGATGGCCTCGTGGAACGCTTTAATCAGACCCTAAAACAGATGCTCCGACGTGTCGCCGCTGAAGACAAGAGAGATTGGGACCTGATGATTCCGTATGTCCTCTTCGGCATCCGCGAGGTCCCGCAAGCCTCAACTGGTTTCACCCCCTTTGAGCTCCTGTTTGGCCGTCAACCTCGGGGGCTCCTGGACATCGCCCGGGAAGCTTGGGAGCAGCAGCCTGCCCCCCACCGCACAGTCGTGGAGCACGTCAAGCAAATGAGGGAGAGGATCGACCGGATCATGCCATTAGTCCGGGAACACCTCAGCAAGGCTCAACAAGCTCAGCAACGTCACTACAATCGGGCAGCCCAACCACGGGAGTTTCAACCGGGAGACCGTGTCATGGTCCTGGTCCCCACTTCCGCCTGCAAGTTTCTGGCGTCCTGGCAGGGCCCCTATACAGTGCTCGAAAAGGTGGGACCCGTCACATACCGTATTCGCCAACCTGGCAGACGCCGAACAGAACAGTTATACCATATTAATTTACTGAAGAAGTGGACCGGGACACGGGACCAACTTGCTGCCCTCAGCCTCACCGACCCCGTGGTTGTCGACATCAACCTCCATCTGTCGGCTGCCCAGAAAGCTGAGCTGCAACACCTGGTCGGTCAGTTCTCGGATGTGTTCTCCTCCCGGCCTGGGCAGACCAACGTCATCCACCATGACATCAGGACGCCCCCTGGAGTGGTCGTCAGGCAACGGCCCTACCGAGTCCCGGAAGCTCGTCGGCAGGCTATAGAGGAGGAAGTTCAAGAAATGCTGAAGTTGGGGGTAATCGAACCATCTCGAAGCCCTTGGTCCAGCCCCATCGTGATGGTACCAAAGCCGGATGGCACCCTCCGCTTCTGCAATGACTTCCGCCGGCTGAACGAGGTCTCCGAGTTCGACAGCTACCCCATGCCTCGGGTCGACGAGCTGCTGGACCGCCTGGGGAGGGCCCGGTACATCTCCACCTTGGATCTCACGAAAGGATATTGGCAGGTACCACTCACTCCTTCGGCTAAACTAAAAACCGCCTTCTCCACCCCTAGTGGCCATTGGCAGTACCGGACCCTTCCCTTCGGCCTCCACGGGGCCCCTGCGTCGTTCCAGCGTATGATGGACATCATCTTGCGGCCCCACCAAGCCTACGCAGCTGCCTACCTGGACGACGTGGTGGTCCATTCCGAGGCATGGGAGGACCACCTGGACCGTCTGCGGAGGGTGCTCTCGGAGCTCCGGCGGGCTGGACTGACCGCCAACCCCCGCAAATGCCACCTAGCGCTCTCGGAGGCCAAGTACCTGGGCTTCCAAGTCGGCCGGGGCTGCATTCGCCCACAAGAAAAGAAGGTGGAAGCCGTCCTCAACGCCCCCCAGCCCCAGACGAAGACCCAGGTACGAGCCTTTTTGGGGTTGGCGGGGTATTATCGATGTTTTATCCCCAACTTCTCCTCCTTAGCCGCCCCTCTGACAGACCTGACCAGGAAGGGGCAGCCTGAGAAGTTGCAGTGGAACGGCCCCGCTGAAGAAGCCTTCGCCCGTATCAAGACGGCCCTTACCTCTTCCCCCGTGTTACGTGCTCCGGATTTCAGCTGCCCCTTCCTGCTGCAGACGGATGCCTCCGACACGGGACTGGGAGCCGTCCTGTCCCAAATTCAAGAAGGTGAGGAGCATCCTGTCATCTATATCAGCAGGAAGCTGTCCCCGGCCGAGAGAAACTACGCCACCGTCGAGAGGGAGGCCCTGGCCATCAAGTGGGCAGTCTTGGAGTTGCGATATTACCTCCTGGGCCGCAAGTTCACCCTGGTGACCGACCACGCTCCCCTCCAGTGGATGGCTCGGGCCAAAGATACCAATGCCAGGGTGACTCGCTGGTTCCTCGCACTCCAAGACTTCCACTTTGAAATTCGTCATCGTGCCGGGGCCAGCAACAACAACGCGGACGGACTCTCTCGGATCTGGACAGCTTATGCAGGTCTGTCAGGGGTCATTCCCCACCCACCCCGTATTTCACCCCTACTATCTCCTTTCGTTTCCAGGGCCAGAACGACGCTTAGGGGGGGGGGATGTGACGAGTGTCTCCGGGCTCATCAGCGTCGCCCTGGTAACAAACAAGCCACACCTGCACACTGCGATCATGGCTGATCGGTCACGGCTGCTTTCTCATCAACGCCCGGCTTTATAAGCAGCCAAGCAGTTCAAACAGACAGACTGATGTCTCCCACTTACACGCTGGATGTTAATCTTGTTTCTCTCTCACAGAAAGCAGCGAGTGACCGTCAGCCCCACAGAGGAGCACGCCTGGACACCCACTTTCAAGCACGAGAGCAGCACCGAGCACCAGTCACGCCAGCACCAGCCACGCCAACGCCGGCTTTCTCTGCACCTTTTTGTTCAAGTATTGTCAATAAAATCCACCCTCCGGGGTTGTTCACTCGATCCACCTTGTTGTGTGATTCTTCACCCGTGACAATATATAATAAGGAGTAACAAAGTGTTTTATGAATTGTAGTGAAGTAAAAAGTGCAATCTAATGCTTTGGAATGTAGTGAAGTAAATGCAAAAGTTACTCAAAATAAAACTACTCCAGTAAAGTACAGATATTTGAAAAATATACTACTTGAAAAATATCAACTTAAGTACACTTCGTTACTGTCCACCACTTCTGTGAAGTGACTGTGAAGTGATTTTTTGGAATCTCAAGTCCTTCACAGGGCACTTACGGTCAAATAGAATACACATACTGTCTTAATAAGTGAGTCATTTAATTATTCACTTAACCAATTTGTTCAAAACCACTAATTCATTGAATAAAGAAACACTGAGCAACTGTTTGTTGCTCACAGATGCACAACTGTTCTTTGTTAGAACTATTTTAGTTGGTGGAACAAAAATAGACAAAGTACCTGGTAATATTATGTCTAAAACATAAGTTACATACATTGTTGTATAACATAGTTTTAAAGGAGATGTCCACTTTCATTCGTAAATAAATTATGGTTTTTGAGGAAAACATTTCAGGATTTTTCTCCATATAATGAACTGATATAGTGCCCCGATTTTGAACTTCCAAAATGCAGTTTAAATGCGGCTTCAAACGATCCCAAATGCGGTTGTAAACAAGTCCAGCCGAGGAAGAAGGGTCTTATCTAGCGAAACAATGGGTTATTTTCATTAAAAAAAATACAATTACTTTTTAATCTCAAACGCTCATCTTGTCTCGCTCCATGAACTCTGCAGTGTATTCTGCCTCAAGACAGTTAGGGTATGTTGAAAAACTTGTATTTTCTCCCTCAACTTCAAAAATCATTTCAAAATCATCCTACATCGCTGCAGAAGTACTGACCCAGTCTTTGCAAAGTGAACATGCAAAGAAGATCAAACATCCTTAACAAAAATGTAAAACAGTGATATGACGATTTTGAAGTTGAGGGAGAACATGAGATGGGAGTTTTTCAACATACAGTGCCCTCCACTAATATTGGCACCCTTGGTAAATATGAGCAAAGGTGGCTGTAAGAATAAATCTGCATTGTTTATCCTTTTAATCTTTCATTCAAAAAATTCACAATATTCTAACCTATCATTTAAGTAAAACCATGGAAAGCAGGGGGAAAATCTCTTTATGAAATAAATGTTTTTCTGTAGTTCATGTTGACCACATGTAACGTGGGCATGAACGAATCCGGAGGCGTGGGATCCATAAGCAACCGTTTATTAAGAGAGTAGTCAAACAGGCAGAGTTCGGCAACAACAGACTGAAATAGAGCAGACAAATCCGTAGGGGTAACAATAGTCCGGGCAAGAGGTCGAGGCAGGCGGCGATCAAAGAGAATAGTCCAGGCAACAGGCGAGATACAATACAAGGTAGGCGGCAAGGGTTCACTAAAACGATAAACAGTCCAGTCGGTAACGAGAAGGCAGTCCGTGAAGAAAACGCTCGGGATTGTTAGCATAGCCAAACAAAACTTCGCGAGGAAGCCGCCGGCGCGGCGTCCTAAAATGGGCGACCGGGGGGGAGTGACCCGGCCGACCCGGAACCGGAAGGCGGGGTCCCAGGTACGGGGTGATGGGAAGTGTAGTGTGTTAAAAGTCCGGGGAGGGTTCCCGCTGGCGGCGGTCAGAGGGAGCCACAGAGACCGCGTTTGTGACAGAGCCCCCCCCCCGTGAGCGACTCCTGGCGCGAGGAGGGGCCCGACGCCGGGGTCTACCCCTCCTACGGGGGGCTGGTCGATCTGGGTGCAGAGAGTGGAAATCCGTGGTGAGTGAGGGATCCAGGATGTCTTCAGCATTGACCCAGGATCTCTCTTCAGGACCAAAGCCCTCCCAGTCGACCAGATATTGAAGACGACCTCTCCGGCGTCGGGAATCCAAGATGGTGTTGACACGGTAGACCACGGTAGGATGACAGGGGGAGGCTCCTGGGAGGCGGTCCCCTCTAGGTTCTCCACTCCTTCCGGACCGACAGCGGGCTTGAACAGAGAGACATGAAATGTGGGTGAGATACGGTATTCAGAGGGAAGAGCCAAACGAAAAGAAACGAGTGTAATTTGTTTAACTATTTTGAAGGGACCCACGTACCTGGGATTGAGCTTTTTGCAGGGCAGGCGTAACCGGAGGTCTCGTGTGGAGAGCCAAACCCACTGGCCAGGTTCATATGGAGGGTTGGGTCGGCGTCTGCGGTTGGCCTGGGTCCGGGTACGATGCACTGCCCTCTGTAGGTGTACATGAGCTTGATCCCAGGTCTCCTCGCTGCGTTGAAGCCATGAATTGACTGCTGGGAGTTCTGACGGTTCCCCGGACCAGGGGAACATGGGTGGTTGGAAGCCTAGGGTGCACTGAAAAGGAGACCCGGAAGTGAGACTAACGTTGACGCCCAGTAGGTGGAAGAAACTGGCCCAGAGACGAGAGGTAAACTGTGGTCCACGATCGGATACAATGTCCTCGGGTAATCCATAAATTCGAAAGACCCAGTTACAGAGTAGTTCGGCCGTCTCCATCGCTGTGGGGAGCTTTGGCAGGGGAATGAGACGGCAGCCCTTGGAGAATCGGTCGATGATGGTAAGAATAGTGGTGTGTCCTTTGGAGGGAGGAAGATCGGTAATGAAATCGATGGCGATGTGCGACCAGGGGCGCTGTGGCACAGGCAAGGGCTGAAGGAGGCCGGCGGGCAAACGACGGGGTACCTTGGCGGTATTGCATACGGAGCAGCTCCTAATGAAGTTGATGGTGTCCGAGCGAAGGGAGGGCCACCAGAACCTGTTACTGACCAGATGGAGGGTGGCCTCAATACCGGGGTGACCTGAGCTAGGAGCGGTGTGGACCTCGGTCAGGACTCGTGAGCGTAAGTTGGGGGGCACGTAAGTGCGATTGTCGGGGCATTCGGCGGGTGTAGGGTCCTGGGCCTGCGCCTCCTGGATCTCAGTCATGATGTCCCATACCACAGGGGCCACAACCATGGAAGCGGGTAGAATAGTCTCTGAGGAGCCGGTGGAGGTTTCCGGTTCATGAATGCGGGAAAGGGCGTCCGCCTTAGTGTTTTGCGAGCCTGGACGATAGGTGACCTGGAAGTCAAAGCGAGTGAAAAACAAGGACCACCTAGCCTGTCGGTGGTTCAACAGTTTCGCTGAGCGGAGGTATACCAGGTTTTTGTGGTCAGTTAGAACAGTGAAGGGGTGCTTAGCGCCCTCGAGCCAATGCCGCCACTCTTCCAAGGCTAGTTTGATTGCGAGCAGCTCACGGTTACCCACATCATAGTTCCGCTCGGCTGGGGACAACTTGTGTGAGTAGTAAGCGCAAGGGAACATCTTGCCAGGCTCCCCCTGCCGCTGGGAGAGAACCGCCCCAACACCAGTACTGGAGGCATCCACCTCCACAATGAAAGGTCGCTCGGGGTCTGGGTGGTGGAGAATGGGTGCGGTGGTGAACCTGTGGCGGAGGTCGTCGAAGGCCTGGAGAGCTGGTGGAGTCCAGGTTAGGCGGGAGGTTCCCTTCTTAACCATGGCTGAGAGTGGAGCTGCTACGGTGCTGAAATGACGAATGAAGCGACGGTAGAAGTTGGCAAAGCCGAGGAAGCGTTGGAGTTCCTTCAGGGTGGAAGGTCGCGGCCAGTTGAGGACAGCGTTGACCTTCTTCTCATCCATAGCCACTCCTTCCGCGCTGATGACGTACCCGAGGAAGGAAATCTTGTCCTGGTGGAATTCACACTTCTCTTCCTTGGCGTATAGTCGATGAGTGATAAGTTGTTGCAGCACGGTTTTAACGTGGTTGACGTGTTTTGGAGGGAGTATCAAAGGGAAGAAAAAATATGCGAAGAAACATAAGTCCTCGTATGTTTATATTTTAAAAATTTGATGTCACAAAAATATTCTATCGAGAGTAAATCCTTCAAAGAGTGACTCTGAATGTGACTACCCGAAGACACATTTTAGTATGGCTAGAACTTGCTGTCATCTGTCCTAAACTGGCGTAATAGTACGAGTCTAAACGGCATTTCAGCATAGTTCTTGTTCTTGTCAGTGTCAGCGCTAGTAAAATGCACAGGACTGTGCCCAGCCTTCCCCTGGCGCCCTCAGTGAAGGTGAAGCTGATCAATGCGGGTTTCCAAGTGGCGTCAGACTTGACTGACATGCGTCCTCTTCAACTCTGCAAAGAGGCAGGTATATCACAGGAGGAGGCAGTGGAGGTGCTGCAGATGTTGAGGGATGATGGCCAGCCTCACCAGCAGAGGGCAGCAACAGAGAGCCTAACAGCTCTGGATCTCTTGCACCAGGAGCAGGCTCAGGGGAGCATTGTGACATTCTGCTCAGCCCTGGATGATACCCTCGGAGGGGGCGTGTCTGTGGGAAAGACCACAGAGATCTGCGGGGCCCCTGGTGTTGGAAAGACTCAGCTGTGCATCCAGCTGGCTGTGGATGTGCAGATTCCTGTGTGCTTTGGAGGTCTGGGAGGAAAGGCGAAGTTTTCTGGAGTTTCCGGAGGCGTGGGATCCATAAGCAACCGTTTATTAAGAGAGTAGTCAAACAGGCAGAGTTCGGCAACAACAGACTGAAATAGAGCAGACAAATCCGTAGGGGTAACAATAGTCCGGGCAAGAGGTCGAGGCAGGCGGCGATCAAAGAGAATAGTCCAGGCAACAGGCGAGATACAATACAAGGTAGGCGGCAAGGGTTCACTAAAACGATAAACAGTCCAGTCGGTAACGAGAAGGCAGTCCGTGAAGAAAACGCTCGGGATTGTTAGCATAGCCAAACAAAACTTCGCGAGGAAGCCGCCGGCGCGGCGTCCTAAAATGGGCGACCGGGGGGGAGTGACCCGGCCGACCCGGAACCGGAAGGCGGGGTCCCAGGTACGGGGTGATGGGAAGTGTAGTGTGTTAAAAGTCCGGGGAGGGTTCCCGCTGGCGGCGGTCAGAGGGAGCCACAGAGACCGCGTTTGTGACACCACACTTATTGGCACCCAATTATTGCAGTGTCCTTTATTCAAGATAACAGCTCTGTGTTTTCTTCTTTAATGCCTGAAGAGTTTGGAGAACACCTGACAAGAGATCAGAGACCATTCCTTCATACAGAAACTCTTCAGATCCTTTAGTTTCCCAGCTCCATGCTGGTGCTTCTTCTCTTCAGTTCACCTCACGCATTTTCTATAGGGTTCAGGTCAGGCAACTGGGACGGCCATGGCAGAAGCTTCATTTTATGCTCAGTGACACATTTTTGTGTTGATTTTGATGTTTGATTTGGATCACTGTCCTGATGGAAGATCCAACCACAGCTCATTATAGAACTTCTAACAGATGCAGTCAGGTTTACATTTTTTATCTGTTGGTATTTGCTAGAATCCATGATGCCATGTATCTGAACAAGATGTCCAGGACCTCTGGCAGGAAAATAAGCCCACAACATTAAAGATCCAGCAGTATATTTAACCGTGGGCATGGAGTACTTTTTGTTTGCTGCCAGAAAGCTCTTTTTTTTTGTTTCATCTGACCACAGAAGCCATTCCCATTTGAAATTCAAGTTGTGTCTGACAACTGAATATGCTGGAGTTTGTTTTTGGATGAGCAAGGAGGATTTTACTTAAAACCCTCCTGAACAACATGTGGTGACGTAGGGGATGTTTGAATTTTTTTTTTTTAGTCTTTTGGCCCCAAGACTCAACTAATCTCTGCAATTCTCCTACTGTGATCCTTGGAGAATCTTTGGACACTTAAACTCTCCTCCTCACCATGCATTAGGACGATATAGACACATGTCCTTTTCCAGGCAGATTTGTAACATCTTTAGTTTAATTTGAATTCTAATTATTGTCCTAATGATGGAAATTGGGATTTTCAATCCTTTAGCTCTTTTCTTACAGCCATTTTCTATTTTGTGAAGCTCAACAATATTGTTCTGCACATCAGAACTATATTATTTGGTTTTATTCCTTGTGATGGATGATTAAGGAAATTTGGCCTTTGTGCTCCTCATATTTATAATCCTGTGAAACAGGAAGTTATTGCTGGACAATATCATACTCCTAGTCATTCTAATGTGCTAAATAAATGCAAATATGAATGGGAATATACTTCAGAGATATTTTACTCATTATAATTTCTAAGGGTGCCAATAATTGTGCCCAACATGCATATGAGAAAAACATTTATTTCATAACGTAAGTTTCCCCCCACTTTTAATTGTTTTACTTCAATGAAAGCATTTTGTGAATTTTTTGAATACAAGATCATAAAGATAAACAAAGCAGATTTATTTTCATAGCCGTCTTTGCTCATATTTACCAAGGGTGCCAATATTAGTGGAGGGCACTGTACCCTAACCGGAACAAAAACAGTCCAGGCAGGGTAAGACAAGACAAGCTTTTACATTAAAAAGTATATAAATTGTATTATTTTTATCAAAATAACCGTTTCGCTAGATAAGACCCTTCTTTCTCAGCTGGGATCATTTACAACTGCATTTGGGATCGTTTGAAGCTGCATTTAAACTGCATTTTGGAACTTCAAAATCGGGGGAACCATGGCAGTCCATTATATGGAGAAAAATCCTGATTTTTTTCCTCAAAAAACCTCATTCCTTTATGACTGAAGAAAGAAAGACATGAACATCTTGGATGGGGGTGAGTACATTATATGTGAATCTTTGTTTTGCAAGTGGACTTAGGCAGTAAATTCTAGTGCTTGAAATGAGGTTAAAGCCTGTTTCCTCAAAGAGCGATAACTTATGTGATAACTAGCTTTAAAGCTTTAAAACTATGAAAGTTTAATAAATATTACAATTCTATGAGAATAGCAATGTCTGTTATTGAGTAAATAGCGAATAACATTATTATTCATTTGTGTGGCTGCTAATATATTTATTGTTATAGTTCTCTTTATACTTATTGTTCTTGGTGTAAACGAGCCTTTAATTTAAAGACACAACTTAGTAGTAGGCTTTAGCGTCAGACTAAACTAGTACACTGGCAGCATGCTAAAACTCTTAAAGGGGACCTATGCAAAAATCACTTTTTTTATGATGCCAATAAATCATAAACAGTCTCTCTGAACATGCGATTCTAAATTTCTCCCTATATACATGTCATCATAGGGAGAAATCCCACCCATTTGTGACAATTTCTGCCTTATTACCATAGACACAGCCCTGAGTGAGAAGCAGCAGTCCGCCATTGCTGTTTTCTTGCTGTAGTTGCAGGAGATAATACAATGTCAACCCCAAACACGCATTACAAGTGTTTTTTTGGGATGCATCAACAAACATAGAAGTCTCCTTAGACTCCCTCCATCTGAGCTGCTGAAGATACTCTGGTTACATTTCATATTCAAAAGAAATGTCCCAGTAAAAAATGGTAAAGTCCTTATATGTTTAGGGGTCACTACTAACGTTTTGTGTGTTTACGTCAGCTCCAGACAAAGTATCATGCACTTGTTTTCCAAATTGCCTTATTGAAAATGCTTCTTCGCACTCTGTAAGGCTAATGTTGCTAAAGCTACCATTGCCTTACCTGTTTTCACTGAAGCTGCCTTGACATGCTACCAGAATGATCGTAAATATGAATGTGGTAGTTAAAAATTGCATATGAAAGCAATGTGAAGTCACAATCACCAGTGGGACTTCTAAAGTTTGTAATAGCAAGCGATGACAACCGATGAGACCTGCTATGTCGTTATTGTTATCGTGCCGTGCTCCCCATCTGTGTAATCAATCTGAACAATCAGATAACTGACTTTTAAACTGATTCCCATTCGAACATATTAGGCTGAACACCGCTACTGAAAGTTTCTGACTTTTTCAGTGCGTGATATTGTCTTGTTTTGTTTTAGCCGGCTCTTGAAGCTCCACCCTCTTCTAAAAAAGGGTCTGGGAGTAACAGCTCATTTGCATTTAAAGGGACAGACACATAAACAGCATGTTTTGCCTAATACCTTAAAAGTGCCGATTTTAACAAGCTATACAAAATATCTTTAAACCTCCTTTATTTAAATCATAGCTTAAGGGAGAAGTCCACCTCCAGAACAACAATTTACAAATAATTTACTCACCCCCTTGCCATCCAAGATATTCATGTCTTTCTGTCTTCAGTTGTAAAGAAATTATGGTTTTTGAGGAAAACATTTCAGGATTTTTCTTCATATAATGGACTTCAATTGTGCCCCCAATTTTGAACTTTCAAAATGTAGTTTAAATGCTGCTTTAAAAGGCTCTAAACGATCCAAGCCGAGGAAGAAGGGTCTTATCTAGCAAAACATTAAAATATTCGAAAAATAAAAATTTGTATACTTCTTAAGCACAAAATCTCGTGTAGCACAGACTCTGGGATGCGCGTTCTTGAATAATTTGTTCATTTTGAACGGATCTTTAATGTGACTCGGGAAGAACGAGTCGTCTCAACATCCTATTAGGTTCTGTACTGGAATTAGTTCACCTGTTTCGAGTCTTCAGGTTTTTTCGAGTCGTTCGTTCATCTTATGGGGCTGTCACGTAATAAACGAATGACTCAAACCCCAAAAATTGTTAGATAAGAGGTGAGGTGAGCTAATCATAGACTAAAGACCCAGGTAAACAATAAATTAATCTTTTCTGTTTCTTATAGCATTACGGTTTTGTCTTGTTTGTGGTGTGATCAACATTTGTGTAAGCAGTAGATGTGTAAGGGAAGTAACACGTAACATTTTAATTATATTTTCCTAAAATGAACGAAATGACTCGAAAAAATTCGTTCATTTTGCTGAACAAGACTCAAAGGTAGAGAACGGCGAAAAACTCCATCTTATTTTCTCCTACAACTTTAGAATCGTCCAACATCATTGTAGCTTTTTGTTTGTAAACAGCGTTTGACTTACTTGCACTTTGTTAGTCTTTGCGCGTTTGCTTTGTAAACACTGGGTCTGTAGTTCCGCGTGACCTTTCGACGTGATTCAATAGTATGTAGTGTCGTGAACGCACATCCCAGAGTCTGTGCTACACGAGCTTTTGTGCTTAAAAAGTATACAAATTTTTATTTTTTGAAAAAAAATTACTGATTGTTTCACTAGATAAGACCCTTCTTCCTCGGCTGGGATCATTTAGAGCCATTTGAAGCCGTATTTAAACTGCATTTTAGAAATTCAAAATCAGGGGCACAATTGAAGTCCATTATATGTAGAAAAATCCTGAATTGTTCCTCAAAAACCATAATTTCTTTACGACTGAAGACAGAAAGACATGCACATCTTGGATGACAAGGGGGTGAGTAAATTATTTGTAAATTGTTGTTCTGGAAGTGGACTTCTCCTTTAAAAAATCTAGTCAGCAACTAATTATTTGGTCAGATGTTGGGTGACTAGCTGATCATCCTGGCCTACGTCAATCCTTCCAATTCATCCTCTTTTTCTTTCTTTTTTTCCCACAAGATTACTCTCTGACGTATCCTTAGCTAAACTATGCTTCCCAGCTATCTGTATTTTAACAACTCAGGACCTACAGTCAGAGGACAAGTCAGGAAAGAGACCCTGTGTAAACATCAAATGGCAGCTTTTAATTACCGCAATAAGGCAAAGTGTCCACATGCCAGGCAAAGGAGGAATAATAGATGGCACACATAAGTGAGGCCAGACACTACCCAGCTGCTAACAATAACACGCCTACTGATGAAGGAATGAGAAGCAATTACAATGAGATTCTCATATGAGGAAATCATACACTTGAATCAGCATCACAGGGGTCAGAGATCACACTTACTGAGACTGAGGCAGTATTCAAAATGGCATATTTCCCTACTACATAGCAGGCGGTTGTCCGAATTAACAGTATTCATTAAACAGTAGGAGAAAAGTATCCAGATGACCTGCTATTTCTGAAATGCGCACTTTGCTATCCAATGAGGCCATAGGAGAAGAGTTGCGAATCGACACAACAGTGCAGCGATACAACTGACACTGGTAGGTCACGTGACTGACAACATTTAAAGCACACGAATACATTATGAGTTTGCAATTCAAAGAAGATTCTGCTATCCCAGAATGCAGCAGTCTGGAGCCCTGTGGTTAGGCGTCTGTTTATATTAACCTCTAATCTGCTCTCCCTTGAGATAGGCCAAAGAAATAGGCCACGGCATGCACACACACACTCTTTCGTTGAAACGAAAACCAAACATGGAAATAAGCAATACTTTAATAGGTGGCTTCTTTGCCTTTCCTAGAATTCTCTTTGATTAAGTATCTCGGCAATATAAATACATAGACTGGAATTAGTGGGGCGGTGACAGTTACAGACAAATCATATGCCTGTTCTGTTATTACTTCAATAAAAGATGGCCGGGGTAGGGTAGGTTTTACTTGCTCAGCATGCCGTCTCATATAATGATTTTTAAAGGTCTGAGAGCATCAGTGTAAACAGCAGGCTGAGTGAAGAGACTCAGGGACTGTGACGTGGTGTGTTTGACTGACCTTTTCTGCTGTGAGCTCTCGGATCACACTCATCTGTCCGCGGAACTTGAAGAGCAGGGCCTCGAGGGCCATGTACTTCTCTTTCCACTCCCCACCTGCGCCTTCATCGCCCTCCGCCATGCCGTCACCCCTCAGGTCCTGCCACATCACGAAAACAGCATGAGACTTAAGGCACATAGAGCTTGTAGTAGAAGACCACTCAAGAAGATAAACTAATGAAGATAAGACCAAATGTAAATCATGCAGATGCAGGACTGGATGGGTGAAACTGCAAAACAATTATCTTGATTTTTCAGCCTTTTCACAATATTTGTAGGGCCCTGTGATTTCTGCAATGTGGAAAACATGGATGGATTCGAGGAATCCAGTCATAAACACTGAATTTACTGTATAACGGAAATGTCACGGATTTTAACAAATTTTGGATGAATAAATCAATGCGCGTGACTGAAATGCGCATGACCGTGACGCTCACAGTGTTTTCAGCCTCTGCGGCCACAATTTGAATACACAAGCACATAAACATAACCTCTAGAACTGTTCTGAGCACGAGCATTTTTTTAAAGGAAACTTTCGTCATATCATATACAAAAAAGAAACTTAAGGTCAAAATAAAACTTTAGTTTAACCTGAAGGAAGTGTGACAGACAAACAAACAAACAAACATAACAACAATAAAAAAATATTGTTTAATAGAATCAATTAATTAGAGGTGTTTTCACCTCTAGCAAAAAAATAATGAAACCATTAAAATGGTACTTTAGAAATTTGAAATTAACGGAAAATCCTGAACTTGGTAAAAATTAAAAAAAAAAAAAAAAAACTAAATTTGAAGGAAAAAAAAATCATAGGACCTAAAAATGCAATTTTTGTTAAACTTTTAATAAATTGCTGTTAAATTGTGCACGTTTCATGATTTCAATTAATTAGACATGCATTTGATTAATATTGTTAATTTAACCATTAAAAGTCTAGAAAAAAAAAACTGAAAAAAAAAGTAATCCCAAAAAATGAAAATGAAAAAAAAAAACAAAAAAACGGAATTTGAAAAAAATAAAAATAAATAAAATAAAAATAAAATAAAATAAAATAAAATAATAAATAAATAAAACAGAAAAAAAAAACTAAAATGATTTCACGGGGCCCTATATTTGAAATAAGTCTTGATATTTCTATATTTGCCATTAGGAAGGATCATTTTAACCACCCAGTCACATTTTAACATTGAAATGAGGATGAAATATTGTCAGTTGTTGTTTAATACTGGAAAATGTTGAAATAATGCTTAATGTTCATAAAAAAGTTAAAACTTACTTACAAATCATATATATATATATCCTTATGTTGAAAAGATGTAAAAACAACATTGCAATATCAATGTTAATTTCACTTGCCAAATTAACAAAAATGAAAACTGCCTTTCACGTTTTAGAAATCATCAGAAAATATATTTCAACTGAAAGTGTAAAACCTCAAAATTCCTCTTGTGAAAGCCATTTTAAAAATGGACATTACATTGCCGTGGAAATGGGACTTCAAAATCATATTACAAAATGTATTTGTTCATGAATTACAACAATTTAATTTCATTTAAGTTTGGATACTGCACTTTCACGTCTATGTTCAAAAAATGGGGGTGAAAGTTAAGGGGTTAAATGCAAGAACTAAACTGCAGTAAAAAAAAAAAAAAAATCCATTTGAAAATAATGTAATATATCCCCATATTTAACTACATGCATTACAGAAACATTGTAGTACATGAAAAATGTCAGACAGGGATTTCTGTGAAACGTTTTGTGTGATGATGAAAACGAATTGCTAAACCAGAGATATAATTCAGTTCACTAAAACTTACATTTTGAATTAATTTATTTATTACCTAAATTTGTTCAGTGACATGGTCTATAGGAAAAGTAATGGCCAAACAAACAAGTCAGCATGTGACTGACCTTTAACATCAAAATGTAAAAACAATATCAGTTGTTGTTTCAGTGGTGAAAAGCAGAAAGACAGACTGACACATCAAAATTTTGTTCTTTTAACATTTGGACAAAAGAACCTCCTCCTTTCTACAAAAATGTGCATCTTCCACAGTTTGACTTCTCACAGCTTCCCATGTTTCACAGAACTCATAATTACATTTGGACATGCATAGATGTAAATGAACAGTGCATATTCTGATGTTTATTTGATACAGAGTACAGATATATCTGAAATTTCCATATAGATGTATGACATCTGAGAACCTTTACAGCAGAGACATTATTGTTAGGAGAGTAAGGCAGTGAAAAATTCTTGATCTTGAATGGCTAAAGTAAGTGTTTGAGGGCCATGCAGGCAGAGCGTTTCTCAAAACCATTGTAGGCTAAGTTTATCATAGAGATGGTGGCAATGGACCTACGATGTACTTAGGTTGACGATGCTTTTGGGAAATGCGGCCCACCACTATAAAAACAAACTCTTTGAGCCAGCACTGATGCACTATCATCACACTTATCCATCATAAAAGTTTTAATTATGAAAAACACGTGTCAACTGATGCAAAACAGGTGGGGGAAAGCACAACAGCAAAGTGTGAGTGAACACATTTCACTACAACTTCACTACAACTCTTGGTTATAATAAGCTCTCATTATAGCATTGGCACGGGCATAAAGAGAGTGCATACATGTGTTGAGCTCAATTAAGCTGTCCTGGTAAGTAAGACTGAGGGTTTGAATCTCAACCAATGTGGATAAAAACAACATGTTTTACTGTGGAACAACCTCCTAAAGAGGGAAATTTAGGGAAAGTGAGCCAAAGTGGATAACAGGGTAATTAAATGTAGATCTAGAATTGTATACAAGGATTTGCACATAGAAGATCAGGAAGCTAATATGTACTGCCAAATGAGATTAAAATGCTCTCTTCCTAACCAGGATAAGTAGAAATAAATGTTAGCTTAAGAGGTCTCCAATATGATACAGTTGTGAATTACACTACTGAGACCAGGTATGAATTTCCATCTCAGGACTAGAAGGTAATCCACGTTCTGTCAGTATATAAGCTAAAATGATTCCACATAACATTATCTGTATTACATATACATTTTAACCTAAAATATTTATATATAAATAGTCTATAGGTGCATTATGTGTTAACCCAACTACGTACCAGTTAACTGCAGTTACTGACAGAATGATGATGCAATAGGTATATTTAGAGTTGTTTTCATGAAAATGAATAGAATATACAAAATAGAATTAATTAGTATTAACCGAATTTTAGTTATATCAAGTCAATTAATAGTGTATATTTCAAACGCATTCAATATATTTTAATAAGCCTTTCATTTTCAAAATCATTTTTAAAGTAATCAACAATAATCATAACAGGCTATATTTTTCATATTTCAAACCTGTTTTGATCTAAATACATAATAAAGCACTTATTTGAATATTTTAAAAAATTAAAAATAGAAGTGTTATATTTGAGTACTCTTTTTATCTTATTCCCTTTACCAAGAAGCATAAACAATACTTTTTTGTTAATAGTTAAAGATTTTATCCTTACCCGGCAGTCTGTCTTACAGTGCTGAAGATGACACTCTTTTCACACCATAATAAAAATAATATTCCGTGTTGTCGTAGTCTTTATTGCACTAATGACCTAATTATGATATAAAGAGCGACCGTTTTCTAGCTCAAAGTTTTCACTCCAGCATAGTCCTGTGGAAGTGGGCGGGATTCGAGGGCGTGCTTTTACGAGCACGTACAATCAAACTATTGTAGATGTGGTTAGGACGTTTTTTTATAAAACGGTGATGTCATGAATGATTGACTTTTCGTGGACCAATCACGCATCAGAAGTTCTGCGCCTGAACCAATCATATTTGAGCTGGGCGGTCTTTCAGCGCGATTCCGGAATTGACGCGTCACACGTGTATGTTATGTTGCTGTGTGAATACTTATTTTTACATGTAGCATTGAACTTTTTCACCGGCACCTGCTTTGTTAGAAAGGTATGACAGTATATTTTCATGTCTCAGAGTGTTTTGAATGTGTAGTAGAATGGGGTGTTTGGTATGCAGGAGAATGTAATGTAAATAGCTGCAGGAAACAGTAACGTGACGAGCACTAGGTAACACTAGTTTGAGCCAGAGCTGTTAAAACTTAAGCTCTGCAGTTGTTTTGTGATCTTATACAATTAATTTATGATACACATCTGCAGTTGTTGTTATGTCTCAGATCTAGTCATGGTTGTAAAGAAGAAAACACCTAAAGTGGAAGCTGTGGCTTTGGATGATGTCAAGCTCAAGAGCCTGACCGGTGAGTGACAGACATTAGCTTTTAGTTGTTGTGCAGTAACAGTAAGTTTACAGTAACATTTATTTTCTATCTTTTTCTTTCAGATTCCCTGTCTGTGGAGGGGGATAGTCGGGCCACAGAGCTTGCACAGGTCCTGAAGGATAGTTTGTCATCTTCTGATCCGGTTGAGCAGATCCAGCTCGTCTCTAAGGTTGGCCCACATCACATTCATCTTAAGGATCTTGACTGAAATACACTGAATGTAAAAGCTTAGCATTTTTTAATTCAACGCTTTGTATGTTGACTGCAGGCAGGCTTCCTGTTGGAGCAGTTGAAAGAGGATGAATCTCCTATGGGTCCTTTACTCCAGGCCTCCCTGAGCACACTAGCGTTCCTGTTTACCACACTGCCAGCTAAGAACCCTCTAAAGAGAGCCGTAGCAAGGTTAAAAGTTCCCACATTTTGCTATCATTCATAAAACAAGACAATAATTCTTATTTGAAAAGGATTGACTTCTGGGTGCTTTGTTTACATGTATTTATCTAGTTAACACTCTGGCATCATCTTTTTTTTTTTTCTTTATTAGTGCACTAGGTAGTGGCCCAGATTGGCTGCAGGAGCAGACGGTTGGATGTCTGTCTGAGAGCCTGTCTTCCTGTCTCTCCTCTGCAGGCACAGATCACTACTCACACTTAACAGATAGCATCACTTCCTGCCTGGATGGCTTTAAAATTGGTATGTCTAAGTGATGTAATTTTAGAAACAAGGATGCTTTAACTAGAAGTGGCACTAAATAAAGGTTGTGCTTTTAAACTTCACTACACTGCCAAAAGTGTAAAAAAAAAAAAATTGCTAAAAATACAGAAAATACAGAACAACCTGTGAAATTTACAGTATAAAACTGTAAAACAAAACAAGAAATTTTAATTTTATGAAAATTACAATACATTATAATGTATAAAAGATTCCTATTTTAAATAAAGGTTGTGCTTTTAAACTTCACTACACTGCCAAAAGTGTAAAAAAAATAGCTGAAAATACAGAACAACCTGTGAAATTTACAGTATAAAACTGTAAAACAAAACAAGAATTTTTCATTTTAAATTAGTAAATTCAACAACGGACACTGCTACTAAAATCTGTTTCCTGCCTTTAACATAGACTTACAACCACCATAGTAATGGTGGTAATAGATGAAGAATAATGAAGAAGGTCATCATAAGGTCATCATTTCACAAGCTGAAGTATTTAGTAGCATACAGATGGTGCACAGTCATTTATGCAAACACAAAACACCATAATGGTAGCACATTGGACACTTAAATAATGCAGTTAACGTTCATTAAACAATAGAAGTTTTAGCATAAAACCCAAATGTGCAGAACTGATAACAAAATGTATAACATTTTTTTTTTTTAGACAAAATACTTTCAAAAGTGAAATTCAACAGTGAATTCTGGGAATAACAGTTTACAGTTTTTGACTGTAAATTATACATTGCTTTGTTGTTTACTTCTAAAAACTGTACAACTGACAGCATTTAATTGTAAAATTACATGAAATGTCCATTTAGATATTTTACAGTTTTTTCCCTGTATATAGTATGGGAACTTACTGTTAAAGGAGAACTCCACTTCCAGAACAACAATTTACAAATAATTTACTCACCCCCTTGTCATCTATGATGTTCATGTCTTTCTTTCTTCAGTCGTAAAGAAATTATGTTTTTTGAGGAAAACATTTCAGCATTTTTCTCCATATAATGGACTGATATGGTGCCCCGATTTTGAACTTTCAAAATGCAGTTTAAATGCGGCTTCAAACGATCCCAGCCGTGGAAGAAGGCTCTTATCTATCATAACGATCGGTTATTTTAATGAAAATAATACAATTTATATACTTTTTAATGCCAAATACTCATCTTGTCTCACTCTTCCTGGACTGTTTTGTTCCGGTTCATGACAGTTAGGGTATGTCAAAAAACTCCCATCTCATGTTCTCCCTCAACTTCAAAATCGTCCTATATCGCTGTTTTACCTTTTTTGTTAAGGGTGTTTGATCCTCTTTGCATGTTCACTTTGCAAAGACTGTGTTGGTACTTCTGCAGTGATGTAGGATGATTTTGAAATGATTTTTGAAGTTGAGGGAGAAAATACGGTCTGAGTTTTTCGACATACTCTAACTGTCTTGAGCCAGAATACACAGAGTGAAGGACTGCAAGGCAAGATGATCGTTACGCTAGATAAGACCCTTCTTTCTCGGCTGGGATCGTTTACAACTACATTTGGGATCGTTTTGGAAGTTCAAAATCGGGGCACCATATCAGTCCAATATATGGGGAAAAATGCTAAAATGTTTTCCTCAAAAAACATAATTTCTATACGACTGAAGAAAGACAGACATGAACATCTTGGATGACAAGGGGGTGAGTAAATCATTCGTAAATTGTTGTTCTGGAAGTGGACTTCTCCTTTAACCTATTAACATTTTTTTTTTTTCTTTCCTGTAGTGTTTTTGCAATATTTTACAAGTTAAAGTACACTCATGTTTTACAGTGTATTTATTCAAAGAATCCTGGAGAAATTATCACAGTTTCCAGAAAAATATTAGGCAACACAACTGTTTTCAGCATTGATGATGATAATCAGAAATATTTCTTCAGCAGCAAATCAGCATTTCAGAATGATTTCTGAAGGATCATGTGACACTCAAGATTAGAGAAAAATGCTGAAAATTCAGCTTTGCATTACAGGAATAAATTATATTTTTAAATGTATTAAAATAAAAACAATTCACACTTTTTTTTTTTTTGATCGAGTAAATGCATTCTTGGTGAGGTAGTGTGTGCACTGTAATGCATTTTAAAATTGTTCTGCTTGGTTTACAGGTGAGAAATGTGTTCAGCGCTTGCTAACAGAAGGTTAGTATACAAGTTAAATCCTTTTATGGCATATTGCGACTTTCTCTGCTGTGCAATTTCAGACACTGTTTTTTTTTTTTTTTTCCCCCCCTCTCATAGTCCTCCAGTTCTTCCAAAGGACTTTGAATTATTATGTGGAGCAGAACAGGTAAACTGTTTACTATTGTATGCATGGACCCAGGACCCAGAATTCATGTAACATGGTTCTTTCTCTTATCTGCAACATGTTTTATTGTTGTGTATTGACATTCGATGTGTCGTTCAGGGGTCTGGCTGGTCGTCATGTGGCTCAGGCTCAGCTGATGCAGTCGTGTCTGGCAGCGGTGAAGGCCTCAATGCTGGTGGTTCAAAGATCTCAGGAACCCATCAGTACTGCAGTACTTTCAGCCTCAGATAACCATTCTGAACTACATCCGGCTCTCAGTGGACTACTCAACTGCTATACATGCATCTTGACTGATGGTAAGGCGAAGACCCTTTGTTCTTCAGATGCAATTTGACATTCAGTGCTTTTTTATTTATTTACACCTTTTTGTATACTGTATTTATTACTGTAGATTTTTTTGTGTTACATTTAAGTTCTTGTCTTTTTTCCATTTAGAGGAGTTTGTTCAGACGGTCCAAAGCACTGCTGGAATGGCTGTTGTTTTGCTCATCAGATCTGTTATGGGAAATGGAGATGATGTACCTGTCATAGTAAGTTGGCGTTTGCTTCATCCCGGAAGTGTAAAGTTAACATTGTAGATCTTGAGCTGCATTTGAACCCATTCCTGTCTGTGGAAGTGCTGTTAATTGTAAAGTGTGTTTTTAGGTTGCAGGTCTCTTGCGGTGTTCAGTGGATACAGGCAGCCTCGCCCCCCAGTGGCTGAGACGGAGCTGCGCAGGTCTGTATGACAGCAGCAGGCCTGCAGCCGTGGCTCTGTATCTGAGTCATGGAGCTCTGGCGATGCTCAGCTGGAGAGGAAAGACTCTCGGTCCACAGGCCGAGAAACTGCTGCTGCTCATACCTGAAGTGCTCCTGTCTCTAGATACAAGGTACTTGAAGTATATCGAATGCATTCACAATAGACATGCAAAACTACAAATTTTAACAGTTGACAAGTCAGAGGGTTGTCTGAATGAGAAATTGTTTGCAAAATTAAATAACTGCCACTTGCTGCAGTCTAAAGAAATATTATGTAGTTTCTATTAAGTTGACAGTAGAATTTTTTTTTTCTCCACACAGTTATTTGTATATACTAAACTGATGAACATTTTCTCTTCAATTTTATATGCACTACCTTTCAAAAACGTGGAATCAGTAAGGTTAAAAATGTTTTTGAAAGAAGTTTCTGCTCACGAAGGTGAGATTTATTTGATCAAAAATACAGAAAAAAACAATAATATTCAGAAATTTTATTACAGTTTAAAATACCTGTTTTCTGTGTTGATATGTCTTAAAATATTTATTCCTGTGATGCAAAACTATTTTTTTTTCTTTCTTTTTTTTTTTGTATCATTACTCAGTTCTTCAGTATCACATTATAGTTTGGAAATCATTCCAAAATGATGATTTGCTGCTCAAAAATAAAAACAACAATTAAAAATCAAACAAATAAATAATTAAAATAAAAAATGGAAGTAAATAAATAAATAAATAAATATATATGTATTCTTATTCTTATTATAAATAATTATTAATTATTATTATCAGTTGTTATCAACTTAAAAATAGTTGTGCTACTTAATATTTACTGTGGAAACTGTGATACATTTTCTTTTGATTAATATTCCTTGAAAAAAGTTCAAAAGAACAGCATTTATTAAAATAGAAATCATTTTTTATGTAATAATTATTTTTACTGTCAACTTTTCAATTTAAATCATTCATGCTGACAGTTGAAATTATTTATAAATATTAAATAATTTTGAAAAATACTGAAAAACAGTAGTGTTTTGAACTGTGGTGTATATTTTATTTATTTTGGACTTTTTCCACAATAATATTTCTGAAGCTGCATTACTGTAAATATTGTGCATATTTACAGAGCAAGCTAAAAGTGGCAGCAAATGAGAAACTCCCTTAAAAGACACAATATAAACCATAGGTCTTCAACCCTGCTCCTGGGGATATATATGTAATATGTACGTGTGTGTATGTGTGTGTATGTATGTATGCGTGTGTGTGTGTGTATATTTGAATCAACCATTTTTATGTTGCAAGGAAGAAAAGATATTTCTAATTTTAATAGTATTTTTCTTTTCACATTTATTTCTATATTTATGATGTTTTTTTTTTTTTACTCTCAGATAAGTTGCATCACTAAATTCATCCCCTAAGTCACATTGTACTACTTTTCTTAGTTCATTTCTAAGTTGATCAGCCTGAATTTCCATTTGAACTGCTCTCTGACATGAATCTCTGTCTCTCAGAGTGAAGGAGTCCAGTACGGTGATGGTAGTTGCTCGGGTTTTGACTCTCTGGAGTGGAGCTGCGGTCGACTGTGTCCAGGTGGACACTTGTCCCTCTCTCCTTCGCTCGTCTCTAGTCGGCGGCTCTCCTCTAATCGCACGCCTTCACCACCACATCTACGCTCACTGGGAGCACCCGCTGGACGGGGTTCGCCACCAGACGCGCTCCATGTTCCAGAACCTCCTCACGCTCCACCAGCACTGCAGCGACCACAAGTCCGATCCCACCAGTGACCCTTACATTACCCAGCTCACCCGGGACCTTCTAGCACTGGAGTGGCATATGAAAGGAAAGTACGGGACACTTGGCTGCTTGGTGGAGCATTTAGGTACGGAGTATCTGCTCAAGCTTGATGGTGGACTGCCGTCCAGGCTACTGAGTCTGATGGGGGATCAGACGATGGCACCGTATGCCAGCGACCTTCTGGAGAAGCTGTTTGTCAGCCATAAGACCCAGTTGTGTGCCCGGTTTAGGGATGGGGATGCGTGGATAGATGGGTGGCATGAAGTATGGGTGAGGCCTCTGCTGCAGGTACTGTGCACAGCCCGATTGGATCAAACCACTTATATACTGGACTACTTCCTGCCTAAATTGCTACGCTGCAACCCCTCTAGCCTTAGCCACATGGTACAGGCCCTGCAGGAGATGCTGACTTGCACAGAGGGTAAGAAAGATTTTTATTTATTTATTTATTTATTTTAATTAATTAATTTCAGCAAGGACATTTAACTGATCAAAGTAACAGTACAGAGACATTGAATTTTTTTTTTTTTTTTCAAATAAATGCTGTTTAAAAAAAAAGGAAGGAAGCTTTACAGAAAATAAATACATTGTTATAATTTGTTATTATTATTATTATTATTATTATTATTATTATTAAATGTATTTATTATTTATTTATTTGTATTTTCTGTAAAGTGACAGTACAGAGACATTATAATGTTGCAAAAGATTTTTTTTATTGCAAATAAATGCTGTTGAAAAAAAAATAAAAAATTTCAATAACATTGTTCCAAGGTTGCTTTACAGAAAATAAATAAATTGTTGTTATTTATTATTATTATTATTATTATTATTATTATACCATTGATATAATTATTAAAATATTTTATATCTAATTTTATATATATATATATATATATATATATATATATATATATATATATATATATATATATATATTTATTTATTTATTTATTTATGTATGTATTTTTTTTTTTTCTGTAAAGCTTTTTGGAACCATGTTATTGAAATATAGAAATATAAATGAATGAATGAAAGAAAGAAAGAAAGAATTGTTTGTTTGTTTGTTTATTTATTTATTTATTTATTTTCAATAGCATGCTTCCAAGTAGGGCTGCAGAATTAATCGAATTTCTAATTGTGATTACAGTTACAGATGCCACATTTCAAATTGTTCAAAGGCACAATTACAAAAAAAACAAAACAAAACAAAAAATCCTTACATTTACATTATTCTGCTTTCTTAAGATATGTGTGTGAGAGAGAGTGCATTTTTCCTACAGGTTATCTTAAGGGTTTTTTTTTCTCATTGTTTTAATTTTTTAATTTTTACTTTTTTTTATATTTAAAGAAGAAACTATAAATAAAAATGTGGCATGCAGTTGCTTCAAACAATGGTATAAAGCTATTCAAAACATCATTCAATGTAAATGTGTAATAATCATAATTATTAATTGCAATTACAATTGAATAATCAATTAATCGACGATTATGATTTTTGTCATAGTTCCAAGGCAGGTGGACAGAAAATAAATGGATCAATTATTAAATATTATTTATTTACGTTGAAACCGATGATAGAAAAAGAAATACAGTAAAATAGTCTGGGAAAACACTGCTTATCACTAAATAAACTCAAGAAAGAATGAGCTTAAATTTTTACAATAATAAGGAGTATTGTATAAAACTTTATTGTTTTTTTATAAGTGTTAATTGTGTTTGTTCCTCAGGATCAGCTGGCAGCAGAGGTGCTTTGGGGGCTCTGATGACGTGTCTGCGTGCCGCCCGGTCTCAGGGTGTTCTCAAGTCTGTGGAGGAGGAATTATGGGGTGGCCTGGTGCCACTCCCACTAATGCGACAGGCTCTGGTGCACAAACATGATCAGGTAAATGGGAACAACTTTATATTTAACACTAAACCTTAATTAATGTCTGACATGCCAAATTGTATCATTTCTATAACACAAAGGTAAATGAAGGCTGTCTGTATGAATTCAGGTGCGAATGGATGCTCTAGGTTTGGTTTGTGAGAGCCATCGCAGCACGGAAACACTGTCCAGACAGGAAATAGAGCTGATCCGCCACTTCCTGCCCTTTAATCTAAACAGTCAATCACCAGGAGTCAGACAGCAGACTGTCAGTCTGTTAAAGAAGGTAAGAAGCGATGAAGAGATTTGATTGGCCAGAGGACATTGGAAGTGTGTTCTGATTGGCTCGGATCTGTTGTGGTATGTTGTCAGCTCTTGTGTAGGGTGAAGGACAGTGCTCAGCTGCTGCAGAAGAAACTGGACCATCATGACAACCACAAAGACCAGCAAGTCCTCAACATGTACCAGGTAGAAGTCCTGCACATGAACTGTAACTGGTGGAATAATATTTACACTGACCAAAATTATAAAAGCAACAATTTTGTTTTTGCCCACATTTTTCATGAGCTGAACTCAAAGATCTAAGACTATTTCTGTGTACACAAAATGCCAATTTCTCTCAACTATTGTTCACAAATCTGTCTAAATCCGAAAACCAGTCTGTATCTGGTGTGACCACCATTTGCCTCACGCAGTGCAACACATCTCCTTCGCATAGAGTTGATCAGGTTGTTGATTGAGGCCTGTGGAATGTTGGTCCACTCCTCTTCAATGGCTGTGCGAAGTTGCTGGATATTGGCAGGAACTGGAACAAGCTGTTGTATACGCCGATCCAGAGCATCCTAAACATGTCCGGTGAGTATGCTGGGCATGCAAGACCTGGGATGTTTTCAGCTTCCAGGAATTGTGTACAGATCCTTGCAACATGGGGCCGTGCATTAACATGCTGCAACATGTGGTGATGGTCATGAATGAATGGCACAACAATGGGCCTCAGGGTCTCGTCACGGTATCTCCGTGCTTTCAAAATGCCATCAATAAAATGCACCTGTGTTCATTGTCCATAACATACGCCGGCCTGTACCATAACCCCACCGCCACCATGGGCCACTCGATCCACAACATTGACATCAGGAAACCGCTCACCCACACAACGCCATACACGCTGTCTGCCATCTTCCCTGTACAGTGAAAACCGGGATTCATCCGTGAAGTGCCGACGACTAACTGCAGTCAGGTCGAGACTCCGTTGTGAGGCCGGTTGGTTGTACTGCCAAATTCTCTGAAACACCTTTGGAGATGGCTTGTGGTAGAGAAATGAACATTCAATTCATGAGCAACAGCTCTGGTGGACATTCCTGCAGTCAGCACGCCAATTGCACGCTCCCTCAAAACTTGCGACATCTGTGGCATTGTGCTGTGTGATAAAACTGCCCATTTTAGAGTGGCCTTTTATTGTGGCCAGCCTAAGGCACACCTGTGCAATAATCATGCTGTCTAATCAGCATCTTGATATGCCACACCTGTGAGGTGGATGGATTATCTCGGCAAAGTAGAAGGTATCACTAACACAGATTTGTGAACAATATTTGAGAGAAATAGGCCTTTTGTGGTCATACAAAAAGTCTTAGATTTTTTGGTTCAGCTCATGAAAAATGGGGGCAAAAACAAAAGTGTTGTGTTTATAATTTTGGTCAGTGTACGTTATTATTTGAGTTGGGGAATCAGTATTTGGTTGGTTTAGACATGTCTAGATTTATTTTTTTTGATGTCATAGATTTTTTAAAAAAATATTTATTTTCTTTTTTTAAACGAGAAATAAGAAAGGATAAAAAATATGTGACCCAGGACCACAAACCACAAAAAATTAAGTTTTGATACACTGTGTGCAGAATTATTAGGCATGTTGATATTCTGGTCATATTTTTTTTCCAAACACATTTTACCAATTCCAAACCACATCAGTCTTAATAACTACTGTCAATTTTGTATTTAATCATTTATATGTGATATATAATTGTCCGTGAAGGCAGGAAATGAAAAACTTCTTATATTCAGGTGTGCAGAATTATTAGGCATGTTTTCTTTTACAGATAAAATGAGCCAAAAAAAGATATTTAACCCAGACTGAAAAGTCCAAATTATTAAATGCCCATGAGAAGAATGCAATACTAATGCAATACAAGAATTTGCAAAGTTAAGGCCTGACCATTGGACAGCGAAATGCTTGTTCAGTCTGCATGGTCAGAAAAAACAGGTGGAGAAGAAAAGATGCATGTTAACTGCAAAAGAATTAGAAATTAAGGTGAAGAATTAGGTGTGACACCATCAGGAACCGTTTCCTGTAGTAAAAACTTACTGGCAGTTTTTAGAAGATGAATTCTTGAATCAGAGGTACAAGAGGATGTGATGCTTGTCCTTCAAGAGTCACTCTCAACTTATCTGTCTATAAAGCCTATAAAAAAACTGTCTTCATGTATTTCACAACACGTCAGCTTGTTATTCTTATTAAGTCAGGGGCATTTTTTAGGATTTTTTACCAAGCAAAGTCTCTGAGAACCTGACACATTGCACTTCTGAAGACTCCAGGTAGGTTGCAGTTCTGGAAAATGGTGGCGCTGGAGAACTGGAAACGGTTCCTGATGGTGTCACACCTAATTCTTCACCTTAATTTCTAATTCTTTTGCAGTTAACATGCATCTTTTCTTCTCCACCTGTTTTTTCTGACCATGCAGACTCAACAAGCATTTAGCTGTCCAATGGTCAAGTCTTAACTTTGCAAATTCTTTTATTGCATTAGTATTGCATTCTTCTCATGGGCATTTAATAATTTGGACTTTTCAGTCTGGGTTAAATATCTTTTTTGGCTCATTTTATCTGTAAAAGAAAACATGCCTAATAATTATGCACACCTGAATATAAGGAGTTTTTCACTTTCAGCCTTCACGGACAATTATATATCACATATAAATGATTAAATACAAAATTGACAGTAGTTATTAAGACTGATGTGGTTTGGAATTGGTAAAATGTGTTTGGAAAAAAAATATGACCAGAATATCAACATGCCTAATAATTCTGCACACAGTGTATAGGGAAAGTGATCTGCTATTAATACAGCAGATGTATGGGTATTTTAGTTTTGAAACTTGAGGGGGAAAAATGCCACAGGACTGAATTTGGTTAATAGGAAAGTACTTGATTATGTCTATATATATATGTACTGTATGATTAATGCCAAAGGTGAGGAATGTTACTGTACTAGCTGATTTTAACTGGGATCTAATTCTGTTTTGGTAAATGTGTAGTTTTATAATATTGTGTTTTAATATTATGTAAATATGTAAAATTATTTATTTACAATAAACCTTTACATTTAGTGTAATGCCTTTAAGAAAAACAGCACATTAACAAATGATGTGCAATTAAAATACAAAGCACATTTTTGTTTTGTGGGGGAAAGAAATGAATGCTTTTTAAATTGAGTAAGGTTTTAATTTTGTTACACTGTAAAAAAAAGTATAAAACACAATTTGTTGAGTCACCCTGCTGCCTTAATTTTAAGTTCAGTCAACTTGAAATGTTAAGTTGTACTAAGTGAGAGATTTCTAAGTTGACTAAACTAAAAAGTTGGTTTGTTAAACTTAAAAGCTGGGTTTGTTACTCAGCTACCTTAAACTTTTAAGTTGAATCAACTCAAATATCTAAGTTGTCACTTAGTACAACTTAACATTTTAAGTTGACTAAACTTTTTTGAGTTGACTGAGCTTAAATATTTAAGGCAGCGGGGTAACAAATTATTTTAAGCTGACTTAAATTGTTTTTAACAATGTATTAAAATTTTATAGCAGTAACAAATGTTTTTTTTGAGCAGCAAATCAACATATTAGAATGACTTCTGAAGGATCATGTGACACTGAAGACTGGAGTAATGATGCTGAAAATTTAGCTTTGATCACAGGAATAAATTACATTTTAAAATGTATAAAAACATAAAAGTTATTTTCAGTTGTAATAATATTTCACAGTATTACTGTTTTAATAAATGTGCATTAAATTATATAATGTAACATTGACATTATATACCAAACATTGTATTTACACATTTTTTTCTTATATGCTAATTACATGCAAATGATTATAGTCTGTTCAAAAAAACATTATTTTTATTCACATCATCACTGTCCATTAATAACTAAAAGCACATCCCCCCTGCAGCTGTGAGAAGCACAAAGGGGAAAAACAAAAACCACAAACCCTGTGTGTATAAGACTAGACGCTAGAATTGAGCACCATTAAGATTTTAATGATATTCGTATCTACTAGAGCATTTTAAAAGCCACTATTACAATATATTCATGCTCATCCATGTAGAGAACAGAAATGGAGTAATGCAGTAATTTTTTTTATCATAACTGGAATCTCAAGGTTTGTTTGAGGTTGTTTTGCAATGTGGTGCTCATTGCATTTGAGGTTGGCCACCTAAAGTGAAACGTCAAATGTGCAAATAAAAACAAACAGCAGTCTAGCCTCATCGAGAGAATGTGTTAAAGTAGTGGTTACTGAATGGGTGAGGAACAGATGCAACAAACACATTACCTTACTTCCTCATCTGCTCTGCCATCGTCGACTTCTGCGTTGCTGTTCTGAGGGTAAGTGTCTTGCTTTATTGTCTTATTAGGTTGTTCATTTCCTCACGATTAAGTAAACAAATGTTTACATTTTAAATGCAAAATGTGTTGTAAAAGAAAGCTGAAATGAACCATGCATGTACACACACAGTAGTTTGTGGCTTGTTTGGTACTTTCAAAAGAGCTACAAAGAGATAAAGTTAGAGATGCATGAAGTGCTGCCAAGTGAAACTAAAGGAATGGAACGAGGATTTATAAAATACATTTACTTATACACTGGCCTTTTTAATAGTGTTTAACACTGTTACGTACTCAAACTGTAAACTTATATAACTGGCAACGGTACGTTAATGCATTAACTTGCATCAGCTAACAATGTGCAATAGATTTGTACCATATTTAACTTTGTTAAGTTGATAGTAAATATAGAACAGCTCATTCGTTAATGTTAGCTCAGGTCATTTACATAATGTTAACAGATACAACTTTGAATTTAATAATGTATTGGTAAACATTTGAGATGAACATTAGGATGACTAGGATTAATAAATGTTAATAGGCTAATGAACTAAACACAACTTTACTGTAAATCATAACGGAACAGAAAATCTTCAATGTTTACTCAACCTCATGTCGTTTTAAACCTGTAAAACTTTTTTTCTCTTCTTCTGTGGAACAAAAAATATTTTTAGTAATTTACTTACTGAAGAAATGGACGTCAAAAGAAACGAAAACTCTTTGGTTAAAAACATTCTTTAAAATATCTTACGTTTCACAGAAAGTTGTACAGATTTGGAACGACATGAGTAACTTAAATTCTTACAGATTTTCCATTTTGAACTCTCCTTTTAAAGCAAAGCTTTTTAAGTAATTAGCCTACTAATGAATGTAATAGCTGAAAATGATTTAAAGTAAAATCAATGTAAACAAACAGGCGTTTTAAGATTTATTTTTGGCATTTTCGCATTTATTTTTGATAGGACAGTATAGCAATGACAGGAAACGAAGTGGGAGAGAGAGAGAGAGAGAGAGAGATAGAGAGAGAGGGGGGTATTGGGCAAGGTCCACGAGCTGGGACTCGAACTCGGGACGCCCAGAGAGCAGCCGCGCTTTATATCCAAACACGCGTTTCTAATGGTTAAAACGTTCTTTAAAATGTAGCACTGACTTGAACTAACACAAAAACAATGCAGATGACTTTCGTATACATTAAATAACTTTATCACTCTTATCTTCAAGTTTGTTTTCTCACTAGAAAACCTGACGATGAACACCACAGTCAGCAACAGCAACAACACCAGCTCCGCAGCCAACAACACAACCAACTCGACTTCAACAGAAGTCCACCTCACCGAGCCCTACAGGGTCGCCCTGATCATTATCTACGCTGTGGTGCTTCTGGTGGGAATCACAGGCTTAACTGTCATGATGAGCTTGTTAAAAACCAACATTCGCTCGTTAACCACCATCGCCTTTCTGAACTTGATGGTCACACACTTTATTTTCTTGCTCACCGTGCCATTCAGAATCTACTACTACGCGACAGAAACATGGAAGCTGGGTCCGGGATTCTGTAAACTGGTCAGCGCCATGGTGCACATCCACATATACATGGTGTTTACCATCTACTCTATTCTCCTCACGATTCGCTTCCTGCAGTTTTACAAGAAAACGAAGCGGACTGAGTTCTACCGGCGGCTGCATGGACTGGGCGCTAGCGCTCTAGTGTGGTGCATCCTGTTAATTATCATGCTACCCGTCGTGTTCATACAATACGGAGACAATGCACCAGAAAAACAGTGCTTCAAATTCGGGAACTTAGTACGTGAGAAGAGCTATGTCCGCGTCCTAAACATAATTCTGTCCATCTGTATTATCACCGTGTCCTGTGTGCAAACCTGCATCCAGGTGATCATCCTGCGCACAATGATACTCAAGTACGGACCGGCCTGCCGCTCCCAGCAGGAATTTTGGGTCCAAATAAAAAACCTCAGCTTTGTACTCATCATGCTCACCTGCCTGGTACCGTACCACCTTTTCAGGCTACAATACATAAATCACCATGAAGACCTTCATCAGATAAACGAAGTGTTTCTGGCTATCACTGGGCTTACGTGTTTCGACATGCTGACCTTCACAGGGAAGAACATCTGTAGAGTGTGTTGGACCTAAAGCGGATAAATACTGTAGCCTAGACTCTATTTTCCACATCACTATCAGTCAGGGACTGCAGACGTGAAGCTGGAAACCCTGTTATAATTATAATACGGACAGTGAAGGTAAATGAACATCAGCCTTGGCCAACTCTAGCCTATGTGCTAGCGGTATTTTGCGTCAAAATACCATAGTAGTTACTACAGTTTTTGTTAACTCTGGCAGCTGTGTCTCTGAAAGCTTTTCATCACATTGTCTGAATGCGCTTGCAAAAAGCAGGCCTATGTTATGTTATTTTATTGATAATGTAAATTCTAGTACCATGATACATTACCATATAGCATGGTATATATCAAAGTAACATAGTATTACTACATTATGTCTGAAGTGAAAAGGTATTTTGTTATCATGGTATTTAAGTCTTTCTTAAAAAGTACTTATATCAATGACGTTTGTTTTGATATCTGTACTGTATACATCCCTGATAGCACACGTACATCTCGGAGACATCTATTTGACGTCTGCATTTACATCTGCAAGATGTATTTTTTACGTAGTTTGCTCATCTGCAATACATCTATTGGACGTTTCCTATCAGATGTCAAATAGAGGTCTATTAGATGTCTTTAAGATGTTTATGATTTAGAATGCATGTAAAACTGACATCTTACAGACGTCTGCCAGACATTTATACACAGCAGATGCTTTCCAGATCAAGAGATCTTTAACAGACATCTTGCAGACGTACATGTGCTATCTGGGATGCTTTTGAGGAGATAGAAGAGCAAAATATATTTTATATAAAGGGTTGATTTGATAAATTGTTTATTTAACCTATCAAAACAATAACTGAACTAATATCTACAGATTGCAGCTCAATGGATTTAAGGCTTACATTCTCAGAGCTGGGTAATGTTCTGGCAAAAGTCTCTCAAATTTATAAATAAACGTTCTTTCAGTGACAACAACACGTTCGTTCAATAGTTGTGCACAAAGCATTAGAGTCATCGTTCATGGAAGTTTTTTCTAAAACATGTTTCAGAACGTTCAGGGAACTTTCAAAAGTAATCTAGAACGTTCCCATAATGATAAAATGGAATGTTCACTTATTTTTCTTTCCACTAATGTTCACGTAACCAAGAAAAAAATGTTTTAAACATTAAAAAAAGGACGTTTTGAACATTCAGAGACCAAAGTGTTCATACCTCAATGGGAATTTGCTAACGTTGTCAGCACGTTATTTTGAGCTGGGGTGTGGTGGTGGCATCATGATGAACTAAAAATAACAAAACTCTATTTCTGAATTCTCTTTTACAGTATATCTCTCTAGAATTGAGGGTTTTTAAAAAAAAAATATTTAGCCTATAGCTCACGACGCAAGTAACAGAACGTCAGTTGGTTTTCTATTTGGGGACGATATTTATACTCATGCAGAAATTAAACCAATAGATGGTTTGAATATATCAGCTTTAAATAATGTCTTATGTTCAGTTATGTGACAAGACAATGACCAACCGATGTTCGACCTTTTTCAGAGAGAGGCGAAAATAGAG
Organism: Labeo catla; assembly: GCA_012976165.1. Classification (NCBI taxonomy): domain Eukaryota; kingdom Metazoa; phylum Chordata; class Actinopteri; order Cypriniformes; family Cyprinidae; genus Labeo; species Labeo catla. Next base: position 45,976 of record VONZ01000230.1, on the reverse strand, counting down.
ATTTGGCGCCCTCTTTTGATAAAATATGAGAACGTCAAAGACCCGCTCTGAGGTAGAAAGGTAAAACGATATTTCTATAAAACTAAGTTGAGCCGTTAGGGTTTAACCAGTGTTTATAAGCAGGCTTTTTACTTATTTTCTGAAAATACAAAAGTGTCCGTTACATATTTACGATATTATAAATTAAAAAGTTTCCCTTCTTGTCTTTAGGCTTTGTTTGTCCGTGTACTTCACGGCGTGGACCCACGCATAGGCAACACGATTCATGTCTTGTGTTTTATTGGGGCTAGTTACTGTTTAACATCTCCACCCAACTTTCAGTTTGTTTAGTAAATCGATCTAATGAGGCTCCCCCAACACCACCAAAAGTATTATCCAATGTGAGGCATTTGACATGTTAAACACTTCACTTGCTCTCTATAACAGCCTAAATATCATATTTATTAGCATAACATTTTGACACTTGTTCGTTTGGCTTTTGGTGGATTAATGCAAATCGTTGTTGGACGTGGAGAAGGTAAGACGAGATAGTTTTGAGTTGCGGTCATTGGAAGTGTGGGCCGGTAAAAGACAAAATTCCGTTAAAACGTTTATTCCTACCTTTTACCTGGTTATGTAGTCTTAAACAAGTCCTTGGTACTACATTTTGACGGTAAAGAAAGTATCGCTAGTGCAGATGTGACGTCAGCGTTCCTTAAATTAGGTTAGTTTTTTTCATATTGACAAATAGAAATGTATAGGTGAAAACGTACAGAATTTCCTTGTTTTCGTAAAATTTATGTCGAATAAGCAGTGCTTATTATACTATTATGTGTCATATTTTATAGCCAGTATTGCTGCAAAATGTTTTGATTAGTCAATTACCTTAGTATATTAATCATATACATTGTTTACATTAAAAATATACCTTCATTATTTCAGTTGCCTGTTTAGAAGTGACATTAATGTGCTGTTTTATACAGCACTAATGTACTGCCTTGATACTGAGAGTTTTTCATAGTCCTGGAGTGATATTTTATTTCCAAGCAATTCTAGTTTGACCTTGAATTTGTTTTACTGTTGAAGTGGTGTGATAGATTAGCTAGTAATGTGGAGAGGATTTTGCAACATGATTTTTCAATACAGTATTCATCTCTGCAAAGAGCTGATAATGAGGTGTAATGCAATCTATTCGTGAAATAGATGGGCTCCCCTATCAAAACTCTTATCACGTGAGCATTTGAGCACTTCCTCATTTAAAACATTGTTTGTTGGAGAGAAGTTAAACTGTAACCTGTATGATGTGGTCCTGTGCTTACTGAATCTAGCCTTAAGTCCATCAATATATTGAATTTTTTTTTTTCAAGTTTATTTTAATATTTATTTGTCTTTCTGGCTGTTGTTGTTGTTTTTTTGTGGCCTCAGTGATGCTATTTAATTTGACTCACTAGTTGATTAAATTGCACCACAAGGCAATTTAATGTGCAAAAATCCCTTGTAAAATAGCAAAGTATTTAATCAAAGTTTAATATTTTGAAATATATATATATATATACATATATATTAATATATAAACTCTTAAACTTATAGTTTACACTCATGTCCTTCCGAATCTGTATGCATTTCTTTCTTCTGGGATAAAAATTAAATAAATAAATGGAAATAAAATGAAATCCAACAACTTTGGACCCCATTGAGTTTCACTGTACATTAAAACAAACAAACAAACAAAAAAATAAAAAATAAAACAAACAAAAAAAAAAAACATTAATTTTTAAGTCTTTCCTGTTATGTTCCATAGAAAAAGGAAGTAATACAAAAAAAAAGAAAATCTGTATATTTCTTTACTTTGAAGAAGTAATGGAAATGGCAAGTCATTTTGAAGTAGAAAGACTAAAATGATATTTTTTGTAAAATCTACTTTTGTTTTATTTACATCTTTGAAAAATCTGTTTTACAGTGTAGGTTTGGAAGGAAATGAGGGCGAATAAATAACAGAGATTTCGTTTTTTGAACTGTCTCTTTAAGAAGAATGACTCATCATTAACTCATAGATTCAAAATATTACATTTAAATAATTCTTCTCTTAATCTTATTTAAATAAACGTTAACATGCAAAACAGAATTTGTGTCAGACGGATGTAAATTATGTCTGTAATAATCAATAACTACAACTCTCTATATACCTCGTAAATTTATTTCAGATATTAAAAACCTGAAACTTGATTTTAAGCCATGGCACATCACAAGCATAGAAACCTCCACTGATTTAACAGAAGTTGAGATGTCTTTGGACGCTCAGTGGTGCTGCAATCTCTGCCTTTTTCTTCAGGGACGGTGCATTACTTTGTCATTTTACTTTAGAATAGGACCTGTTGGTGGGGCTGCACCAATAAAACCTTGTGTTACTTTCTGGAACAAATGGGGAACACTGTTATCTCTTCATCCTTCTGATAAGTATAGGATAAGGTGAGAAGATAAGTTCTGTTCAAGGAGGTGAGGAGTCTTGGCGAAGGCTCCTCCCTTGTCTTAGAAGATGACAAATCAGCATTCTGAAGAGATGGTCAACCTAAGGCTGCCCTCGCTTCTCTCTCCAAGAGACACTGTCCCGGGACGACTTTAAGTAGAGATAGCTAGGCAGGGATGAAGTTTTCACCCACTCCTCTTCCAAAATCCTTGTTGGACATGGATGTAGCCAACTACTGCGAGGGCCTGGACCCGACCTATAGCACATTGGGCTTTGAGAACGCAGAAGTGCTTTATTGTGGTGGTGAGTGCTGTGTCCATTTTGTCCAAAATATGTCTTTTTAAGTACTTTGCAAGTTGCGGGGTTGATGTTGCTTGTATTAGTAAACCGAAGATCATTCTGCTTGAAATGTGTGTTTGCTGTTGTGTTGTTGCTGCTGAGATTTTCACTGATGTGGGTGTTGATTTGGCTTTAGTATGACTGGCTCGCATGTGTCTGGAGGGGACGGACGCCCTGTCATGGCTGGATTAATAGCTGTCTGAACTGTCTGGAATGATTTGTCCCAGCAGAATCATTTACCTCAACCTAAAAGAGATAATTGTTAGCTAACTATTTTGAAAGTCTTTCCATTCGGTTTAAAATTCAACGAAGGTTTCGCTTAAATCCTGAGAAAAGAGTTCTGAGTCTCTGGATTAGAGACTGGGATCTCCATGGGTTCACAGGTTGGGAAAATAGGACACAATGGGGTGCGTTTAGGTGTAAATTCTGAAAATTTTGTACGACTACGAAGTTAATTCAAAGCAATACGGGAGGATACATTTTGAGGCCTGAAAGGGTGTTTTTGTATTTTTATATGTAGGTACATTAAATAAAGGGGACAGTCACTCTGGGGCATTGTGGGAAACGTTGTGGATAGGGCAACTATTTTAGACGCCTTAGGTTATTGGCCCAGTTACATCACCACAGTCTGATGTGATTTATCCGCTTTGGTTCTCCATTAACCTAATGCTAAAATTGCTGAAGAGATTTCTCAGTTATCTTTACAGTTCTTTACAGTACATCAGAGATAGAGAAAGGCCATAAAATAACTGGAATACAAACTATTTAAAGGCAAATGCACAATCTCTGGCATGCAGATGGACAGCTAGACAAAAAATGAAAATATTCAGTTGGATTTTCTTAACAAAAATCAGTAAACTTTACTTAAATACCTTATGTAGTGGAAATGGAATGGACTGAAACCAATAAAATTAGATCTGTCATACTGACTAGACTGAATCTGTTGCAGTTAAATGCTAACTAGCAGTTGCGCTAAAAACAATTAACCTAAAAGGTGCTTTGCATGGTAATATCTACAATAATTAATTCCAAAATATAGCATAAATATGATTTTATACCACATATCAGTCCAAATGCATTAGGTTACTTACGTTTTGTGTACTCAAACCATCTATGCTGGGAACAGATAGATAGATAGATATAGATAGAGATAGATAGATAGATTGATAGATAAAATATTTTACAAATTTAAAAGGATTGCACACACTGAAATTGAGATATAACCAGAAATAAAATAAAATAAAATAAAAATATATTAAACTAAAAATACATAAAAATAAAATACAATAAAAATAAGTAAAATAAAATATAAAATAACATAAAATAAAAATAAAATAAATAAAAACAAATAAATAAAACATAAAATTAAATAAAATTAAAAATAAAATAACATTAAAAATAAATTATATTAAAATAAAACATGCAATAAAAATAAGTAAAATGATCAAAATTAAATAAAAAATATTAAAATAAAATAAATACAAATAAAATAAAAATAAGTAAAATAAAAATAAAATAAATAAATAAAACAAAACAAAATAAAATAAGAAATAATAAAATAAAATGAAAAATAAAATATATAAAAAATAAATTAAAATAAGTAAAATGAAATAAATTATGAAATATATAAAATAAAATAACAACATAAAAATAAAATAAATAAAAATAAATAAATAAAACAAAATGAAATTAAAGTAATAAAATAAAATAACATTAAAAAATAAAATATATTAACAAAAAAGTAATATAAATAAAATAAAAATAAGTAAAATAAAATAAAATATAAATAAAATAACAACAGAAATAAAAGAAATAAAAATAAAAAATAAAATAAGTAAAATAAAAAATAATAAATGTAAATAAAATAAAACTAAATAAAACAAAAAATAAAAAATAGGTAAAATAAAATAAAATTAAAATTAACCAAAAATTAAAAACGAAATAAAATAAAATATCAAAATAAATAAATAAACAAGCATTTTGTTGCATTAACTAATTTTAATCAAGTATGTAAGTAATTATCTAGTGTGCAATAAAATAAAATAAAAAATAAAACAAAAAATAAAATAAAAATAATTAAAATAAAATCAAAATTAAAAATAAAAATATCAAATAAATAAATAAGCATTTTGTTGATGTTAATCAAGTGTGTAAGTAAATATCAAGCGTGCAATATGCGAAATTCACATTTCCAGTTGAATTTTGCATGCAAATACATTTAATATAGTGTATGAAAGCATTTGGATGGATTGGTTGTTGTATTCAGCTAATTTGTATATAAATCTTGGCATTCTTCAGCTTTCTTTAATTGTCATCATTTACTCAGTTATATCCAAACTGTATGAATTTCTTTCATCTGTGAAACACAAAAGAAGATATTTTGATAAATGTCCCAGATGTTTTTTTTCCCAGATGTTGTCAGTGGTAACCAAAATTGTTTCATTACCATTAACTTTCAATATATCTGCAGAAGAAAGTACGTCATACAGATTTGGAACAACATGATGGTGAGTAAACGAAGACAGAATTTTCATATGAGCTATTTCTTTAATTAAGCCCATAAAGCTGTGTTTTTTGTTTCGATTATAAGTACTCTAAAACTACGCAGATGCAGACGTACGAAAGCGGACGGGCTGAAATTGCTCCCTGCGTCCACGCGCGCCCTTCCGCGTTCAAATGATGTTTTATTCCGAAATGAGAAGGAATCACTTTGGGAATATACTGAATCAGACGAGATTGCTTTCAAGCCACATTAACATTTATCCACGAGATGTCAATCTCCATTGAATATCTATCTATGCGATAAAACAGAGGCTAATCCTAATTAAGTCTGTCCTACAACAGCGGGAGGCTCCAATCAGTCTCAGCGCATAAAAGGCTAAAGTCCCCTGCTGCATTTCTTTTGTTGAAATGTTATGATTTTGGATGCACAAAGGAATGACTGATTTTTCATCCTTGTCTATATGAACAGAAGGGTGCCGCTCTCTGTTGCATTAGAAGGTCTTTTAGGATGAGCATCCTTTGTTCACTTATGCAGAACTCTTCCTCATTCTCCTCGTTAGCTCTTATGATTGAGAGACTGAGTAAAAAGGCCGAGATTTGACAGACGTATCGTGCTGTATAGCTTTATGAGACTCACTAGGCTCTTTGTTTGTTAGCTTAGCATCTAGCAGAAGTAGATTTCCACTATTTAACCTTCTGGATGTCCACTGGATGTGATTCTCTATTTTAGATAGAGAACAAGACACCCAAGTGATTCATCAAGCTCTTACTTGACTGAACTGTTGTTGCAACTCAAACCAAATTGTTCCAGTAATGATTTCAGTTCTGACCGTCCTTGTTGTTGTTCACAGAAAATATGCCGACGGAGCCCAACATCAGTCAAGGAGAAAATGGCGTGAACTCCAACTGCGCAATCTGTGGCGATAAAGCCACAGGTAAACATTATGGCGCTTCCAGCTGTGATGGCTGCAAAGGCTTCTTTCGCCGGAGCATCAGAAAGAGTCACGTTTACTCCTGCAGGTACCTCACACTCATTCAACTGAGGTGTTTACACTATAAAATGAATATTGTGTATTTAAAATCAATTTTATGTGGTAAAAATGTTATTTTGGTGCTGTTAGTAGATTGAATTAGCTTTCATTGTTATGTTATGTTTTGTTTGTATTTATTTTATTTTATTAGTTTATATATATATATATATATATATATTTATTCTAAATTCTAAAAAAAAAACAAAATATAAAATAATATAAAATAAAATTACATACCATAACATAAAAATAAAATAAATTAAAATAAAAAGAAATAAAATACAAAATAAGTAAAATAAAAAAATATATATAAACTTAAATAAATTAATTAACAAACATTTTGCTGCATTAACTCATTTTAATCAAGTATGTAAGTATCAAGTGTGCAATAAGCAAAATTCACATTCTGAGTTGATGTTTTGATGCAAATTTGCACTCATTCAAATGAGATGTTGACGCTATAAAATTAATATTGTGTATTGAAAATCATTTTTAGGTGGTAAAAAATGTGTTATTTTAGTGCTATCATATTATTATATGCTATTGTTATGTTTTGTTTCTATTTTTATTTAATTTTTTAAAAATATTTATATTTAATTTATAATATATATATATATATATATATATATATAAAAATGAATAAAATAAAATAATAATATAAAAAAATAAAATAATTAAAAAAAACAAAAATAATAATAAAAATAAAAATAATACAAAACAAAAAAAAATATAAGTAAAATAAAATAATAAAAAGTAAAAATAATAAAACTTAAAAAATAAAATATATAAAATAAAATAAATAATAAAATAAAATGGCATACCATAACATTAAAAAAATAAATAAATAAAATTATATATATATATATATATATATTTTAATCAAGTATGTAGTATCAAGTGTGCAATAAGCAGAATTCAGCTTTTGAGTTGATGTTTGCATATTGATGTTAAAAAAATTAGTTGATGTTTTTTAATAATATACATTTTATATATTTATTAATTAAGTTACTTTATTAGTTATTTTCTGTTTTAGAAATTTTAGTACTTAGTTTTTATATTTTTTTTCCAAACATAAGTAAACATAAAGCATGAGTATGATTCATGACAGAGTGTCTTTTATGACCCAATCCTTTTTAATGAATCATTCACAGAGTGCCTCGGTTTTTTTTTTAACGAATCAGTTAAAAAGATTCATGAATCAGTCTTGAACTTGTGAGTTATTAGTCTGAATTGCTCTGAATTATTAAGACCAATTCGCTGGACCATAAGCCATTATTTCTGTCATGTCCATATAAAAATGACTAAAAAGAATCATTAAAGAAGCAATTAAGGAACTGTATAGGTTTAATGAAATTAAAATCAGAACCAGATACGCTAAATCCCTTACAGTTCCCACCTTTATTTTTTAACGCATCTATTGTGATGTTAATATGGTCTTTATAAATTTTTGCTCTTTAATAAATTTTTTGATTTACTTTTGGGCAGGTTTAATCATCAATGTGTTGTTGATAAAGACAAAAGGAACCAGTGCCGTTTCTGCAGACTTCACAAATGCTTTCGAGCTGGAATGAAGAAAGAAGGTGAACATTTTATATGCATACTTCTTCCCCCACAAATACTCCCTTTTCCCACCGTTTCGACCAGATCATGGAGTAACAAGGAAGAGGGAACTCGAGAGAGTAAAATGGATGATGCCATAAAACTTGCCCTGATTACACAAGGATGTTTAGTTTATTGGATGTATAACCTTGGCTTAGACTTTTATGATGGGCGATCATGTGCTCTCCACCTCACTTTCCGTGCGTACACGTTGTTCAGGACTGCGGTCAGTTAAAGTTTTACCTCCAGCTCAGGCAGGCTTTTGCACGGCAGTCATGTATTATTTTTTCATTTGCTCACCGTTGTTTTCAATTCTTTCTGACAAAGAAAAGATGCTTAAACCAGCCTTAGATGGTCTGGTCTTAGCTGGTTTAAGCTGGTTTACCTTCTGGTGTTTACTAGATTGAAAACTGGACTTCCGGCAAAAGCACCTCTTGACCAAGTTAGGAAACTAGCTAAGACCAGCAGACAATCTCAGGCTGGTTTACGCCTAGATATGAGAAAAATCACACGTTAGTAATTTAATTTACAAAAAGGTTCTAAAAGTTCAGTTTTCATAAATAAAAGTATTTAAAAATATTCTTTAAATGTATTTAAAAGTAATGACAAATACAGTAACAGCCAGTAGCAAATATATATGCCTTATAATGCTTTAAAAGGTTGTTTTTTTTACAGTTCAAATACATTACAAAGAATGTTTTCTTTTGCCGATGTAACGGTTTCTTGGCAATGTGTGAGATTTGCTGTAAATAAGCTTGAGAAACACACCCATCATCTTGGCTAATCAGTAATAACTCTTAACTGTTATTAGCTCACTAATCAGCGAAATTGTTTGTGCTTGTTTTCAGCCGTGCAAAATGAGCGGGACCGTATCAGCTCGAGGAGGAACATACAAGACTCACATGACCTGCCGCCAATCACGGCCCTGGCTCACGCTGAAGCTCTCTCGCAGCAGGTAAACTGTCCTGTCAAGGTTAATCGAAACGCTCTCTTTCACACATACTGTATGTAGAAAAGGAAAGAGAAAGAATATCAGGAGAAAAGGGCAGAGATGAGGAAAAAAAACATGCGTATAATTACGGTATCTGCGGCAGTAACATTTATTGCTTTTGAGCAATAAATCATTGCTATGATTGTCAATTAAAGCAAAGGTGTATGGTTTTAATGCATTATGCTAGAGATAAATAGTCAGCAAAGACAAAAATTAACCAGCAGGGCTGATTAAAGAAGGAAGAGAGGTTTCATTACGGTAACTCTGATGAAGCTCGGTAGTTATTAATGACAATGAGAGATAAATAACAACTGAGCGCTGCTTTCTTTAAGCATCGGTCTGTGTCATCAACATTTCTAATTATCTGCATGAGTACCTGGGTGAATTTATTCTGAGAGAGAGGTAACAGCCTGTGCGAAAGCATTTTTAGAGGACACGGTAAATTCGGTTTTTCTCTTGTCTGTCTGCAAGCAGATCAACGCCGCCAGCCCAATGGGCCCTGCTGATGTTTCAGAGAAAAAATCAGCCACTATCAGTGACGTCTGTGAATCTATGAAGCAACAGCTGCTTGTTCTGGTAGAGTGGGCTAAATACATCCCAGCCTTCGGCGAATTGCCACTTGATGACCAGGTAATGGCCGTTGGAAAGCAACACTGGCTGTGCTAATTGGGAAGGCCCTTGGGTTAAATTGCAGGGCCGTTCACTGAAGCTCAATATTTGCTATTCACATGGCTGACTCAGTTTAGCCTCCATTTAGCACGCTGTCTGTGTTGCTCTAAATTTCAGATTTTTTCTCCTTGCATTTATTGTTATTGAACTTCAGAATCTTCCAGTGTTTAAATATGAGCTTAAGAATAAAAAAAACGCATTTACGTAATGTCTGTTAGCTTTGAGGTCTTTTAGTAATACACTAGCATGTTTATGCATTTAAAGTTTGCAGTCTTTTTCTTCCGGACCAGAATGAACTGCTCATATTGCATTAACGTGAATTTTTTGGGAGGTTCAAGCACATAGCATTCTCCAGCTAAAATGATTGGGCAAACCAAACCATAAGTTGTAGAGACTTGAAACTTGGAAGGATGGTAGTACTCACACCGTCTACAGTGTCACCAAGGCTCGCCCCAATCGGCCTGATGGTGGCGCTACAACGATCAAAAGTACAAAATCGCTTATAAATCCTAAACCGTTAGTCATAAGTTTAAGTGTCTTATATTGTTGGATTTTTTGATAAACCTACTTAGGCAAACTACACTGTAAAAAACAATTTGTTGAGTCAATTTAAAATAATTTGTAACCTGGCTGCCTTAAAAGTTTAAGTTCAGTCAAGTTCAAAGTTTATTCAACTTGAAATGTTAAATTATACTAAGTGACAACTTAGATATTTGAGTTAAATCAGCTTCAGATTTTAAGGCAGCTGGGTTTGCAAACACAAATATCTAAGTTGTTAGTACAACTTAACATTTCAAGTTGAATAAACTTATTTTAGTTGACTGAATTAAAAATTTTAAGGCAGCAGGGTAACAAATTATTTTAAGCTGACTCAACAAATTGTGTTTTTTATTTTTTACAGTGTAGTCCTAGGTTTTTCACCAAGTGCAGAAAGATTGTCTAGAGAGTGAATATCAATAATTATCAAAAAAAAGTTGTACTTTACACTCAGCATTGCGATGGGACGCCAAACCGTTAATCGGGACTGGTTTTGCTTTACTAAAATGCCTGTAACTCTTGAACGCAAAGAGATATTTTTGTCAAACTTCTAACACATGTGTAAGAGCTCAATCTGAGGTCACAAAAAAAAAACGTTTTGGCCACTCGCTATAACAGGGCAATAACATATAAATGGCTACGCAACCGTTGATTGACTTGAAAATTGGAATGCTGTGTCTTTTCAAAGTGTCTATGACTGTCATGTATCTTAGAAGTTAGAGCACCTGTTAGACAAGGTTAATGGAGGCTGATCGAGGTGAAACTGGATATTTTTGATTCACAACCCTAGAGATCTGTAATTTTGACAGAAATCAGCCACTAGGTGGCGGTAACATGTTTCATGCCTTTGTAATCACGTGGTGTTTCATATAGCCACAGAATATTCATATTAATTTGATAGACCTCTTCATACTGAGCAACTTTGCCTCAAGAACCTTTGCAGTCAATCAAATTATTCATTAAATATTCTTGATTATGTCCTAAAGGGTTTTTCGCTCAACCTCAGTATAAGCACTACAGCATGATTCTCTGGACTCTCTAGATCAAAAATTATCCAAAAAAAGTTTATTTAAATTTATAATGGGGTTGTTTAGTTAGTATAGGCGAATGTCCAGTTATACCTAAAAGCCTATAAATCCTAAACAAAAACTCAAAACTTCATAAAACTAGGTGAGCACAAAACTATAGGTGATTTTAGATAAGCATGCAAAGTTGTATGCAGATAGGACCATAGGTGGCGCTATTACAGTTAAAAAGGCTTTAAAAACACTATATTTTTATGGTAAATCTTTTTCATATGTGCTTGAATGTCTTAAAGAGCTTGAACCCTGATAATTGCTGCTTTGAATTCCATTCAAAATGTTCGGATAAAATAAAATTCAACTATTAACACTGAAGACTGGAGTAATGGCTGCTGAAAATTCAGCTTGTCCTTTACAGGAATAAATTACATATTTACAAATTTACTGTATTTTTGGTCAAATAAATGCCACCTTGGTGTGCATTGGAGACTTTCAAAAACATAAAAAATCTTACCAATTACAAACATTTTTTTAAAAACATTCCATTATAGTACAGCAGATTTTCATTTCATTGTGGTTTACAGAAACTTGTTAAACCAGGCCTTGTTTTTCCTCCAGGTTAGTTTATTACGAGCTCATGCCGGAGAGCATCTTCTGCTTGGTGTGGCTAAGAGGTCAATGCCATACAAAGATCTCTTGCTTCTAGGTAACTTCTAATATTTATATTCACCATTCAACATAACTATACTGTAAATAAACAGATTTCCATTTTCCATGCAGGAAATGGCTGCGTCGTCCATCGAAACTGCCCAGAGCCGGAAATAGGCCGCGTATCTAACCGAGTCTTGGATGAACTGGTTCTGCCCTTCCAGGACATCCAAATTGATGACAATGAATACGCAGCTCTAAAGGCCATAGTGTTCTTCGACCCTGGTATAAAGACATAAAACAGAACATTCATTGAACACCAAGTATCAATCCTGAAACACAGCCATACATGCTACTATCTCTGTTTTTCTAGATGCCAAAAGCTTAAGAGACCCCTCTAAGATCAAGGCAATGCGCTATCAGGTTCAAATGAGTCTGGAAGACTACATTAATGACCGGCAGTATGACTCGCGTGGGCGATTCGGCGAGCTTTTGCTGCTGCTTCCTACTCTGCAAAGCATCACCTGGCAGATGATTGAGCAGCTACAGTTTATCAAGCTTTTCGGTCTTGCCAAGATAGATAACCTGCTGCAGGAGATGCTTCTTGGGGGTGAGTATGAGGTGAAGCATTCAATTGCAGGGGCTTTTGGAGCGGAAAATGCTTCATGATCATTTTTTTAAACTAGGTGAAAGCAAGTACTTAACCGGAAAAAGTCTGCTTTAATCTTTCTCTTATAATACTGCACGTTATAGTGCAAAATGACGAGGCAAAATGATGCATTTGCTGTATTAGTGTACCATATTAACACATTAATTCTGGATAGGGTGGACTTGTGCTTGCTAAGGCTAACGTCACTATTATCTGCCTTAGTCTATTCAACATCCAGTGGAACGAACCAAATGATAACATATTTTTGTAGGCCAAGCTGAAGTTTGCATCACTCTGGTTCTCTTGATTAAAATCCCAATGAATTTTTACCATTGGCTTTTGGATTGTTACAGAAACAAATGTTGTTAGTCTGTGACTAACAAAAGTTTTCGATTCTTATACATTTCGTTCCTCTTGATAATCTTCACAAATGAACACAGCTGAATTTTGAAGCCTAAATACAATCGGTCGAAGTAAAAAGCTAAACTTAGCCTATGAACTACACCGTTACATGACATCAATGTAACCACAGTTAGGCTTTTGATAAGTCTTTCAGTCTTTATTTAGAAAACATTTTCTATGAAGGTGTGAGTTAGAATAGTTTGCAAGAGCACTGTTATAAACACAATGTGGCTGCGAAAGCAGACTAGAGAGTAGATGAGTTTTCATGTTCAGTGTGATGTTTAAACTCTGTAGTCCGTTTTTCCAGAAAAGTTAAAGATGTATTTTATGTTGTTGAACAAAATCTGAAAATACCGTGAGCTTGTGTTGAAGAGATAGTTCACCCAAAAATGAAAATTCTTTCATTAATTACTCACCCTCATGTCATTCCAAACTTGTAAGACCTTCATCTTCAGAACACAAATTAAGATATTTTTGATGAAATTCAAAAGCTTTTTGACCCTGCATAGGCAGCAATGCAACTACCATGTTCAAGGCCCAAAAAGGTAGTAAGAACATTGTTAAAATAGTCCATGTGACATCAGTGGTATCAGTGGTCAACGGTAATGTTATGAAGGTACAAGAATAGTTTTTGTGTTCTGAAGATGAACAAAGGTCTTACAGTTTGGAACAACATAAAGGTGAGTAATTAATGACAGAATTATTAACATTTTTGGGTGAACTATGCCTTTGACCATATTTCAGACGTTTAACCAAAAAGTAATTCAAGAAAGCCCATTGACTTTAGGACAGTGGAACCAGAAGTGCTAAAATGCTAATTTCCGGGTTTTGACCCGTAACAAAAACCTGCAGGATTCAATTTCCATTACATTGCGACTTTAGTGTAATTTTACTTTGATGACTCTACCAGCATCTGTGGTTGTAAGCTGGAAGTAGCACATACAGTTGAGGTCATATGTTTACAAACACCTTGCAGAATCTGCAAAATGTGAATTATTTTACCAGAATAAGAAGGATCATACAAAATGCATGTTATTTTTTATTTAGTACTGACCTGAATAATATATTTCACATAAAAGCTGTCTACATATAGTCAACAAGAGAAAATAATAGTTGAATTTATAAAAATGACCTCATTCAAATGTTTGCATATGCTTGATTCTTAATATAGTGTTGTTACCTGAATGATCCACAGCTGTGTTTTTTTGTTTTGTGATAGCTGTTCATGAGTCCCTTGTTTGTCCTGAACAGTTAAACTGCCTGCTGTTCTTCAGAAAAATTCTTCAGGTCCCACAGAAATTTGCCACCAAATCTGACCTAACTGCTCAATGGAATTTTGTATATGGAAATGCCACATTAATCCATCTCTTATTTATTAATTTATTTTTGCAGGTCTAACCACGGAGCAACCTCACTTACATCACAATAGTCACCCTCAGGTTCCATTAATGGGACAGACCATAGTCATTAGCTCCATCCCAGGACCTGCACACTCACAGCAGATGGGTAAGATACAGCCTTTTCTTTATCTGTTTAGGTTTAGTTAAAAGAATAGTTTATTATATATAAAAATTAAAATTCTGTCATGAATTACTCATGTCATTCCAAAACCCATAAAACCTTTGTTCTTCTTCAAAACACAAATTAAGATATTTTTGATGAAATCTGAGAGATTTCTGACCCTGCATAGACAGCAACGCAACTGACACGTTCAAGACCCAGAAAGGTAGTAAGGACATTGTTAAAATAGTCCATGGGACTGTGTTTTGAAAATGAACGAAGGTCTTATGGGTTTGGAACAACATGAGGGTGAGTAATTAATGACAGAATTTTAATTTTTGGGTGAACTATCCCTTTAATGATAATAACCTGAATCATTTGCTCATTATATTCCAAGCTCATTTTATAGCTTTTATAGGTTTATGCAGCTTTTGCTTTTGTTTCTGTTTCTTCAGCATCCCCAGATACCCCCATTCCATCTCCTACTTCAGCACAGAACCAGGAGGCCTACAAGCCCTCTGCCAGCCCGGCTCTCCTGCTCCCGCCACAGCCCATGCCAAACAGACCCTCTCCTGAGCCTCCCCTATGAGTCTCCTCTCTGCCACAGACCCTGTGTGTTTGTATATGTGTAAATTGTGTGTTACACCCTTCCCTACATCCAACGCAACATATTTATCTGATCGAAAGAGAACTTTTCAAACTAATTCCAAATTTCAAAATTTCAAAATCAAAATCAATTGAAAAATGTATTTCATTACGCATCTGACATACTAGCAGATCTGGGTTTTTTTTTGTATTAGCTTACCACAGGCAACCTAGTAAAAATAGACAATATTCCTTTATTAATATAAAATGGTATCAACATTTTTTGTATTAATAAAAAGTCAAGATTTAATTTATTAACAAAATAATACTATGCAACTCTAAAGAAATGTTAGTTATTTTTTGAAAATGTGCCCTCAAACACAATAAATAAATGCTCTTAGTGCCTAAGTTGTTTTTTTTAATGTATGGATTAATGTGTATTGTGTATTTATAACTTTTTACAACCCGTAAGGCCTTCGTTCATCTTCGGGAACACGAATTAAGATATTTTTGATGAAATTTGAACGCTTTCTGATCCTGCATAGACAGCATCGCAACTGAAAGGTTCAAGGCTCAGAAAAGAAGTAATGACATTGATAAAATAGTCCATGTGACATCAACCGTAATGTTATGAACCTACAAGAATACTTTTTGTGTGCAAAGAAAACAAAAATAACGACTTAAAGTATGCTTACTTCATTAATACAGTTGAGGTCAAAAGTTTACACCCCCCTTTCAGAATCTGCAAAATGTGAAATATTTGACCAAAATAAGAGGGATTGTACAAAATGTATGTTTTTGTTTATTTAGTACTGACCTGAAAAAGATGTGTCACATAAAAGATGTTTACATATAGTCCACAAAAGAAAATAATAGTTGAATTTATAAAAACGTCCCCTGATTCTTTATACTGTGTTGTTACCTAAATGATCCACAGCTGTGTGATTTTTTGTTTAGTTATAGTTGATCATGAGTCCCTTGTTTGTCCTGAACAGTTAAACTGCCTGCTGTTCTTCAGAAAAATCCTTTAGGTCCCACAAATTCTTTGGTTTTCCAGCTTTTTTGTTTATTTGAACCCTTTCCGACAATGAGTGTATGATTTTGAGATCCATCTTTTCACACTGAGGACACCTGAGGGGCTCATATGCAACTATTACAGAAGGTTTAAACACTCACTGATGCTCCAGAAGAAAAAAAACATGCATTAAGAGCCGAGGGGTGAAAACTTTTGAACAGAATTTTTCTTATTTTGCCTAAATATCATATTTTTTCATTTAGTACTGCTCCTCAGAGGCTACAGAAGATACTTATGTGTTTTCCAGAAGACAAAATCAATTAAATTTACCCTGATCTTCAGATTCAAAAGTTTTCACCCCCTAGCTATTAATAATATCTAACATGCATTTTGTATGATCCCTCATATTTTGGTAAAATAATTAACATTTTGTAGATTCTGAAAGGGGGATGTAAAATTTTGACCTCAACTGTATATCAGAATGTGTTAGCTTTTTAATAGCAAGAGGAGCTTCTTGTTGATATACTAAATACTGACTGCATTTTAAAAGTTTTTCATATAAGCATCATAAAATGTCACTTGTATTACAATCAGAAGGTCATACAGTACATATCCTGGCAAATGTCAATGGACCCTGCATGCTAAGGGCAACAGTACATTCACACAGGTGATTCATGTGGCAGCCATATAAATATGAAGCATAAAAAGACAGATGGGACCTAATGCTTATATTTGCAACTTTTGTCAGTTTTCTAAAGCAAACCCTGAAAGCAAAAAGCCACTGTGAGCTATATATGGAACCTATGCAATTACAACAAAACGATGAAGCTGAGACAAGAAAGCAGGTGATCATAACATCTCATCTGAGCTGGGTGAAACGTTGCTGCTCTCTGACATATCGTGAATCTCTGCCACCTCGTCGCCTCCAAAAAAGACAGGCAGACGGAGAAAGAGCAAGAACAGTGGGCTCATTGGAAAACACATCAAATCAGGCTATTTTCTGCATCTAAACAACAGCATTTGGTGCAGGTGAAGTCCATGTTGTCAATACCACAGCGTTCATGGGAAGCTGTAATAAGTTTTGGAGTGCGCCCTGTTTGGATGGTTTTCCAGAAAGCAATCTGATATCACTAGGTGTAAGTGCACAAGGCCCCGGGGCAGATGAGTCGGATGATGCCGTCAATAGTAGCTGTCTATTATACTGCGGGAGAGCTTGGAGGAAGTGGAAATGGAGAGCGAGCGAGGTAAGATAAACATAGCAAACCCTCCAATCAACTCCATAATGGAGTGGCAGCTCGCGTGGGGTTAAACGGCAAGCTTGACGGGAGAAGGCTGAGCATCCAGTGATCCTTAATGAACAAGCGCACAAGGCTGAATGCACTTATTTGTATACAAAACATTATCTTGGTATTCAAGGCACACATCTCATCTGAGGCGTTCAGCTTTGTGTGACGGTGTGGTATTAAGGCTCAGTAAGCCTCCTCTGAGCAACGTGGAGTGGATGGAATAAGCATATCTGTTATTCACCTTTGTGGTGAAGGAAACTCTCACACACTACACCTTGACATTCATGACAGCGAGGATACTCAAAGTGATTGTAATCCACATCGCCGACAAGCTGAATAGGAGGAATTTTCCTCTCTTTTCTCGTGTAGAACCGTCATTTGTTTGCATAATGACACTTCCAGACTAGAGACTGCTTCTGTTGCTGCGCTTTAAAAACCTGCTTTGACTTAGCAAGGTCTCAGCTCTTCTAATCTGTTACATGAGAGGAAATATAGATTTGAGGATGGTTTCATGTACATTTTTATGTCATATTTTTAAAATCAGTAGATTTTCATAACTATAAGTATTAGAAAAAAATATTTTAGGACAGTGATTTCAAACAAACAAACAGATTTATATATTAATTAAATGATTTAATAATCCCATTATTTCTGTCATTTTAAAAGAACGACAAACAAACAAAACAACAAAATTTAATTTGATTTTGATTTATTCCGATAACACTCATAGCAAAATCCATTTCTATTTTTTAAATAATGTATACTCATTTAACAATTAAATAAATATTAATAAATATGTATAATTAATAAATGATAAATAATATATATTTTTAACTATTTTCTTTTTTTCGTACTAATGTTGATTAATTTAATAATAGACCTATTAATGTTGATACTGAATTATATAATATAATTTTAAAGCAGCCTAAATGATAGAGTTGTATAATTCTAAAAAAGAAAATAATATAAAGTTAATACTTGAAAAACGGTGACTTTTGCGACTCAGGCGTTAGTTGTGGGCGGGGACTTAGAAGGTAGCTTGGTCCACTAATCGCAAAATAAATTAATTTTGTTTTATTAAATATATATGTATATATAAGTTTGGTAAAGACGTAATATAAAAAGAAAGAAAATATGGCGAGAACTGGCGAAAAATAAAGAATGTGTTACTTTCGCTGTCACATGGCATTAAATTTCCCGCGGAAAGTGGGCTACCTATCTGTGGCCTACCATAACAGTACTTGATTTGATGTACTTGAATGAGTACTTAATTAGCGTTTTGGTCTAATACGTTTCTGATATACAAATATAATATAATAATTGGATAAATATTGAAATAAGAAGATGAAATTACCAAAAATGACGCTTTTTTCGGCTTCGTTGTGGAAAGACGGCGAAGGTGAGTTACTGTTTGTTACTGTATCTTTTTTTTCTGTTGATACTGAACTTGCCGTATGTTTACAATGTTTGTCTTGATACTTCGTTATGGTAATATACGTTAGTAAGCATGCCTGAAATTATGTAATATGTTTCTATAGAAACGAGTTTTAACATTTGTTTAAGTAGTGCATATTTGATGTTATGTTGTCTAATTGTTGACAAGCAAGCGAATATGGTATCTTTTTTTGTCACATTTTCAGTTGCCGTTTTATAAACTACCAGTCAAAAGTTTTTGAACAGTAAGATTTAATGTTTTTTGCCTGCACTTATTTGATTCAAAGTACAGCAAAGACAGTAAAATAGTATTTTTACTATTTAGAATAACTGTTTTCTATTTAAATATATTTTAAAATGTAATTTATTCCTGTGATTTCAAAGCTGAATTTGTAGCACCATTACTCCATTCACATGATCCTTCAGAAATCATTGTAATATTCTGATTTGCTGCTCAAAAACATTGTTATGTTGAAAACAGCTAAGTAATTTTTTTTTTCAGTTTTCTTTGATGAATAGAATAGAATAGAAGAACAGCATTTATCTGAAATAGGAATATTTTGTGACATTATAAATGTCTTTATCATCACTTTTGATCAATTTGAAGCATCCTTGCTAAATAAAAGTATTAATTTCTATAATTTTATTAAAAAAAAAAAAAGACAGACTACAAGTTTTTGAATGGTATAGTGTATAATGTTACAAAATGCTGATCTTTGGAAGTTTCTCTTCATCAAAGAATCCTAAAAATGTACTCAGCTGTTTTAAATATTGTGATAATAATATTCATAAAAAATGTTTCTTGAACAGCAAATCAGCATATTAGAATGATTTCTGAAGGATTGTGTGGCATGGAAGACTGGAGTAATGATGCTGAAAATTTAGCTTTGATCACAGGAATAAAAATTATGTTTTAAAATATATTAAAATAAAAAGCAATAATTTTAAATAGTAAAAATATTTCGCAATATTACTGCTTTTGCTATATTTTGGATCAAATAAATGCAGGCTTGGTGAGCAGAAATTTTTTTTTTCAAATACTTCTGTTCAAAAACTTACTTATTCCACTAGTGACTAAGAAATATTCAAAATATTTATTACATACTAGTATTTAGCAGCTACTATCCTAACTATTACATTACTGATCAAAAAAGAACATTTCCACTCTCACTGAATCCTGTGGGAATCTGTAGTTCCAGTTTTACTAATAACTATTATACTTTTTCGAAAGCTATTAGAATCCAGTTTTCTAGTAGCATTTCAATAGACACCGTTTTAGTGTATTTTTCATTTTGTTAATAAGTAATCATATATATGACGAGATATAAAAGCAGTTGTAACAGTTGCAGTGCTGAACATCTGAAGCACCGATTAAATTCAATTACAAAAATTGGCCACTAGGTGTCATTAAAGGCGCATTGTAAGTACAGCCCCCGTAGCGATATGTTTCATTGTGAAGAATTTCCAGTAAGAGTCTCCACAAATCTCACTTGATCTTTTATTTTATAACGTATGCAAACGTGGATCAGAATCGCAGCTGCCTTCAAGACTCTTAGCTTAAGTGTTCCACGCCGGGTTATTTTATAAAGCATTTGTTGATAGCGTGTTCATTTATTTGTGCCATCAGGGAATATTTTTGATTAACTCCGCTCTCCATTTAAAAGGAATGAATGGTGGTCTATTAGCTGCGGTGGGCTTGAATTCAGGGTAGGCTGACATTGCGCCCTTTTCAGGATCAAGGTTCAACTAAAGGAAAGGGAGAGAGAGAGAGGGAAAAAAAATCACCACACGCATACACTTGGTAATGTAAGTACAGTTTAAAATTAATGGCGTCTGTCAGGCTGGGGACCAGCTTGCCACTCAATGAGAGATTAAGGGTAAAGATTGCGCCCCATCATTTTTCAGGCACACGTTTTACCCATAATTCCGCTCCAGATCAACAGAATTTTTTCCTGAAAGCAAGCAAAGGTGCAGAAACCCCCGTGGCTCCCAGCATTGAAGGGGACGCATTCGGAACTTGAATGACTCCCACCTTTTTTCATCGCCTGCATGTCTTACCTGATTAAACTGCAGTATTGCTTTGGAAAAAGGAAGTGGTGAAGCCATTTAGGACGGGCTGAAATGCCAGGTTCTCTCATCAGAGCCGGCGCCCTCCCTTTGAGGACGTTCATAAATGTGGGTTTAGTCTGAGAACGGCCAACTGTTCCTGGCCTTCTCTGACACCTTGCGTTCTTGCATTATGTCCGGGCGGCACAGCAGAAAATGCTCGTGAAATGTATTCAATTCAAATCAAATTGATGTAGCGCAGAGTAATCTTTCTCTATTAGATGTGTCACTTTTGGCAATTGTTCCCTAATATCCTTTACTGTGACTATATAAGATTAGTGCTCTCCATGCCGCCAGAGTTTTCGTGCCTTACTGAATTATTCACCGAGGCGTAACCTTCAGTTATCAGGTTAGAAAGACCTTGATTATAACAGGAAGTCAAGTGTAGAAAATCACTCTCTCCAGTAAAGGAAGTGTTTCAGCCCTTTTGGAAATTTGAATAATTATGAAATGTACTCACAAATAGTATAAGAAATTAATTACACCGGCACAATGGCTTTCTCTGTACTTGCAAAGCTTAATTTATGAGCAAAATAATTAGAGTTTATCTTTAGGGTTTTTTTAAACATTTTGTTTTAATGCGTAGCAAATGAAATGTGGGCATTGTTATCTGGAGCTTCCTCCTATTAATAAATGACATAAAAAATAAACTCTCTGCTTGATGTTTGTCTCTTAAGTGACAGCACTCAAACAGCCAAACGCAAAGTTTTGAGTTATTTAATTTCAAATAATGTGCTTACCATCCTATTCTATCATATTTAGTTGGGGAATCGTTAATCAAAAAGAAAATGATGATGACTTCCTGCTGACTAGACTGATGTGTTGCTCTCCGCGGGGCCCCGCGGCAAACTGCTCCACAGGCGTCTTCTGGAAATAAGGGAAGCGGATAGCCGATCGTTCCACACACCTTGAAATTATAGCCTTTCTTGCATTTTTTTTTTTTTTTCTTTCCCTCTCCCTTGAATAGTTACTGTAAATGAATTTAAGTTCATTACCTTCCACCCTGCTGGAATAATGCAACTCTCATTACATCCCTGATAGACAACATTTGACGAGGACGTTTCTATTAGCATTATTCCATGCGGAATAATACACCCTTCATTATTTACTTAGTGAACAAGGAGATTCCTGGAACAAACAGAGATGTGGTCCAACTTGCTGATTATGTCCTGTCCTTTTCATCGCCTTTATGGTGTCATTAGCTCTGACTACTAACTGTGGTTTAGCTTCTGCACTTAGCGGTTTTGTCTTGTTTGTGTTTGATTCGTGTAAGGGTCAGTGACATAAGGATCCACTAAAAAGAAAAGGAATAATCTACTTTAAAATCTGACCCTGGACCACAAAAGTAGCATGGGTATATTTGTAGCAAAAGGCAAAAATACATTGCATGAGACTAAGTTTTTCTTTTATGACAAAAACCATTAGGATATTAAGCAAAGATCATGTTCCATGAAGATATTTTGTGAATTTCCTACCATAAATATATCAAAACTTAATTTTTTAATAGTAATGTGCATTGCTAAGAACTTCATTTGGACAACTTTAATGGTGATTTTTCTCAATATTTTGATTTTTTTTTTTCTTTTCTTTTTTTTTTTTATTTTGCACTCTCAGATTCTAGATGTTCAAATAGTTGTATCTCTGCCAAATATTGTCATAACAATGGAAAGCTTATTTGCTTAAAAGCTTAAAAATGTTTATATTTAATATCCTGTGGTGTAACCTTAAAGTAAAAATAGTTTTTTACTTAAAGTTGTTACTTTAACTTTACTGTTTGTGCTGCCTTAAAATTTTAGGTTTAGTCAACGTGAAACGTTAAGTTGTACTACGCGGCAACTTGAATATTTGAGTTGAGTAAACCTAAAGTTTTAGGGTTTTAAGTTTAAGTTTTAAGTTTTTTTTTTTTTTTTGTTTTTTACAGTGTGTGAGTACGCATTATACTCATTATTCTCATTTTTATTAAAGAAGTCCACTTCTAGAACAACAATTTACAAATAATGTACTCACCCTCTTGTCATTCAAGATGTTCATGTCTGTCTTTCTTCAGTCGTGAAGAAATTATGTTTTTTGAGGAAAACATTTCAGGATTGTTCTTCATATATTGGACTGATATGGTGCCCCGATTTTGAACTTCCAAAAATGCAGTTTAAATGCGGCTTCAAACGATCCCAAATGCTGGGGTTGTAAACAATCCCAGCTGAGGAAGAAGGATCTTACGCTCGTCTTGTCTTACTCTCCCTGAACTCTGTGTATTCTAGCTCAAGACAGTTAGGGTATGTCGAAAAAAAGACCGTATTTTCTGCCTCAACTTCAAAATCATCCTGTATCGCTGTTTTACCTTTTTTGTTAAGGGTGTTTGATGATCTTTGCATGTTCTCTTTGCAAAGACTGGGTCGGAACTTCTACAGCGATGCAGGATGATTTTGAAGTGATTATTGAAGTAAGTGTTAGGGAGAGGGAGAAAATACGATTGGACTTTTTCGACATACCCTAACTGTCTTGAGATAGAATACACAGAGTTCAGGGAGAGAAAGGCCAGACGAGCACTTGACATTAAAACTTGACTTCGAACTCGGGGCACCATATCAGTCCATTATATGGGGAAAAATTATGAAATGTTGAAATGTTTTTATGACTGAAGAAAGTAAGACATGAACATCTTGGATGACAAGTGGGTGAGTACATTATATGTGAATCTTTGTTTTGGAAGTGAACTTCTCCTTTAGTATATACTACTATTCATAAAACTGGTAAAATTTGTAAGTTAAATTTGAGTAAATTTATTTATTTATTTTATTTATTTATCTATCAAATGTTGAAGTTTCTTGAAGTTACCAAGGCTGCATTTATTTACTCAAAAATACAGGAAAAAATTATACAAATGATATAAACTATAAAATATAATGCAATGCAATGATTAATTGCAAATAATCGCATCCAAAATAAAAGCTTTTGTTTACATAATGTGTGTGTACTGTATATATTTATTTTAAAATGCTGAATGTTCAGCAGCAGGACTAGATTATATTATATTATATTATATTATATTATATTATATTATATTATATTATATTGTTATGTTATGTTATGTTATATTATGTTATGTTATGTTATTTTATATTACTTTGTTTATTACATCCTAAAAGTATTAATTAAAAAAAGAGAATCTTACTGATTTAAAACTTTTCAATGGATGTATTTCATAAGCTAAAAACTGATGATAATATTAATAGTAATAATGTTATGAATAATAACTATTATAATTTTACTGTTCATTTTATTATTATTATTATTATTATTATTATTTATTATATCACAAATTAAAGAGACTTTAAGAGACTTTTTTTCTTCATTGATATCAGGACCGTTGTATCATTTTTTTTTTAATTTTTTTTTTTTTTATGCTTTATACCTCCCAAATATATCAAAATCCATCTTAAATCTGAAATTAAAAACATGCTTATTATAGAAAACATTTATTCTAATCATTCAGTGTGTGAATTGCACTGCACTTTCCTCTATGTGATCTATGCTTGCCACATCATCAGGTGTGTTTTTTTTTCCTAACCTGTTTTTTGAAATTGAGCTGCAACCCAGTCCCAGACTAATATAATATTCAGATGCATGCAGCATTTCGCCCCTTTAGAACCCTTGTGCATGCGTGTGTCTTGGGAAAAAATGCAAGCTGCATTTTAAATGCATTTGTGCATTCAGCACGGCACTCCGTCAGGCATGTGTCTGGGTCAGATAGTCCTGACTGCTTCAATACTGCCGAGTGTGCTCTGGAGGTAAATGACCTGCCTGGCAGAGAGAGATTGGTGCCCAGCATGTGTCCTGATAAAGTCAAGCGCTTCTGCGACTTTGCCTCGCCGCATCTATTTGCACTCCATACTTCAACGCGGCGCAGATGTAACAACTTAATTTGCCACCAGTCATAATTCTGCCCACCTACGGCATAATGAGGTGATACTGGTTATTTTAGACTTAGCTGCATGGACGCCTGCGGTAATTCGAGTTCCGAGGCACTTGCAGTTCCCGTCTTGAATCGAGGTCCGGCATTTGCGAGGATGTTTCTCCGCAAGACGCGAATGAGTTTAAGGAAAGTTCCTGGCCATAAAATTTGACTAATGTTTTTAAAACACAACCCCGATCCCACAATTCATCTTGGCACATTCTGGAGAAATCCCACCACATTCTTCACTGTATTTGCAGGCCACCTCTGCGGGAAGCATTTTTGGGGCTTTTTTCCTCGTCTTTCTTTCGCAGATGTACGTTTCTCCGGCCTGAGCTGTAAATTGAAAACACCGGTTGTGTTGCTCTCTCATCGCACACCTCGGAAATGGACTTCATTCGTTCACGTGAACTTCCCGTAACCCCTCATGTGTGAGACACTCATCATCTAGCGAAGGCCTCGCAGTGAAGGCCGGTCCATCACGACAATAGCGGGAAGAACCTGGCGAATGACACCGGCACCCTTCTACCCTCTGAGATCTGATTAGTTGCCTCCATACAATCTAGCACGACACAATGCGCTTTCATTACCTCACAGATGTTGTCATCTCTTTCTCTCTCTCTTTCTATTTTTCCATCAGGCTCTTTTTTTGAACAAGTGTTCATCTCAGAACTCTGATCAGCGGCCTCACTTTCATCAGTCTAATGCATGTGTCTATCCCCGGGCCCAATCTTGCGGCGGTGCGGCATGGGGCCTGGTCCTTAATCTCATTTCTTTAACCTCCTTCGATATTGGTTCCCCCCTGCGAGAGGCATCATGAAGATCCGGAACAATTCGTTTCCATATTGTAAATCACCTGCTTCTGCGGTTATGAGGAAAGGCGTGCAGGAGATGCAGGGGGGATCGCGGCGTCTGATTGGACCGCCGTCACCCTCTGTCCAAGTGACATCATCTCTCCCGGTCAACTTAGTGGCTTTGAAAACCAACAAATGCATAAATATATAAACACGTCAGCCGGCTTTGATCAAATATGTGTGTAAAAATACCAAAATAATGGTTTTATTTGGTGTCCGGGTGCACCGTAATCATGCAATTACAATAAGAGCCCTGTTAATATTCCGAGGTTCTCGCCTTCACAGTACTCAGGTGAATTAATTCGCTCAAGCAAACTCTGCTGATTCCGCTGCCCCCTCTGCCCCCACCCGGGTATTCATGCTTTTCAACTGCCACACTCTCTCCACAATATCCTTTATAGTACAGGAACCCAGACTCTGCCTCCAAAATCAAATGCTTCATTCATTATTCATTCTCTGTGGATGACTTCCCCGTCATTAAAATTCCCACAAAAGCAGTTTTATGGCAAAGACTTGGGTTCTTAGTTATAGTGGAACAATAAGCTGTCATGTTTTGTGTGTTTTTACTCTGTGGGTCAGTGCATATTCTGTTGTGAAGCAGCCTTTTGTTGCCATGTCATCATGAGTTAAAGTAGATGGGTGTGTTTTAGTCCTGATAAATTAATATCATTTTATTTTTACTGTTGGTAATATTAGGGTTTTATTTGTTCATTTATTTTTTATTCAGTTCCATAGTGTTTCAGAAGTTAACATTTTACTCAGGGGTATTAAGATAGAGATGGGACTTTATGCTACATTCAAGGTTTATGTTTGTTTTCTTTCTTTTTTAATCTCTTAATTTATTGTCTTAAATTTAAATTAAAAATTGAAATATTTTCTTATCAGTTTTGAGTGAAAAGCAAACAGGAGTGTCACCAGTTTTGTGAATAACATTTAGAAAACAATTAGTAAAATGTTGAAATATTATTACTATTTAAAATAGCTTTAGTTTTAATATATTCATGTGATGGCAGAGCTGAGTTTTCAGCAGTTATTAGTTTTCTCAGATTTTCAGTGTCACGTGATCTTTCAGAAATTATTCTAATATGCAGATTTGGTGATTAAGAAACATTTGTGACAAAAAATATTAGTTGGAAAACTTAACAATGGTGTTATTGAATAGAAAATTACTAGTCTTTTTAGTATATTTTGTATATAATAATATTTTCTTTATTGGTTGCATAAATTTGTCAGTTTTGAGTGAGAAGCAAACAGTAGTGTCGCCACGTTTTTTTTGTATGACATTTAGAAAACATAGTAACATTTTGAAATAACTTTGTAAGTTGTAATATGTGATGGCAAAACTGAATTTTCAGCAGTCATTGGTTAACTTCAGTGGTCACATGATCCTTCAGGAATCATTTTAATATGCTGATTTGGTGATCAAGAAACATTTGTGACAAGAACATAATTCGTCAGAGAACATAACGCTGTGTATTTTTCATTTTATTAAATAGAAAATTACTAGTATTTTAAGTATATTTCATATAACCAATATTTACTGTAGCTGATTGAATGAAACAATTAGCTATTAACATGAATTTCAGAATTTAGAATGTTTCTTAAATAAAAAATATATATTTTCTTATTGTTTGCATAAATTTGTCAATTTCGAGTGAAAAGCAAACAGCATTGTCACCATTTTTTTGTATGACATTTAGAAAACATAGTAAAATTTTGAAATATTACAGTTTAAAATAACTTTAGTTGTAATATATTGTAATATATTCCTCTATATATATATTTATATATATATATGTCTGTCTCTCTCTCTCTCTCTCTCTCTCTCTATATATATATATATAGGAATATATTACAACTAAAGTTATTTTAAACTGTAATATTTCAAAATGTAATAAATTTCAGCAGTCATTAGTATACTCTAGTATTACATGATCCTTCAGAAATTATTCTAATATGCTGACTTTGTGATCAAGAAACATTTGTGACAATAACATACACTCTTAAAAACAAAGGTGCTTTAAAAGGTTCTTCACAGCGATGCCATAGAAGAACCATTTTTGGTTCTGCAAAGAACCATTCAGTCAAAGGTTCTTTAAAGAGCCATCTCTTTTTTACCTTTTTATAAACTGAAGAACCTTCTTTCATCACAAAGAACCTTTTGTGAAACAGAAATTTAAAAAAATAAAATATTTCTTATCATTGATTGAATTTGTCAATTTTGAGTGAAAAGCAAGCAGCATTGTCACCACTTTTTTATGTAATGTTTAGAAAACAAATAGTACAATTTGAAATATTATTACAATTTAAAATAACTTTAGATGTAATATATTTCTGTGATGGCAAAGCTGAATTTTCAGCAGTTATTTGTTTGCTCAAGTTTTCAATGTTTCATCATTCTGATATGCTGGTTTGGTAATCAAGAAACATTTGTGACAACATAATTAGTCAAAAAACATAACGCTGCATATTTTTATTTTTATTATTTTTATTAAATAGAAAATTACTAGTACTTTTAATATATTTAATCTAACAAATATTTGGTGTAACAATTTGAAAGGTTAATTGACAATTAACATACATTTCAGAATTTTTATTTGTTGTTTGCATAAATTTAGTACAATTTTGAAATAATATTATTACAATTTAAAATCACTTTAGTTGTAATATATTCCTGTGATGGCAAAGCTAAATTTTCAGCAGTCATTAGTTTACTCTAGTGTCACGTGATCCTTCAGAAATCATTCTGATATGCTGATTTGGTGATCAAGAAACATTTATGACAAAACATATTTAGTCAAAGAACATAATGCTGCATATTTTAATATTATTAAATTGATATTACTAGTGTGTTTATTATATTTCATTTAACATGTTCACTCTAACAGTTTGAATGAAAATTTTAATTGACATTTAACATGAATTTCTTAATTTCTCAGTATTTGGTTTGTTCCCTAACAACAGCACTTGAGCATAAGCTTGTATAAATATCTGTGTAGAACCTGTTGATCTTCAGCATGATGATTCAAAGAACATCTAGTGCTTAAAGGCCTAGTTAATCCAAATATAAATTCTGTCATTATTACTCACCCTTGCATCTTGGTACTCTCAGGAACACGCATTAAACACTTACACGGAAAAGAAAAAATTGATGAATAAAGTTATTTTTGTTTTCTTCAAGCATAAAATTACAGTTCAACTGTTGTTGCATTGACAACTTTATTGATGTCCTTACTATCTTTCTAGCCCTTGAATGTGTTAATTACATTACTGTCTATCAAGGGTCAGAAAGTTTTTGGATTTCATCAAAAATATCTTAATTTGTTCTGAAGAATGAAGAACGAAGGTCTTACGAGATTGGAATGACATGTGGGCGAGTAATAAATGACAGAATTTTAATTTTTGGGTGAACTATCCCTTTAAATAAAATATTTGAAAATGGTCTGTGCAAAGTGCCACATGATCAAAATCAAAGTATGCGTATGCATAGTATGCGTATGCAAAGTATAAGTATGCATATTAAGTAGTTCTTTATGTTAGATACTTCAAAAAGCAATGTTTTTCTCTCTCTCTCTCTTTTTTTTGTTTGTTTGTATGGTTTTTGGTCTCATGTAGTGGCGTCTGTACTATGTACAAATTTCCACTTTTGTCACAGACTCCTATGTCCACTAAAGCACATTGAGGCACACCTTACCTCACACGGGTCATCCTGTACAATAACATTTACAAAGTTCGTTTGGTCATATGTCCACACAGCCCAGATTCATGACCTTTATAAGAATGTGCTCTGTCTGTCTCAGGCTAACAGCCGCTGATAGCCTTGGTCAACTTTGTTGCGCTCATGTTTGCTCAACGAGTCCCAGGGCTCTTGAAACCTCTTCCCAGAGCGGGCTGGATTTCCACCCCAGAACCCATTTTTCTTTCCGAAAATGTGTGCATGAATACCCAAACTGATTAAAAGATTTCACAATTCATTATTCCCCACTCAACCTGCATCCCTTCCCTACATTATACATGAACGAATACCAGTGCGTCCTACGGTAGTGAATGGAATCAAACCCAAGTTCATTAATCAGTGCGGGCCCGAGGGGGTGCATTAAAATGTTTGTTAAACAGAGCGTCAGGCGGCCACGTTTGACCGAGAGCTAATATAAACAACGGAAGCGGTGAAAATGGGTGTGTAGCGCAATCTACATAACCGCTCCAGCGGTTAAATCACTCCTTGTTGGTCTTTCTTACGCGATCTGCGGTGCTCAAAACGCGTGACTTTAAATTACAGCGAGATTCTCGCCACTGTAAGCCACCTCCATTGTGGTGGCCCTCTCCCTGTCTTCATCAGAGCTGGCTGTCCAATGGGATTACTGTAAGCCTGCGGTAGGAGCAGCCGACCCGCCACTGATCAGAAATTCATATCCCTGGATGCTAGATTGCTCCTCTCCCCACTCTGCCCTTGTGACGGCAGAGACTGCTGTCATGGTGTCAGACGTGAGGGGGGAAGAAAAAAATTTGCATTCAAACCCCCCTAAATTTCGCTGTCCAGCACATAATCAGAAAAGAAAGTGAATGAATAGTAATTCAGTCTGTCAGAAAATGAGAATCGCCGCGCTGTGGCGGAGAAGAATCTCTGGTTGGGAAAAAAAGAGAATATTTGTAATGGCTTCCCTTCTGCAAACCTCCATTTTGACGTACTGCTTTGTCCTCCTTTAGATTTTCCCTGTTCTGTAAATGCACATCTAATCAACATGTACGCATTTAAGCGTGTTTGTTATTTTGAACCGAACTGAATTGACCAAAAATTAAGTCGCAAGTGTGAAAACGCGACTGTTTTTGGAGACAATTTTGTGGCCCAGGCAGAGGGAATTAATCACAGAAAGAGCGGAAGGTCACTGACTGGCTCCCGAAACATCACGGTGGGTCATGCGTCTCGGGGCCACGGCTTCATACACACACCACACTTGTCTTATCCCCCGTCTGCTTTTTCCCCGGTCCAAGAAGAGGCTAGCTCAACCCCAGACACACGCACGCGCTCGCACACACTCGCTCAAACACAGTGAAATAGGGCGGTTCAGAGGACGGAAACGTTCTGGTAAATATTTTTAAATATGTCATCTCTCTCTCTGTCATATTTCAATCAGCGGGTTGCCAAATATTGCATGAACCCTCGTGCCGCGTGGTTGTTTTACTATCTCGTCTCTGTGGTTGCTTGCGGTGTGCGTGTAATTTGGGTTAAATGGTGGTTGCTGTCGGTTACTGCTGTGTCAGAGTTTGGAGTGCTGCTTTAGTAATTCCACGTGCTTGTAATTCTGCGCCGTTCCTGATGAGGGATGTATTGTTCTAGCTCAGCGTTCAGCTCTCAGGGGGAACCGGCTGCCCATTGTAATATACAGGAGGCGCTCTGTTATTTCCTTCAACTTAATCTCCCTGCGTTAATTCTCCTTTTATAAGTGCGAGCGTGTGACGTTTAGGGCGAAGAGATTTACGGTGGGCAGTCTTTCTGTTTTTTTTGGTCCTGGTGGTGGTAATCAACCAGGGAGATCCATCATCTTTAATCACGCGTGGGGCAGTATTAGTATCTGCCACTGGCCAGTCAGGAGTGCACATTTGCATGAGCGCAGACTGATGCGTGTGACAATCGCAGTCAAACGATCATTAAGGAGTGTAATTTGCTGGCAGAGGCGTCATTGGGTTGCTGATGCTCGTTCGGGGCAGTGATGTGTATAAGCCGAAATGTTCGGCTGAGGGGGTCTTGCGCCTGTTAGAGCGCACTTTTTCCCCAAGCCGAGTCTTAGCGTTGGATGCTACATGGTAATAAGCCAGGCTTGCTCTCAACGCTCACAGGGCTTTAACAAACACAATGTCAGTCAGCTGCTCGTAGCGGCTTGATCGACATGCACATTGCCTGTGCGCAGATTCTCTTCATCTTTACTCCGCCGTTTCTGTTTGCATACTGATGAGGGCACTTGCTAGGATTGTAGTCGTTTGTAATGTGACGTTTATTTGCCTTTTTAGTGGGAAATGCTTATTTTTAATGCTGTGTGATTTGTATGATTGCAAAAAAGCAATTTGTTGATTTACTGTATAATCAAATAGGTTTGAATGAGTGACACAATCCTTCCATTTCATATTCACATGCACGCACACCTAAGCACTGATACGTATTTTATTCTAATGTGTACATTTTATTCCATTCCACCCTTTCTCACAGAAACATCTGGTTTTGTTTTCCCAAGCACCACAAATTCAGAAAATATCATTTGTTTAGTCATATTCAGAGACGTTTTGCAAATATGCTAAGTGAAAACAGATGGAATAAAAGATCATGACATAACTCTTAATTATGGATGGTGAAAACGCGGTTTTGAGCTTGAGCTTGATCTGGTAAGAAGTTAAATTATTATTTTTTTATTTATTAATTAAATTATTTAATACATACACACAAATGTGAATTTGCATTCATGCAGTTGTATTCACACCTCATCTAATTGGGCATCATGCAAAGCATGCAATATTTTAAAAATGTATTTAAAAGCTTTTTAAATAAAACCTTATTTCCTAAGGGGGAAAAAGAACATAAAAAGGTCCTTTCTGGCTTTGCTTCCCAGCTGCATGCTGTAATATGAGGCATATAGGTAAAAAGGAAAGCAAATGCATCCTCTCTCTTTCTCTCTCCCTCGCCCTCTTTCTCTGTGGTTGACATGAGGCTAATGAAAACAGGGTGTGGGTTTCCTTCAGCTCCTTTCATACGCTTCAATAAAAGGTGCGGCAGACATTTTGGCTACTACCTCCACGCTGTCACCCTCCTCTTCTTCCTTTACCTTTGTCTCGGAACGTGTGTGTGAATATGGAAATTCAAAACACCTAACTACAGGGCTTAAGTATAATCACGCCGCCAGGGCGGAGAGACTTATTTTACAGTTAACTGCTCATTTTTGCAGTAATCCTTTGATTATTCTTACAGTGTTACTACACTCTTTATTTGAAAACTACTTCCATATGGCCTGTGACGTATGTTTATTTACATAGCGACTTATTGTAGTATGTCTTATTAAAATGAACCCTTATTGCTAATTCTTAATTGTGGCTAGTTCTCAATTCAGTGCCTGTTTACAGATAAAACTCATTGGTTTTGGCCATGCAGCAAGAGTTGCGCCGTGAGCTGAGCTGTTTTTAAGGCTGAAATGTGCATGCAATGTGTTGCACACACCCTGAGGAGCTCTGTTACTTAACATGTTGGCTATTTGCATGTTTTCCTATGCATTTTGAGTAGGTAACCCTCTACCCTGTGGTTTTTTGCATGACCAATAGATGGCAGTGTTTCCCCAAGCATTGCAATTGTAGGCGTGAGGCAAGAAATGAACTTCTTGAACCTTTTTTTCCTAATGGGAAATTGTAAACAAGGCATTCTTTAACCAGGGTTTCTTCAGATCATGAAAGTGACGAGCGCGACTGTTTGAACTATTTGCGTCGTCGAGAGAGCATTTGTGAATTTAAGATTATAAGTGTATTTTGTGATAAATGAAACAGAAATGTAAATGACTCAAATGATGTTCGGTTGGTTTGCTATTTATTTCCTCGCTAAATCTGCTTTTTGAGTAACATGATTCAGAACAAATTAGGACGTCACAAAATAATTCAGAGAAAAGGCTCACTGTAGTTTCCAAGCCAGGCGTAGATGATGATGATGATGATGATGATAATGCTGTTTTCCCCACTCTTTTTATAGTTTGCCCTAATCAAATCCGTTTCTAATTTCTGTGGATTTCTTCCTGTCTGTACCAGCTCTGACCCTAAACTTTAGGATATAATGTTCTTAATATCCAGATTAAATTTTCTTTAATCTGTTCTGGAACATGTGAAATTATTTCTGCAATAAAACGCAAGTCCCCCGAGCCCTCTGATTGCAGTCTAAGGCTATTAATATAAGGCCATACACTGGCTTTTTTTGAGTTTTTTTCATACAACCAACCCACAATCAAAGCGAAAGCCACGAAGGTGGCATTCTGCGGTTATCTCCACTAATGAAAGAGAGATTAAAAAGAGGTTTTAAGATGGATTAACAGTGCCCACACTGAGACAAAAGATCTGAAAGGGCCTTAAAAACAAGCTAAATGAACACACACTTTCCAAAGCCTCATTAGCATAATGCTAAAACACTTACACTAAATGCTTGACGGGGCAAGGAAGGCTTTAGAACACAGCACATGAATGCCGGTTTGCCGTAAATCAAGCTTTGTGCCATTTCGCATGTAGAACCCAAACCAGCTGTGTTCTGAGAGCGAAATTGTGTTTTATATGCAGACAAAGACGACACATGCTCACACACACACATGCACATATATATTCAGTGAACCGTATTGGGCTGTGAGTTAAGGCTGTGCCCTTTATCCTTGGTTTCCCTTTAGCTTGTAAGCCTGTTGAACAGCTGTTTGTAATGTACTCACTGTGCGTTTTAATTCAAATGATTATAGCTACTTTTTTGGTTGTGTGTGTCAGTGTATTAACGTATATATTTTCTTCCTGCCGGCTCAAGGTGTTTTTAAGGTCCCGCGTCACGGAGTGTGACGCCGCAGCGGTTAGACCGGACAGCTGCTTTTTAAAAGCACTGATAAGAGGCACCCTGATGCTGAACATTGCAAATTGGAAGTGAAGATTGCCTTCCTGTAGACTTTATCTTAAAGCAGTAAAACAAGAAGCTGTGACTACAACTGCAGGTATTGATTTTGCAATTTCAGCAAATTAAGAACAAGACAGAAAACCTATTTAACCTTTCAGTGATTGCCATAGGTACTTTTTGGTGATGTTGAGGCTGACATTTAAATTAGCCCCCTGCCCTGGTTATAGGGGCCGGCACCTGACTCCCGAACCCACTGCTGATTATTCAGCTGAATAGGGGGGAAAAAGAAGCAGGGTATGCATGAATATGGAGGACTGTGTATGTTTACCCCCCCCCCCACCTATGCATTACAATATGTCACCCGGTATATATTACGGATGTATAATATTTCCACCTCGCACATCAATTCACGCATATGGCTGCAGCCGTATAGTGCGGTAATAAGAAAAGGTGGCCATCTGCACTGTAATAACATCTGTGCAATATAAAGAATAATGAAGGAATAAAGGACAATCAGGGCTGCTATTGAATTAAAGCTCCTGATGTGAAGAAATAAGCAGTTCTTTTTAAGTTTTACCCTTCTTCTAAAGTCTAACACTCTGTAGGGAAATAAACCACGCATGCTGAGCGAATCTGGCTGCTTATTGTCGATTAACAAACCCGAGTGACGTGAATCTCAGCGGTGTGTGTTTTGAATGTGCATTGTTAGCCATACAGCTTGACGTGTGCCACTTAAGGAGATGTATTTGCGACATGATCGATGGCGTGCTTTCGTATTTGGATTGTTTTTAATATTGTTGATCAAAACGAATGGAACACAATAGGGATGAAGATCAGTCTGAGGGCTGCACCTGCTTCAATAGTTTTGTTCAAATCAAATTGTACAATATTATTCATAATAAATGGCTCTAATATGAGGAGAATGATGATGGAGGAGAGTCAAATATTGAGAATTATTTCTGGCAAAAAACATTGTGGACAAAGGCAGAGAGGAAATGAAAAAAGCAAGTGTGGAAAAAAAAGAATCAACACCACAAAAGGTGTGAAAGGTGCTTCAATTCACCATGGGATATTAGTAATCTTAATTGGTACAAGTGCAAATGACTTCTTATTTCTGTGCACAGAAGGTGTCAGTCTGAAGGGCTGCTTGCGTTTTAAATGAGCGGAACAACAGTGAAACATGTGGGAGAGTCTCTAATTCATTGATTGCCCCTTGGAACTGATGGCTGCTAATTGTTAGGTGATTAACATGGAGTCGTAATTATGTCGGCCCAAGGGGCCGATTACTGTTTCAATGTGCCATATTATCACAGAATGGAGCTACCAGGGCTCGGATTTGGAAACAGATGGCATATTGTCAACAGCAGCAAGGCTGTGTTTTCCTCAAGCTGAAAAAGTGCACCAGGGGAGCTGTCTCTTTGTTTCAGCCTCATTAATTAAGTGCTAATTGTGTGTAATTATTTACAACACTACTCTCTGAATAGAGACGTCAAGTGGTCGTGACATAACCGAGAGTCATATCTTCCTAGCGCACGGTATATAAATGTTTCTTTGTAGCTTTAAACATGGTAATGATTAAATAAATTAACTAAAAAACTGTATTTAAATATTTCCGTTATTTCTTCTTCTTCTTCTTCTTCTTATTATTATTATTGTTACCAATTGAACCTTATTGTAAATTGTTAATGTTAAATAATGGGTTAACTAACACAAACAAACAATGAACAATACATTTATTACAGTATTTATTAATCTTTGAAAATACGGTCTGTTTTTAGTTCATGTTAATTCACAGTGCATTAACTAATGTTAACAAGCACAATTTTTGTTTTTAATGCATTAATAAATGTTGAAATTAACATTTAAGATTAATAAATTCAGTAACAATTTACAATAAGGATCATTAGTTAACATTAGTTAACTACATTAGTTGAACTAAGAATAAACAGTACTTCACCATTTACTAATCTTAATGATAATTTCAGCATTTACTAATGCATTATAAAAATCACAAGTTGTGTTTGTTAACATTAGTTAATGCACTGTGAACTAACATGAATTAACAACGAACAACTGTATTTTTATTAACTAACATTAACAAAGATTAATAAATAGTGTAATAAATGTATTGCTCGTTCATGTTAGTTCATACATGAGCTAATGTTAACAAATGTCACCTTATTGTAAAGCGTTACCAAATTCGGTAGAATTATTGTTCATTTTTAGTTCATGTTAACTAAAGTGGTTAACTATTGTTAACTAATGAACACATTATGATGATGATGATTATATTTTTTGTTGTCTTTATGAAGCATTTATTTAAATGGAATTTAGAAAGTGCTTACACTGTTAATCTAGCATTAGATGTGTTTATGAACAGTGAAGAAATTAATTAATTTATTTATAATAAATTTAAAAATATTAATTTTAAATTCAAAAAGTTTTTAGGGATATTATTATTATAAGCATGCATTTTTCTTCCTTTATAATGCGTTTATTTTAATGGTTTCTGGCCAGTCCTCAGACTGTTTTAATCTAGTGTTAGATATATTTATGAACTGTCTCCTGCGTGTATGTCGTCTATGATACCGATCAGTCTGCAAAATCACTTTGGCAATATTCCAAACATTAACATCTCTATTTAATGGAAATGTCAGAATTTTGACCTGACCTAGAAAACGCCATATTTCCACATGACTGACAAACCCAAGATGCCATGAGCTGGATATAGATTTGGCTGGTCCTTCTGGTTGCATCTTGTGCTATTTATATTATTAGCTGTTATCAAAACCTGCTAAATCACAGGTGGATGAAAATATGTCTCATATGTATAAATGTATATGTGTGTGTATGTGTGTATATATATATATATATATATATATATATATATGTATGTATGTATGTATGTATGTATATATATTTAGTAATAATAATAAATAGTAACTAAACAGATGATCATGAAAATATAAATGAATGAATAAATAAAAAAAAAATCCTCATGCAGTTGGATGAAAATATTTTAGTTGTGACCATTAAAAAATATTTTTGCATTCAAATTTATCTGTGATTTCTGCTAAATATTGTATTATAGCTGAGCGATAGGTGTCTGCGTTTTTTTATCTTTTGAAAGATGAAAAGCAAGAGCACATATGCAATCAAAATGAATCTGCTCCCAAAAATCTCAGATGTCAGGTCGCATAGGCAGGAACAATTATTTTATTCTGACCTCTCCAGAATTGCCTCTGGAGCACAAAGGCAGCCACAGAGAACAGCTCCAACAAATTTCCCTTTTCGTAGGACCGAAGCACCACTATTTTCCTAATGGCACCGTGAGGATCTCGACAAAAATATTTTGCTTGATGTACATTTTCATCAGTAAATGCTGGGAGAGTGAATTGAGAACAGCATGTAAAAGATAAGGCTCTCTAAATATTCAAGACTTGTACAGTAGGTGCAGCAGACACTGCTTCTGAATCCCCCCTCGAGTCAACTGCGGAATTAATTTCAGCTGGCAGCATCATGCTGTGGTCATTTTGTCTGGAGAGACATGTTGTTATCTTGATTTGGCCATCACAGTTCCAAAATGAACACTCAGCATGCTGGCGAGCGCTTGAATTTAAAACATAACTACAAAAGACTGCGAGTTTCCTTTCAGAATTTATATAAGGGGAGAGAGGGGGAAAAAAATCATGCAAAATTACAACTGCCATCAAACGAGGTGTCCAGAGCAAGAAGCAAGCTGACATAAATGCCACCTATTTTCCAAAGGAAAGGTGTGTAGGCTGAAACTGAAAGAGACAAGTTTATCTTTCAACATTATATTTAGCACTATATTGTGTTTGAGTATTAGCAAAAGTTAATTTAATGGTTGTTTCATGTTAGAGAAAAATGCATCTGATTTGAACTGAAGCCTCCTTCATGAGGTATTTTAAAAAAAATATATATATATCAGATGCTTTTTGAACATTTTGTACATTTTAATAAACAATTTTTTTTACTGTACATACATTGAAAAATTGAATGTGGCATAGTGCATGCCTTTTTTTCCTTCTGTCATGAGGCATTCAGAGTGGAGAAAAAAATCTTAATTTAGAATAACATTTACTCTATATCTTTTTCTTTTTAAGTTACAGCAATAATTTTTGTGACTAGATTATTATTTTGTTCTCTTAAAGAGTTGACCTAGTAATTAAAATGTTGCAGAGATTAAAATGAACGTTTTTCCATGATGTCAGAAAGATCCCATAATCAGATGTTACATTTTAATCAGGTGAAAATGGAACCTAAATTATAGATTTTAATACAAACCTGTATATGTAATGTTTTCACAGAAATCCAATTCTTTGGCATACTAAGAAGCTTAAAGCACAGATGCATTGATTCAGGATGAAAAATGAAAGTGTCTGATATTTAACATGCAGGATTATGACCAGATTTCCCAGAATATAATAGAAAACACATAAGTTGTCTTTCTGTCCTCCCATAACTTTAATATAACACAGTATGCAGGAAAACTGCTGTGTGACTATACAGATTTCTTTAAACTGTGGTGAAGTATAGATTTTCTCGAGTTTTCTTAACCGTCAGTTTGAAAGTATGAAAATGAGCGAAATAAAATTAAACTGATCTTTTGCCCTGCAAGCAAGACATCAACTTAATTTACATATAATCTATATACATTTGCAGCATGTTTATTAGATAACACACACCATGTTGCCTTAGTGCTAAAATGCTGTGGGCTTTCGAGTCAGATTGTGTATATACACTACCATTCAGTGAAATTTATTTATTTATTTATTTTTTATAAATTAATACCTTTAGTCATTAATGAAAAATACTTCTACAGCATTTATTAATCTTAATGTTAACTTCAGCATTTACTAATACATTATTAAATTCACAAGTTGTTTAACATTAGTTAATGCACTGTGAACTAACATGAATAATGTACGACGTATTTTTATTAACTAACATTAACAAAGATTAATAAATAGTGTAATGTATTGTTTATTGTTCGTTCATGTTAGTTAATGCATTAACTAATGTTAACAAATGATACCTTATTGTAAAGTGTTACCATTTTAAAAAAAAAATCCTGAAAAAACAAAGCAAAACACTGTTTAAAAAATAAATACAATTACATTTTTTTTTTTATAAATGAATAATATTATTAATAATATCAAATATTTACTGAGCTCCAAATCAGGATTTGCCATCACAGGAATAAATTGCATTTTCAAATATATTAAAATAGAAAACGGTTGTTTTAAATTGTAATTTTAACAAAGATTATACGTTTGTAGTTTTTGTTTTTATTTTTATTTATTTATTTATTTTTACATTTTAAAACAAAGCCTCGGTGAGCATAAGAGTTCATTCAGAAACATCTAAAAATCTTACTTAATGTGTATACTGTATACAGTCAAACCAAAATTATTCAGACACCAGATATAATTTTTGATATTTATTCACAAGTGGGTGCAGGACACTATGGTTCATTTATGTAAGTGAGAATAGCAAAATAAAGTAAACTTATTATACCCCATTCTTCATACATACAGTAAAACCACTAAAAATTTGGGACCACAAATTATTCAGAGAGTTTGACCTGAACGTGTTTTGCGTAAGTGTTTTTTCTATAATTGCTAATGGGACCTTTTTAAACCATAGACTGAACAAAACTGAGCATTGCTTGGTAACAAAGTATTGATAGTTGTGTAAATATTATAATACTAACAGTTTGAATTTTTGGTTGACTGTAATCATTTACATACCTTTCTATCAAAGTTATCTGACATTATTAACATGAATTTGTTCTGACACGGTTTAACTCACGGTTTGCCATATTTTATTACCATTTTCTAAACACACTGTGATAATGAAATATTGAAGGTGTCTGAATAAATATTGGTTTGACTCTACATATTTGTGAGTTTTCATAACGTTATCATGTTTGTTCCAGTTTCATTTTTAGCCTAGCTAACATAGTTTCTGTAGTGAGCTTATGATTACTGTTGTAAAAAGTTCTGAAAAATGCCAATGTCAATTAGGAATTTAACAGCCATCTCTAGACAAATGAAGCCTTCTGTAAAGGCCTTTAAAGGTCTCCATAGATTTTTCTCCCATTGTCCTTTGTTGTTTGAAGCATTGCAAATGGAAGTCATGGTCTTTATGTCCTTAAATTGGTTTCACACTTCTCCAACAGTTTGTTCATCCAAATCTGGCCATGATATATCATTATCACTACTTTTGGAGGAAATCCATAGGATCAATACATTTGCCAGCCACTGGGCTTTGGATTGCCTACATGCTGAGCGCTTTGTTGCACCACAAGTCAAGTAGATCGAGCCACAGGCAACCGCAGCCCGACGCGCAGCTTCTGTCTGTTCCTGCTCCTCGTTCAGAGGAAATAAGCCAAGAAATGTCAGGAGTTAGTGCTCGTCGATTCACAGAGAAATTCTGTGGGTGGGAGATTTTGTTTTGTTTTCAAATCTCCGTCAAGTGCAATCGTTACAATTGCTTCACTTACAAATATTAACCTCAATCTTTTGCAAAAATCGTCATTGACCGTTTGAGAGACCGAAAGTTGTTGTCAAGTGAGAGTGTTTTCGCCATAGATTTTGTAATTAAATTTCTTTTTTTACACGTTTCATTGTCTAGGTTTAATCATCATTGACCCCATCATTTAAAATGCGGTGGTCAAGCTCACGGATGGATTGATCGCCCGGGCCCTGTGCCTTTTTTTTCCTTTCTTTTCTTCATTAATGCGCTCTGGTCAGTGAGAGCCAAAAGCTGGGCACTTCCGAAGTAATTACCATCCCGTAAACAGGTCAGCAGTGTGTTCGGCCACAGCTGCTGCCACTGTGGTGGTAGACACTTCAGCCAGCTAAGCTTCCAGTATTGATTGGGCAGTCTGTGACATCTCCTAAGCCATGTCACCCAACTGAAAGAAGACTCCAAATTGTCCAATAATAAAGTGTTGGAAGTTGTAGCTGCTCCCTCCTGAGACTTGCTCATGTTAGGGTGGGGGTGGAGGGGGGACACCTTCAGGACCATCAATCCTCCCTTGAAGGCTCAATATAGTGCTAAATTAGCCAAAGGGAGAACGGAAAGACCACTGGACATCTGTTACAGACCTTTGACATATTTTCCCCTATGCTCACTTATTTAAATGCTGCTGTAAAACAGTCAAAGCCTGGAGGAGTATAATACCAGGATTTACTGTTGAAAAGAGCCAGATTCAGGGAATCTTTTAAATCCCTTATGGCAGGTCTATAAGTGCAGGGACCAGCATCCAGAAAACAAAGCCAGATCCCAAATCAACACAGGAGACTCCTTTTTTGGGGTCTATTTATGTTTTTTTACTGAAACAAAGCACACTGAACAAGCACAAATTTAGAAATGGTTGCAGAAGTTGTCTTTTTTTATATTTGTATTTATTTGATTTCATGAATTTAATTATTTTTTCTAAATTATTTAAAATTTTCGTTAGATTTGTATTTTATCATTTTCATTTTATTTTATTTTTTTAAATTTCATTAATTTTCTAAATAACAAATTAATATGTAAATTTTCATCATTGGAGCAAATCAAGCTTGAAGTTGACGTGCAAGCAGTTTATTAGCGTATTGTATGTTTAATTAAAATTATTAAAACCATTTCTATTTAATTTTGTTTAAAATATAATTTGTTTTTCACTATGAATTTATGAATTGCATTTAATCATGTGATTGATTAATTGTAATTAACCTATTTTTCATTTAATTTTTCAAAATATAAATATTCACACAAATTAATCATCTGTCTAATCTAATGTTTTTTCTGTCATTGGAGCAAATCAAGATTTATTTATTAATTGCATTCAGTCATTTCATTGATTAATTCGTTTTCATTTATTAATTATTTTATTAATTTATTAATCTATTTTTCATTTAATTTTTTACAAATTTAAAAAAAAATCTTTCCATTTAATTGTTTGCTTTAAATGTAATTTATTCATTTACTTTTCACTAATTGATTTATTAATTCCATTTAATCCTATCATTGATTAATTGATTTTCATTTATTAATTCATTGTTTATTTAATCTATTTTTGATTTTATTTTTAAAAATACAAATATTAACAAATATTAATCATCTGTACATTTCTTGAGGCATTTCATTGAAGCAATCTTGAATTATTATTTTTCATTAGATTTTTTTTTAAATCACTTTCCATTTCATTTTTTTGTTTTAAATTTAATTTATTCTATAATTTTTCACAAATTTATTTTCACTCAATTTTTATGTATTTACTTAAATTAAATGAAAAAATAGATTAACACAAATGAATCATCTAACTTTCTTGAGACATTTTTGTTCCATCACTGGAGCAAATCAAGTGTGAAGTATTTTTTTATTTTTTTTGATTGACATGCAGTTAATTAATAAGCGTATTGTATGTTTAATTCAGTTAATCACTTGATTTTTTTTTTTTTTTGATTGTTTTATTTGATCATTTCATGTTTGAAATGTATTCATTCATTTTCCACGAATTAGTTTATGGATTGCATTTAATCATTTAATTGATTCATTATTTATTAAATCTATTTTATTTATTTGTAAAAAATC
Source organism: Labeo catla (assembly GCA_012976165.1). Lineage (NCBI taxonomy): Eukaryota > Metazoa > Chordata > Actinopteri > Cypriniformes > Cyprinidae > Labeo > Labeo catla. Next base: position 3,185 of record VONZ01000230.1, on the reverse strand, counting down.
TAAATATTAACACAAATGAGGCATTTTTTTCTATCATTGGAGCAATTCAAGCTTGAAGTATTATTTTTTTTGCAGAATTGAAATGCATTTAATTAATCAGTGTTTTATTAATTCAGCTATCCTTTTTAATCCCTTTGCCTGCACTAGTTTGTATTAATTGCATAATGAACAGACTTTGTTTATTGAATTACAGAGTGACATTTGTTTTGAGGCAAGTTTGTGTTTTTCCTATTAAGCAAAGATCTAAGCAAACACCGTTTCAAATAGTCACTGGTGACGACTGGAAAGTTCCCTAAAAGCACTAGCCTTTGCTGTGTGAATTAGGTCTTATAAAGGTCTTGATTGGCATGTCATTGACAGTGGTGTAAACACAAAGTGACAGAACTAGAATGAGTACATAATCATTTAACAGCACAGTTACTTTCCTGCGCCCTCCACCTAGAGCAAGTGTTCTCGCAGAATGGCTTGATTCATCCTCTCCTCGTTTCCCTCCGCCCATGTAAAAAAGGGGGGAAAAACGCCAGTAATTGTTAGCTATTTCACGTTGATTCTGGTACTTTTCTGATTGCGCTGTCCTCCCCGTTATGGGCCAGCGAGCACACAAGCGCCTTAGCTCACTTCATAGCAAAGAGCAACAAGCGTAGAAGTTGTTGGTGTAGGAACGGAGAAAGGCATCCACTATAAATATTTAATCCGCTACGACTGGCTCTGGATTTCAGCTTTGTCTTTCATTGGATTACGCATTTAAGACTTCAAAAGATTAATGGAACTGCAAATAGAAGAGGGCTTCTCATCTCCCCACCGCATCTCAAAGATAAATGGAAGAATTACCATACAAATATCTATTTCAAGACACTAGGCTTTGTTGAGCGTTTAGAACGATCAAAGGAGTATGTTTACAGATCGATGTGTTTTCATTCAGCGTCGAGAAAGCGAAATTGTATAATTTTGTTACTCTCAACTCAGCCACATTATTTGCTCTTTAAAACCAAGAGTATTGTATTATCCGTGCAGCGAGGAGGCCCGTTTGTTTGGGCTCACTGTCAATTTAATTAGAAATCAGTGAAATAGCAGTTTGCGTTTAAGGAGATGATAGCTCTGTTTCTGCTCATTGATTTTGCATTATTGCTAAAGACATACCATGGTTCCACTCAACACTAGGGGTCTATTGGGAAAACCAGGTAAAAGGACTGCTGATGTATTTAAAATGATTTGCAAAAATCAATTGTTTTGTCTTGCATAAAATGCAAAGCATGGATGCGTGTTGCCCCCGTGCTTCTACATCGATGGGCTTACTCAACACAAACTTTCTGTTAATGATATATATCAGCTTATAATGCAATTCGGGATCATTTCGCTTTGTCGGGCGAAAGAATATCAATAATTAAGAGCTAGGACCATTTTAAAAGATACTGGAATTGGTGATAATTATTTCTCGCCCATGTATATCTTAGATCTAGTAAATCAATGCAAGATTAACGAGATGAAAACTGAATCCACCAACACTTTTTTTTAATCTCATTTTTGTATGTATTTTTTAGGGCTGTCAGTTTAACGCATAATTAATTAGTTATGAAAAAATATTGTAATTTAAAATATTTTAACGCAGTTAACGCGCAAGCCCCGCCCCCAGTCTTGTACATCATCTTATATTTCATATAGTTCACTGTTGACAAATATGATGCAGGGCAACAACTCCATAAATGCAGTTATGCCCTAAAATTCAAGATGTTGGTGCAAAAAGTACCCCTGTATGTGTTTTGTTTCATATTTATAAATATATCACATATCACACGGTATCACACAAGAGCAATATGACACGAGTGCTGATTTTGTCCCGAACTATCACAAGCTTTAATGTGATTTTATACAACGTTTCAGTAAATAAAAGTTGATATTGTGTTACTGTATATTTTAAACACAATATTATGTTTTTGCTCAATTTTGCAGAGAACATATTATCTTTGAAGCCATAGCAGAATTGTTGCACATCTTTGAGCAAAAATATATGAATAATTGATTCGCATGATTCATTTAAAAAGCAGTTTCATTTAGAATTTCTGAATGAATCTGCATTTTGAATAAATCGTGTGAATCAATGATTCAAAAGCCCATTCATCAAGAGAGCCATTTACTTCATTTCTGAATGAATCAGCCGCTTGAATGAATCAAATGAATAAATGAATGACTCATGAAAACATTTACCGCCACCTGCTGGCAGATTTATTTCTTATTTAGTTGCTGAATGAATCCGCATTTTGAACGAATTGCGTGAACCAATGATTCAAAAGCCCATTCATAAAGAGAGCCATTTACTTCATTTCTGAACGAATCAGCCCTTTGAACGAATCAAATTGAACGAATCAAATCAATAAATGAATGACTCATAAAGACATTTGGCAGATTACTGGCAGATTTAGTTTCTTATTTAGAGTATCATTTCATTTAAAAAAAAAAGAAAAAAAAAGAAGAAAAATAAAACTCCAAAAAAAAATGTATTCTGTCATCATTTTCTCAGACTCATGTCATTTTAAACCTTTCTTTTGTGGAACATGAAAGAAGGTATTTTGAAGAGTGGTAACAAAGCTGTTTTGGTTAACAATGACTTTCATCGTCTGAACAAAAAATACTGAGATGTTTCTCAAATTCTCTTCTTTTATGTTCCATAGCCCAAAATGTTTATATGTAATAAATTCTATGTTGAATCAAATAAAAGCTACAATTTGTAATGTCTACTTGATACTTTTTCATTTAACACAAAAATAGCTTTAAATGATCTTTTGAGGGTATTTTCACTGTCAAATTTATTTTGCCATTAATTAGATTAGATTAATTAATCGACACATCATGTAATTAGATTAAAAATTGACTGACAGCCCTGGTATTTTTATAATATCAGTGCAGTCAGACCTGAATTGCACTAAACCACATCACATTCTCAGACATTTTCAGAAAAAAAAAGTTTCATATACTCGCCAGTGCTGATTTATACTCTTGCTTTGGCACTTTGCGAGTGTTAATTTCAGACCCAATGTCATGGCATTTGATTTTACCCACTGCTGTGCTGCCATGTGTTCTTAAACAAACATATGTCCAATTAACATAGGCGTTAAAATGACCAAACGCTGTGAATTAACTCTTCTTTTTTTGCACATCATTTGCATAACATGCGTTCTGGAATGTTA